>JAXFYN010000145.1:282797-626624 GCA_036172215.1 Camellia granthamiana
GTTGATACATGCGTGCATATGAATATGATCCCTGTGAAAGGTCTTCAAAAACCATTCTCATCATGAAGATGGCAACACGGATCATACTTAAAATAAATCTAAATCACACAACACATATCCTATGCATTTTTTTTATGTTTTAATTTCATGCATGTTGTGTTGTTAATTTAACAAACCCACCCCCATGAATAATTTTATTTGCCAAATGTTCATGTCTCCATGAATTAAGACACTAGGATACTACTACAATTACAGCTGTTTTGAAATAACTAGCATTAAAAAAATAAAAAAAATTAAAACCTGGGAGGAATGGAGTCATTGCCGGCGACAACAACGCGGCCGGACAAATCGCCGAAAATATTGGATTCCTCGGGATCTTTTCGCCGGTGAGGAACCGATTCTACAAAAATTGGTGTATCGACACTCGATGATTTGGGGACCTACACATAACATATTAGTTACCTTTTTTTAATAAAAATTAATAATAGGTTAGATTAGTAATATACAATTAGACTTTCTAGTGGACCAATGAATTAAAATAATAATAAAAAAATCAACATGCTTTAACCTTTGTGTGTGTGAATGTGTGTTAATATGCATATTTAGGAGACTTTTGAAAGAGAACAAATCAAGATGGAATGGAGTAGGATGGACTGCCTTATTTTGATGGTCTGCCTTACTCAGGTGTGAAGGTATGCTGCTGTTGTGAGAGGATGGACTGTTATGCAATGCTAGTGTCTTTTTTTGCTCTGCTTTGTTTTTCATGTTGCTTCAGTTTCTGCTGCTTTGGCTCAGGCTCTATTCCTCTGCCCCAGTCTATCAGTTTGTTTCAGTTTGCTTTGTGTGTGTATGCTGCTATGTGTGTGTTTGCTGCTTCTGTTTTGTTTGTATGCTGCTGTAGTTGAGAGTTTAATTTAGTTGGTGTAGTTGCTAGGTTTGATCAAATGCAAAATACACTTTAGTTTGCTCAAATGCATGACAAGGCCTTATTTTGCCTTAGAAAGGGCTGTCTGGAGGTTTCTACTATTGGGCCCTGGTGTTACCAAATCTACAAAGGATGCTAAGAGTATTATTCATTAGTTTGGTCATTGCATCCTTTGTAGCAAAATCTGCCCCATCAGTAGTAGTCTCAGTAGTGGAGTTGGTTGATTTTGCATTCATAATATCAACAATTGCTTGAATATATGATCTGTCTCTGGTTGCTGTTTTGGGGTTTTGGTGCAGGTTGGTCTGTTTTGATGAATGGTTGGTAGCTGCTGGCCTGTCTGGTTTGATGAATGTGGAGTTAGTTGTTTGGTAGCTGCTGGTGTAGAGTTGTGACATGCTGTTATTAGTCTGCTGGTGTATGATGTAGGGTGTGTATTGCTGCTATGATGTCTACTGGTGTATGAGAGGTGGTTTTCTAATAGATTTTGAGGTGTTTGCTGCTATAGGGTGTGTATTGCTGCTGGTGTCTGATGCTATAGGCTGTATTGCTGCTAGTGTATCCTCTGTTCTGGTGTTTGTTAGAAGATAATGTGTGTTTTGAAGAATTAGGTTTATCTTTTAAATTTTGTATTCATAGAATGCTTATATGCATCTTTGGGTGGGTTCTAGCTTTCTAAGATCTGTTGCACCTAAGGTTGATAAAAGAAGTTGCCAATGTCATGTAATCTAGGTTGACTTGCCACTGGTAGATATGATAAATCTTGCTAAAACAGCCAAGACTTGTCTCAGTGGATATGAATAAATCCTGTTAGAACATCCAAGAGGAAATATATTGTTCCTTTGGTTTCTGACTATAAAATCACAGTAGTTTTGTCATTTGGATTTGACTACAAATTAGGATTATTCACCTTTTATGACCTTTCATGACTTTGTCATGACTATTGTGTATTTTTGCACTTCAAAAGTTACTCATATAAATTACATAATATGAGTCATACAAGACTTAGACATGTCTACTGTTTATGCATGTGTAAACCTATTTATAGTTGTGCATTGAGCTTGCAAACTTAGTACACGGAGCTTTTTTTGTCTTGTTCTTAACCTTTTGTTTTTTGAAACATGCTTTTATGTGGCATTTTTGGTGTGCAGAAAGGTGAAATGTAAATTGACAGTGCTGTTAGGTAGGTAGTTAGATACACCATTGCTTGATGTGAACATATAGGAAGGAAACATCATATGTTTGGTATTAAAAGTCAATGTTGCATTTGGATTAGTGAATTTCAAATGTGTGGATTGTAGTTAATTTTAAAGGTTTGCTACATAAGCATATATTCGAACAATCTATCAGTGGATTTTGAAGCTATATACCTTGAGTTTAAAAGCCTAAATCATAATTTTGAAATAATCAGATTACAAGGAAAAAGAAAAAGAAAAGAAAAAGAAATCCATCCTACTAAGGATTTGAAGTGCATGTGTATTTTAGTTAGGATGCATCTCTCATGCCTCGCTTTTAGCATTTCCCTCAAATCTCTCAATACAACTTAATTGCTCCATCCTCTTCAAGTTTATCCTAAATCCCTTCATTTCAAATCTGTTAATCTGAATGCAACCTAAGTGCTATTGGTGTTACTTATGTATTTACTTCTTGGGGCCTATGTGACAAAAGCTAAAGTATTTTGTGCTTTTATTGCCTGTTTTGTGCCCTTCTGTCCTTTTTTGCAACTGGTCATTGATGCATGAATGGTTATTCAACCTGTCAATGGTTCCATTGATATAGATAAAATTCATCCTCCACATATTAGTCTCTTTAAAAAAAATGAAAGAAAGAAGTAATCCTCCTCATGTTAGTCTAAAATATTCTCATTTCCCTCTACCAACTTTAGAAGTCTTGAGCTCCCAATGTCAAAAATTAAAAATTACTTCCCCTTTGGTTTATGACACATACATTTGATTTCCTTAGGTTCTAGAAAATGCATCGGTCCCCTGAGGTTTCAAATCACATAACAAATACCCCTTCTGTTCTTCAACCGTTAGGTCAACTATAAGAATTTTATGATGTCAGCAATTTTAAATTTTAAAATTCTCTCTTTTACCCCTAGAATAATCTAATGCATTTGAAGAGCATTGCCCTCAAAGCTAAGCCTGCACCATCACACTTGACATCCCTAGATTTACCATTGCCCCCCTTGTCCCCTACTTGCATAACAAGTATATAATATCATAATATGTACACGCAATCAAACTGACCTTGATGTTAGGCAAACCATGGTATTTTCAAATCCTTAAATTTGTATTTATATTTGATTTTATTTGAACTACCTAATTATATGTACTTGTTATTTTAATTTATAGGATGAGTTTGAGCGCCAATTGTCCATGTTGCCTGAAGATTACCGCACTACCGAAGATGCTCGAGATAGTGTTTTCCACGACGTGGTCGGTGAAGATGGACATGGATATTGTCATACTTACGGCAAGGATGTGCCTTGGAGCATGGTGTATGGAGATAAATCTAAGTCATCACAGTCAGGATCTCAGTCATCGATTGTTGTCGAGATCACAAAGCAGGTTCGTACGGAGTTGAGACAAGAGCTGAGGGATGAGATTAGAGAGGAATTGAGGGAGGAGATGCAAACAGAGCTTTCGACACAGATACAAGAAATGAAAGCTGAAATGTTGGCTATTGTGTCCCACGAAGGGAGTACAAATCACAACAAACAGGTTCGGTATAAATAAATGTTTTATAAATATCTAATTATAGCACAATTGTATCATTGAATATTAATACGATTAACAAAGAATACAATGAATATCATAGGTACCGGATGCATTGAGTGGACACCGTGAACCTACGGATTATGACGCCGATGAGAACCCACATACACCACCACCAAATGATGAGGTAAACTTTCAAACAATTTGAAAACTTGTCGTTTGTCAAAATTTGTCATTTTGTAACTTTTTCTCCAAACTGGTTGACACACTCAAAATGCTCAAACGGGTTCGGATGTCAATGAAACTTGACACGCATAACATACTAAGCACACATGACTTGTAGGATAAGACGGAACTCGAAACCAATTCCCGGTTTTGAATCTAGAGCCTAATTTCCGTTAATGAAAACTTGTTACTTAATGACTATTTTTCAAAACCGATTGACACACTAAAATGCTCAAACGGGTTCGGATGTCAACGAAACTTGACACGCACAACATACTAGGCATACATGACTTTTAGGATAAGACGGAACTCGAAACGGATTCCCGATTTTGAATCTAGAGCCTAATTTCCGTTTATGAAAACTTGTTACTTAATAACTCTTTTTCAAACCGGTTGACACACTCTTTTTCAAACCGGTCAACACAACGATTTTAACGTGGAAAAACCACAATTGGACACCTCCAACTGTGATTAAAAAACCACGGACAACAGCCACAAAACAATCCACTAAGAAGATTTAAAGGAATTATACAGGTATACTCTCAATTATCTAGTGAATCCACGCTTAATTGAACCAACCTCTATGTGCCTCTTCTAACCCCGTCTTCACCTTGGAATTGTCTTTACGATGAGCCACTCCAGAATCCACCGAAGCTTTAGACTCGAATTCGTCAGAATCCACCGAAGAACAACTCTCTCTCTCTCTCTCTCTCTCTCTCTTGTGTATAACAAACAAAACCTTTGATGTACTCTCTTTAAACCATGAGTTGAATACTCAATAACACATCAAGAAAACTAACAAAATATCCCCAGATATAAACCTTAAGAACCAAAAAGATGATCTGGAGGAATTGATTTAGTTTTGGGAGAAAACCAACTATTTATAGAAAACCAAAGTAATCCTAATTTTGGAAGAAAACCAATTCCTTATAGAAATCCAAAGTAATCCTAGTTTTGGAAGAAAATCAACTTCTTATAGAAATCCTTGTCAAACGGAATTGCCAAGAATAAAACCTAACACATAGTAATGGGAGCACATTGTGAGTACCATCTCTGCAGCCCCTTTCCAGTGCACATTGATTGTGTTGTTATCCTTCTTCCTCATTGAAACGCTACTTCTTTTCTTTGTTGAATTGAAAGCTTCAACATGGAGAATTGTACAACTCTGCTTCAGTTTCTCCATATCCATGTTTAGTTCCAAGACAGCCCAAGAAAGAATTGCCTTTTCGGTGGGCTGCCAGAGAACTCAAACTCAGATCCTGAAGTGGACTTGTAAACAGAACCTGTGGTATTGAAACTGATACCTTGGTGGAGCAATTCGAGAACATTGTCTGAAATTGAAGTTGAACCTCTTTCCTCCATAGATTCTTGGCCGAGCCAGAACTTTGTCACCTTCATCTGGTTGAGTGTGAGGGTGCCTGTTTTGTCAGTACATATGACGGTGGCAGAACCCATTGTTTCACAAGCAGAGAGCTTTCATACCATTGCCTGATCAGCCATCATTCTCTTCATGGAATAAGCCAAAGTAAGTGTGACAGCCAATGGCAAGCCTTCAGGAATCGCAACAACCACAATAATTACTGCAGCTACTACAATCCCCACAACAGAATTGATAATTTCATCAACTTGATACAGAACTAATGGATCATCATTCATGCTTGATCAAATACTTTTCCAAAACAAGGCAAAGCAAAGTTTTATCAAAACATTATAACACAACTTTATTTAAAATGCTACTCACACATAGACTGTTAACTTCAAGCAGTCCTACTTGTACTTAAGTACTATCCTTAACCAATTAAATTATTTGAGCTTTCCTAAGGTTTGGGATAGTCTTCTATTTGATACCCAACTTCTCACATTTCCAGTAATTCGATGATACAGTCCCCTATGGATTTGGCGACATATTGACATACCAAGATAACTTACTTCTTTTACAACCTTGCTTAGGATTACTCGTCTTTCCTACCACAAAATTCTTAGTTTTCTTCTTTGATTCACTTTTTACTTCCACACTTAACTTTCCCTTTTGACCTTACCATGTAGGGTAGGATTCACAACTTTCACCACGTTCTTTAGTACTCCTTCTACTTTACCCAATCACTCTGATAAAGACTCAATTTCCACTCCATTCATACTCTTTCACCATCTTCTCCTAATGCCAGAAGAGAAGGGTTAAACACAAGAAGGTGGTTGACAACACTTGGGTTAATTTAATTGACTTAAATTATAACATAAAGCACATATCATATACAAGTAGACATACACATATAAGCACATAAGGACACTGGTAGGGTAACCTATTCATTCCCCAAGAATCTACCAAGAATTTCTGATTCGACGCAACGCTGGCCAAACGTGATTCCAATCAGACTTTCAAGGTCATTCAACAAAGGCATGAGACTCTACGGTTTAACATTCCACATAATAGGTTCCCACCAAAATGTACTATCTTACACATCAAATGATTTTTCTCGTCCTCAATTACCATGGTTCCACATATTTCATTGATCAACAATTTTTTCAATTTCTAAATATTCTCATAGTTCAATTTAACATATAACCCATATAGCTTCCATGACTTTCATCAAAGATTCTAATTCTGCATAACACTCTGTTTCCACAAATCAACATACTTATCCTCACCAATGTACTAGTCAAATATTCCGATTTCCTTAGAACATTTGTAATTCCTCAATATCTCAATAATTCTCAGCTTTCAGCCTCAATGCTAAACTGATTCAACACATTTCAGTTTCCTTATAATTATCAAAAGTCCACAATAGTTCTTAATTCTTAGTTTCAATACTTAAACATATTACACAAACGTATATGCATATTCCTGAATGTACCACTTATTACTTACTTTCTATATGCATGAAATTGAAATCTGTTCTAGACATTCTAATGCTCAATGGACACGTGTGTGTGGTATTAACGCGTGCTCTGATACCACTCTGTCACGACCCAAACCCGCCCCTATAGGTTTAGCATCGTAACTGGCCAGTAATCCAGGGATTACCGAAGGCCTCTGAACAGATAAGCATAAGATAAGGGGCTGCGGAAGCAATAATACATAATATAGTTGTCCAATGAGCTGTGTTCACTTATATGAAACAGAAAAATTAAAACTTTATATGCATATCCGATAGTCAACCATATATAATACCCACACACATTACATAATTTTAAGTACAGCCAACATAATCAAATCAAGTCTTATATATACATGACTAATCAAAACTTGAATCCAAGACACTTTGGGAACCTCCACGTGAGGCGCAATGGTTGGCTGACAACAGAAACACAACCCCTTACAAAAACCTTCGGGCTTGCGCTCCAGAATGCTCACCTATATACATATATATACAAACAATGAGCTAAAGCCCAGTGAATAACATTAAGGTAAAGGGGTTAGTGAACGAATTCCGAACATTTTATACGTACAGAACAGATCATAGCATAATCATAGTCATCTCATATAAAAACATAATAATGGCATATCCCATAGAACATATCACATAACGTCTTCCGACTAGAGTAACCGGTCCCGGACACCGATTAAACACATATCACCACAATGAAGTGGCTAACGAGATCTCGCAACTGTCATGGACCCGCATTTTCATGCCGTCCCCCATGACTTGGGACTATCTATGGATGCCATAATAGATTTCAAACTTGGAATGTTCGCTCACAGAAACATATATCATTTCAGAAATCATAGCATATCATATCTCATTTGGAACATAATTTCATATAAACGTATCTTTACGATAACGTTACTCACAGTGGTTCCAGTAAGCGGTCAATCAATCCTCGAGTCTTGACCTACAATCACAAAATACATAACACAAGCATGTCTTATCATTATACATTCAAGTGGCCATTAGGGCTTAGCTTTCATTACATTGGTTCTTATTCTCTCTCATACAAAATAAACTGGTTTCTTATTTTGCATATTCTTTCATTACTAGGCCTTTCTTTTCCAAATAGATTGATCTTTTACTTGGCTTTTTAAACAATTACCACTAGATCAATGATTCATTCTTTAACTAACTAATCTATGTTGATTAGTAGCCTATTATTCTTTACTGAGTCATAAATTGCTAATTTATTCAAAATCATGCCCCAATTGCCAAATTTAGTTTTAATTCATTTTCTCCATATCAAGCCAAATTCCAACTCAAAATGATTAACTTCTAACTTAATCTCCATAAATTGAACATGGCCCCAAACTCTCATTTTCTTTTTAGTTACATAAAATTGGCGTCAAGTTCTTTCTATTTTCCTTGAAATCATGAAATTGAAGTCATGAAACTTCTTATAAATTTTCCAACTAGTTTCCATAATCTTAAACTCAACTTAATTTGAAATCAAAATATGTTTGATTCAAATAAAATCTTAAATTACATTACATGCATGGATTAAAAATCTAATTATAAAATCAAAGCTTTATCTAGCATTAGGATTAATTCTAATTTTCCATAAACTTGGTGTTCATAAAACATTTTATTTTTCTCTTCAAAATATGAGATTGAATTAATCCAAATCCTTCAAAATCCATGATGCATGCAATACAAATAGGTCCAATTTTATTATTAATAACAAAATCAACTTAATTATGAATTACACAAATCAATTTCTTAGAAATTCAACTTAACTCAATTTCTAACCAAAAACTTAATTCATAATCGTAGATATTCTAAAATGTGCTTAAATTGAACAAACCTTTTAAATTAATCACATGTATGGATTAAACAAATTCCTAGTTTTCCTAATAAAATCAAAACTTTAGGATTAGTTCCCAAATTTCCATAGACTTGATTTTAGTTTCAAATCATCATTTCCTTATTAATTTCCTTCTAACCCCATAAAATTGATTTCTAACTATTTTCTATCTCCTTAAATTATGAAATTGAAATTATAAAACTCCTAGAAAAATGTTTGCATGGGTGAAAACATAATCAAAACCAAACCATCTACATCAAAATCCCTTTTATTCAAAATTAAGCTCAAATGTTCATGAATTAACTCTTTAATTTCTCTAAATTACATGCATGCAACCATAAGATTCAAATTCATATAAAACTAATTAATTTCCAAATTAATTTCCATAATCACTCACCTAACCCAAATTTTGGTCTCATAAATCTTTTTACACATGAATTAAATCTAAACTTTGAAATTCTAACATGCATGCAAGGATGGATCTCAAATTTATGAAGGATAATAAAAATCAAACCCAAACTAATTAATTTCTAAATTCATTTCCATAATCAAGAATCTAATTTAATTACAACATCTTCGTACTAATTTCCTTTTAATTACATGAAATTGAACCCATTTGTTTCTTAAATTAAATTTTTACATGAATTTCTTGCTAGAATTAGGCTTAGATTTCTTACCTAGGACTTCAATTTGCCTTCAAATTTCTTAAGTGTTGAGCCTTCTCTCCCCAAAAGCTTTCTCTCTCGGCTGCTTCCCAGCCCAAAGCAAAAATGAATTCTACTCTTTAACTTCTTAACATAGAACACACACATCATTCACAGCAAAAGGGTTTTGGGCCGAAAAGAATTACACCTGCCTCTTGAGCTCACCAACATACACACACACACACATGCTTCTCTTGTTGCCACCACATTGCACACGTGCACACTTAATTAAGCCTCCAACACAACACTCACATGCACAGATTTTCTTTCCACACCCAGAATTTCTCTGCACACACACCTATATACACCCTCAAATTTCTTTAGATCCTCCAATTTATGATTAAAATTAACTTAATTAAGTAACACTCAGTCTTAATAAATCTCAATTAGCACATCAGTAGATTAATTATAACAAATCATAGATCTCTCATAATTTAATTAATCTAATTGATTTCCATTAGAGCCTAATTAATTATATTTAATTTTATTAATCCGAATCAAATTTTTAATCAGTCTCCCAAAAGGCTCCAAATAATAAATCGAACTTACTTCCAACCTCAATTTTGGTTTCTTAAATCATTTAGGTCTTCAATTTCTGATAAGATTCCAAGTTTCCGTCAATTAAATTATATATTCAAATTGGGCACACCATAATTAAATTTAATTCGCAATATTCATAATCCTCAATCTTTCATGATTTAATTAACTTAATTTTCTCTAATTCAGATCTAATTAATTGAATCTCAATTTCACCAAACTGAATCGAATATTTAATTAAACTCCCAAATGGGTCCGTAATTAAAATTAAATTGATTCAACTTCCTAACTTCACTTTCTTAAGCCATTTGGACCCTTAATTTCTGATTTCAAAATAAATCTTCAATCAAATCATATACGAGTCAGATTTCCATAATTCTCATAAATCCCAAATAAATTATAATACTCGGCAATTAAATCTCAAATCCTCTTAATTAATCAAGTGTTAATCATTATACGTGATGGGGTTGTTACAGGAAAACTAGGAGGACCTTTGATGTAATTAGTCCAAAAATTAAATACATAACTATTCATATTTACATCTATATTGTATTTCTCCATTTGAGGTAGCTGAAAAATGGTTTCTCTGGAACAGGCATCAACTTCACAAGCCAACCAATCGGCCAAGATACTGCAGCAAAGCCAATGCATACTCCCCACTGCCACAAATTCAACCTCTCTGTACTTGCAAATTTCTTCAAGAATTCAACCATCACCACTTGAAGAACAATGGTAATCCCAATGATCGCCAAAAACAACTTGCTCTTACGTATTCCCTTGAAGACATTCCTCTTCTTGAGTTTCCTTGCATTGAATTTGTTGAAAACTTGGCAAAGCACGAAAGTATTGAAGATCAGCGTGTCGTTGACATTCGTATTCACTCCAAAGCTTGATTTGCCTCTAAATTGTAAGGTCAGTAGCACGGCTATCTGGTATAATGATTGAGCTAGCAGGTTCCTCCACGTAATGTTGGTGATGAGTGGCGCAAACGGACCCAAGGGTTGTTCCTCCATGAGTTCCTTTGAAGGCTTCTCTGTGGCTAGAGCCAGAGCACCCAAGGTGTCCATGATCAAGTTCACCCACAATATCTGGACTATAGTAAGTGGAAATTTATGGTCTGAAATTACTGCAACAAAGTAGATCATAATAGCAGCAACATTCACAGCAAGTTGGAATTGAATGAATTTCTGGATGTTGCCGTGAACACATCTTCCCCACTTTAAGACCATGACTACGGAACCAAGGTTATCATCTAAAATCACAATGTCTGAGCTCGCTTTGGCTACCTCATTTTGCAGTGTCCCCATATAAAGACCTATATTAGCTTCTTTCAATTCCGGTACATCATTTCTGCTCTTACCAATAGCCGCCACAGTATGGCACCTCTGTTTCAAGCATTGCACCATTAGAAGTTTATCAGAGGGAGAGGATCTTGCCATCACAGTAATGTTTTTGTCACGCCCCAAACCCGCCCCTAGAAGTTTGGTGACGAGACCGGCCGGTAATCCTAGATTACCACAGGCCTTACTGCACAAAACATAAATAAACGGGGCTCGCGGAAGCGAAAAAGAAGAAACTAATATAGTCCAAGAGCTGTGCATAACATGAACATACATTTACATGGCAAAATGAGTTAATTACCCACAATCTTTACATTACATACATGAGATCATCAAACATATACAACACATTACAGCTAGTTACAACTGTACAACAACCCAAAACAGAAACTCACAACGGCCTTCCAGGCCTAACCTCAACTCGGAGGCACACAAAACTGGTAGGCTTCAAAATGGCGGCTCGGTCAAGACTCCGCCTGGGCTTGACTCCCCGGATGCTCACCTATAATACATAAATACAAACAATGAGCTAGAGCTCAGCAAGTAACATAATAGTAAAAGGGTTAGTGAACGAATTCCAACATTTTCATATATTCTTAAAATATACAGTCATCAGTCAATAATGGCATATTCCACAAACTTATGGTCTTTCGACTAGAGTAATCGGTCCGTACACCGATTAATCGACACATACCGAGATCTCGTAACTTTCTATCTATGGATGCCATACTAGATTCGCAAACTAGGACATTCGTTCACAGAAAACATTATCATTAGAAAACCATATCATAATAATCACTTTTGAACATACTTTCATATTAACATATCATTTACGGAAATGTTACTTACAGTGGTTTCCAGAACCGGTTGTACGGTCTTCTCAGTGTAACCTGCAACATCAACAGTATAATGCATTCTTAACATATATCATTATCATTTCACATCATTCATGCCATTACATTTTCCTTTTCTTCATTTCATGTTCATTCTCTTTCTTCTTTACATTCATGTCCATATCATGTTCATAAGATATTAAATGATGCAATTAACATGTAAAAATCATGTAGAACAACTTCTCGAACTTTTCTGAAAATAAGCCTTCCCGCTCGAGCGCCCACATCTCCGCTCGAGCGGACAGTACAATTTTCCAAACTACTGGAAGGTCGATTTCTGCGCTCGAGCGGGATTCCCCTCCGCTCGAGCGGACCCTGCGAAGTCCCAAAACTCTGGTTCTTCCTTCCAAGCTTCCTTTCCCCTTTTTACAAAACCACTTTCAATTCTATGAAATCAAAGTCTCAAAATAGTTGAATAACAACTTGAATTAACCATTACAACTTCAAAACATAACCCATATAGCTCATAACCAAGATCAAATCCATGAACTAAAGTGTAAAAACCATAATCATGCACATGAAGCTTCATTTCTTGACTTTCATGGAGGTTCCCCTCAAAGATGTCCCATAAACATGATTCATGCCATATTCTTGAGATTAACATGCTATATACCAAGGATCAACAATCAATTCCATGAATTTAGAGAGAACTCTTACCTTAATCACTTAGATTGATGAAGTTCAACTTGATTGCCCCTTTCCTTTTCTTCTTCTCTTGGTCTCTCTCTCTCTCTCTCTCTCTCTCTCCACGAATTCTCCCTCTCTCTTTCTCCTTTCCAGATTTTTCTTGAGTCAAATGGGTCAAAAAGGTAACCAATCCTTATCTCATAACATATATATCAATTAAACCATTTGTGCCAAAACTCTAAAGCCAAACAAGGCCCTTACTCTTCTTAATACACAATTATGTCAATAACTTGAGCCAAACGGAACTTAGCGATTCAAACGAATTTCAGTCTTCAATTTATCGTTTCAGATGGTTCTAAAAATTCCCGGCTTCACATAGGTATGTTCAATTTCGTTTCCTGAACTCATTACGGTCATCGATTTCAGTCCCGAAGTTGTCATTCCAACAGATATGTTTCTAGTTCAAACAGATAATTTCCAATTAAATCACATAAACACATAATTAATCACGGATAATGACGTCATACAGTTCCGGGTCGTTACACTCTCCCCACCTTAAGAAGTTTGGTCCTCCAAACTTTACTCATCCTGGCAAAAGTCAAGTCAGAAATCCCAGTCTCATTGTTATTCATTCCGTAGTCATTCAGTAGTTCATAAAGCATCGTTATTCAAAGGAGATATTCGACGTTCCGTTCTATTATTCAACATCATAAAATAGTTCCAAGATCCGTCTCATAGCAGTAAAGGTAATATCATATCAGTCAAACACATAAGGAATATATCGTGCACGTAAGACTAAAGTCATCTAATAAGCTCCATAGCGTTCAATGCAAAGGTAATACATGACGTCACAATCCATAGCAAAGGTAATGTCCACAATTCAATTTGTCAGTTCTTTAACAATAAAGTCAAATGTTGTAGAAGTCATGTATATCAGTTCAATCAAAAGTCTAGGATATATTCGGTTTCTGAAATCATAGTTCAAGTTGCCAATTACAATAACGCATAGTCAATGGGTCTAGTTCATGCTCAGTTCGAAGGTCCTTACACAATTATTAGCAAAGGTAATAGCATAGGTAATAGCATAGGTCATTTATTCCATGTTATTCATATTCAATCAGTCTCACATAATTTACGTAGATTTGTTCCATCACAGTCACATGTTCAATTTTCCTCCATTGCATAGGTAATCATCATAACATCAAATAATAAAAGCATACCTGTAGTCGCTTTTCCCGTATTCTGTGTCTCTGATATCATCGTTGAGTTAACTCCACTAGTAACAGGTTTCACATTCTTCAGATGAGCTCGTGGACAAGTTTTGGCCTTGTGTCCTTTCTGTCCGCATTTAAAGCAAGCTCCAGATAGGCGGCGGCAAATGCCCCAACGTTGTTTTCTACATTCTCTACAAATAGGTTTGCTAGTACTCCCTTTCAAATTCTCATTCGCGGAGATCATTGATTCACTAATCATTTCCATTTTCTGTTTCTTATAAGCAATATACTTTTCCACCAACCCAGTTAAAGCTTCTACCTTTCTGTCTAACTGATCAATTCTGGCAGTAGCAGCTTCTGACTTATCTATGGTCCTTGCATTAATATCTTCCATCGGTCTATAAAACCCATAACATATAGCACATTTTCATTTTCAACATACTTCCTCTGTTGTCTCATCATTTACAGTTCTCAGTTCTCATCATTTACAATTCTCATCATTTACGGTTCTCATTCTCCATATTCAGAAACACACACACACATGCACATATGCTCATGCCATGCTCTATTTCTTTTCTAATGCACCTAGCAGCTCATATGGACACGTGTGTGAGTAATTAACTCGTGCGCTCTGATACCACTCTGTCACGCCCCAAACCCGCCCCTAGAAGTTTGGTGACGAGACCGGCCGGTAATCCTAGATTACCACAGGCCTTACTGCACAAAACATAAATAAACGGGGCTCGCGGAAGGGAAAAAGAAGAAACTAATATAGTCCAAGAGTTGTGCATAACATGAACATACATTTACATGGCAAAATGAGTTAATTACCCACAATCTTTACATTACATACATGAGATCATCAAACATATACAACACATTACAGCTAGTTACAACTGTACAACAACCCAAAACAGAAACTCACAACGGCCTTCCAGGCCTAACCTCAACTCGGAGGCACACAAAACTGGTAGGCTTCAAAATGGCGGCTCGGTCAAGACTCCGCCTGGGCTTGACTCCCCGGATGCTCACCTATAATACATAAATACAAACAATGAGCTAAAGCTCAGCAAGTAACATAACAGTAAAAGGGTTAGTGAACGAATTCCAACATTTTCATATATTCTTAAAATATACAGTCATCAGTCAATAATGGCATATTCCACAGACTTATGGTCTTTCGACTAGAGTAATCGGTCCGTACACCGATTAATCGACACATACCGAGATCTCGTAACTTTCTATCTATGGATGCCATACTAGATTCGCAAACTAGGACATTCGTTCACAGAAAACATTATCATTAGAAAACCATATCATAATAATCACTTTTGAACATACTTTCATATTAACATATCATTTACGGAAATGTTACTTACAGTGGTTTCCAGAACCGGTTGTACGGTCTTCTCAGTGTAACCTGCAACATCAACAGTATAATGCATTCTTAACATATATCATTATCATTTCACATCATTCATGCCATTACATTTTCCTTTTCTTCATTTCATGTTCATTCTCTTTCTTCTTTACATTCATGTCCATATCATGTTCATAAGATATTAAATGATGCAATTAACATGTAAAAATCATGTAGAACAACTTCTCGAACTTTTCTGAAAATAAGCCTTCCCGCTCGAGCGCCCACATCTCCGCTCGAGCGGACAGTACAATTTTCCAAACTACTGGAAGGTCGATTTCTGCGCTCGAGCGGGATTCCCCTCCGCTCGAGCGGACCCTGCGAAGTCCCAAAACTCTGGTTCTTCCTTCCAAGCTTCCTTTCCCCTTTTTACAAAACCACTTTCAATTCTATGAAATCAAAGTCTCAAAATAGTTGAATAACAACTTGAATTAACCATTACAACTTCAAAACATAACCCATATAGCTCATAACCAAGATCAAATCCATGAACTAAAGTGTAAAAACCATAATCATGCACATGAAGCTTCATTTCTTGACTTTCATGGAGGTTCCCCTCAAAGATGTCCCATAAACATGATTCATGCCATATTCTTGAGATTAACATGCTATATACCAAGGATCAACAATCAATTCCATGAATTTAGAGAGAACTCTTACCTTAATCACTTAGATTGATGAAGTTCAACTTGATTGCCCCTTTCCTTTTCTTCTTCTCTTGGTCTCTCTCTCTCTCTCTCTCTCTCTCTCTCTCTCTCTCTCTCTCTCTCTCTCTCCACGAATTCTCCCTCTCTCTTTCTCCTTTCCAGATTTTTCTTGAGTCAAATGGGTCAAAAAGGTAACCAATCCTTATCTCATAACATATATATCAATTAAACCATTTGTGCCAAAACTCTAAAGCCAAACAAGGCCCTTACTCTTCTTAATACACAATTATGTCAATAACTTGAGCCAAACGGAACTTAGCGATTCAAACGAATTTCAGTCTTCAATTTATCGTTTCAGATGGTTCTAAAAATTCCCGGCTTCACATAGGTATGTTCAATTTCGTTTCCTGAACTCATTACGGTCATCGATTTCAGTCCCGAAGTTGTCATTCCAACAGATATGTTTCTAGTTCAAACAGATAATTTCCAATTAAATCACATAAACACATAATTAATCACGGATAATGACATCATACAGTTCCGGGTCGTTACAGTTTTCTACTTTATTCATTCGCTCCTCTGGATCATAATTGCGAAATTCCACCCCTTCTACCACTCCATCGTCCTGATTATGCTCTAATATCCCGCATTCAGTGGCTATAGCTTTAGCAGTGAAAACATCATCCTCGGTGATCATTCTGATCTTCACTCCACTATGATGAAATTCTTGCACATGGCTTTTCACACAGGGTCGGTTTGGATACGTTATACCTACCAACGCCAAAAGGGTCAAGCAATTATCCATTATATTTCCTTGTGCTCCTTCGTCTTCAATATCACTTTCTAGAAGTTGCTTATGTGCAAAAGCAATGCATTGGAGGCCACTGTTGGCCATACCTTGAATTATTTGATCAATTTCATGCCTTTCATCATCATCATCATCCAAGGCTTTGATGTTTCCAGAGATATCATAATAATGAGAACACATTGAGAGTACGATCTCTGCAGCCCCTTTCCAGTGCACGTTGATCGTATTGTCAACCATCTTCCTTATTGAAATGCCACTTCTTTTCGTTGTTGAATTGAAGGGTTCAACATGGAGAATTGTATAATTCTGCTTCACTTCCTCCAAATCCATGTTTAGTTCCTGGACAGCCCAAGAAAGAATTGCCTTTTTGATGGGCTTGGCAGAGAACTCAAATTCGGACACTGGACGGGAATTGCAAAACGTGTCTGTGGTATTCAGACCGACACCTTGGTAGAGCAATTCACGAACACTATCTGAAATTGGAGTGGAAACCCTTTCGTCCACGGATTGCTGGCCAAGCCAGAACTTCATCAATTTCATCTGGTTGTGTGTGAGGATGCCCATTGTTTCTGTGCATATGGTGGTCATAGTACCCATTGTCTCACAAACAGAGGGGTTCTGTACCATGACCTTACAAGCCATAATTCTCTTCACTGTATAACCAAGAGTAAGTGTGATAAACAACGGCAAACCTTTGGGAATTGTAGCCATAAGTCGCACCACAGATATGATTGCATCATGAAATTTAGTCTTGCCAGCGACAAACCCGATAGTTCCGTCCTCATTTTTTGTTTGTCCTGTGACGTAGCAAGTGAAGAAGAACATGGCAACTACCACAAAAAATGTCAAATTAATGAATTCTATTGTTGAGGTTAATTCGGTAAGCCGAGCATATAAAGGCGTCTGCAGGTTGGAGTGATGAACGTTTGTGCTCGTCTCACCCCATGTGTTGTTCATGCCAACGGAGGTGACAAGCATTCGACCAAAGCCATCAATAACCATGGTGCCGGATAACAAGAATGGATTTTGTTGATTAACTTCTTCTGCGTGTTCACTTTGGCCTGTGACGCTCGATTTATTGACTTGCAGCAAGTGCCCATCAACGAACAAACCATCAGCTGGAACCTGGTCTCCAATCTGCAAGAAAACAACATCCCCAACAACAATTTCGAAAATCGGAACTTGTTGCCTCCTTCCATTTTTCAGAACATCAACTGGAATGTCGGAATTGCTTGTTTTGGATAACTTGACGAAGAGCCTTTCCTGCCAAAACGAACTTGTTGCTGAGACTAGCACCAAAAGAATGGCAGCACCAAATATGGATACTCCATTGTACCACCATTCCTTTTGCCCGAGCTTTTCTTTTCTGTCAAGGCCAAGGAAAAGACCTGCCCATGTAAAAAGGTGTTGGGATCGGGGATCCCGCCCAAGACCTTATAGAAATTATAACAACCAGAAAAACACACCCATGCAGCAAGAGACACAATATTTTACGTGGTTCGGCAATAATGCCTACGTCCACGGAAGAGTAACCGTTTATCATTTATAGAGAGATTACAGAAATATTACAGAGGAGAAGCTCACACTATTCTCACTCACCCATTCTCCCGTCTCCCTCGCTCACACCGAGGGAGACGGTTTCTCTAACTCACATCTCTCACTCTCTTTGTTGGTTTTCTTTCCCTCTATTTTCTTCCTCCTCTCTTCACCTATTTATAGATATCAAGAACAAGAGCAGTTTGGGACAGCAATGGTGAGTGGAGCTATTGCCACCTCCACTTCTCTTTAATGGTTCTTCCACTTTCTCTAGTGGATTCTCTAAGTGCTCCATTCTCTCCAACAATGGAAGCTCCATTGTTGGTTCCAACCACCCCACTCCATTTGGTGGGTGTTCCACTCTCTTTAGTGGGTTATGCAACTCACAATGGATGATCCAACAAATCACCCCCTCAACCCTTGTGAGGTGATCCACTACACACACTGCTGCTAATCTGGTTACGCCCAAAAAAAAAACAATAGAATCTTCATCTCCTCACTGAGACGCTGCATCCCCTGAAGCTAGAGATAATACACCAGAGATACAAGAGGAGGAGCGAATCCGATATCCTCAACTCAACTCACACCACTCTCTGATTTGGAGAGAGCCTATGCTCCTATCTCCCACACATCTCTTCCACGCTTCCTGTTTTGGATGTCTTCACCTGCTATGCTTGAACTGGCGTAACCAAGATATCCGACACCCCCTGATTGGATGTCCTGCACCCCCTGCTGAGATGCCCTTGACTGTCATGCCTTATCTCTTTGCATGACCAAAACTGGAGCAACAGAAAACTCTTCATTTGTCTGGTCAAAGTTTCTGGTTTTCTTTGCTCGGAGTTTCCCTTGAACTATCCTGAACTATCAGCATTTGCCCTTTGCACTCTTGAACAACTTCCCAGCGTTTCCACACACTTATTGTTCATGCCTTTTGCAATCCCTGATCTCCAGTTCAGCGATACACATTACCTGCGTATCTATCACTTGTACTACCAGATGATGGCTGACAGTAGCTCTTTCTTCCAAAGCAACTTCAACAAATCTGTACAAGTCACCAACTATGCAACACCTAGCATAGTACCTGCACCCATACTTCTTGAGTGCTCATCATGGCTCCATCTCTCCTCCTGTGCCCGAGCTCGCCTGAGAGATCCGCAACAACTCTGTTTCATTAAGAGGTGCGTTCGCTACCACAGAATCAAAACCGATACCATAACCCAGGTATCCAACCATTCAGTCAAAAACTGAATGCCATCTGCTGTACAAAACACAAGCGCTTTTCCCAAAAACACAGCAGATTCCATTGCTCAAAAACACATTGAGCCAATGCAAAGAACATGCAGAACCAATCGAGCTAGCTCTTCGATTTTCTGCAACTCAAGCTCCACCATAGTGCCAAGTTCCGATTTCCATAGGCGCCAAACAAGTTGTCCTTGACAACTCCAAACAAAACATGGTGAGCAACCCGCTTGAACCAATGCTGAGGAGACTAAACAAAAAAGGGCTTCAAATTCTCCGTCAAAGCAACTTCGAAAGCGGTACCAAAATCATCATGTCCGATCAACCATCGAACACAATACTGCTCTCTTCAAGCTCGAATTAATCAAGAGAGCCAAACAAATTCTCCGAGAACTGAGGCAAGTTCTCTACCAAAACAAAACTGGACTGTGGCATGCAGTTAGGCTCTAACCAATTCAGAAGTATCGGAACAAACTTCAAATGAACTTACAAAATACCAAGAGCCAAAAATTCTGAAGTGTCGAGCAAACTCCAGATTCCTCCAACTGCCATTCCAACCGGCAAACACAAGATGATGCACCATCTTCACAGTTGCCAAAAAAACCGCCCAAAGGCACGTGCACCGTAAATGCACAACTCCAACAGTCCCCGCTGACTCCACCGAGTCTGCAAACGATCTATCCCTTCCAAATCCAACGGCAGATTAAGGGATGGATCCCAACACATGAGATTCACAAAATCAACATCTTCACGTTTCTCCGCAGCAATCTTTTCCAATCTTCAATGAACACCAACGGTCAAACCGCTTCCAGAGAAGCAAACACCCGGAGCCTGAATCGTCACCCAGACTACCAATAGCTGATGTCTTCGAATATGGAACAGATTGCGAAAATGAAAATCCACAAGAAGAAGAAACAATCAAGTCTCACAAACCGGAGACACCCCTGGATCTAATCAGACACGATCATAGATCCCAGCTGTGATAATGAATCTCAATAAACCACGACTCTGAAAGTCGCCAATAATCCGTGAAAGACCGCCAACAACAATGCCTCCAATAGACATTGAACAAAAAATGCCAAAGCTCCACCAAGATCTGAAGTAGATTTTCACACCTTCTTCAAATCGACAAATGTGGAAAAAAACTCCACCAAGATCTGAAGTAGATCGTCACACCTTCTTCAAATCGACAAATGTGGAAAAAAACTCCACCAAGATCTGAAGTAGATCGTCACACCTTCTTCAAATCGACAAATGCGGAAACCAAGGCTTCACCAGATGTGAGTCTTCCAACAACGATCCATGAAGGATCTTCAACGCCTCCACAGAGGCCAATGCCAATAAAGTACTACCATTTGGACTTATTACATATGCCAAATCTCCATAGTACACTCTGCCAATGCTGGTTCTCTCTATCCCCTAGAGAAAAACCCAATGAACTCTGAAGTTCTGCAACTAACCTGAGAGTCTCCAAATGAACTGATAACTTTTGCAACTGACTCTGAAAGGTCTTCAATTGGCTTCCAATTGGCTTCAACCGGGTGAACAAAATAAATCACCCCCATCACCCACATGGATGATAAAACACCGTTGTAAATATGCCTCCATTCTACTGAGCATCCAGAGTGAATCTGCACCTCCTACTTGGAATGTCTTCAACCGCCACACATCATCTTGCATGGCTCGCACCTCTATCACCAGGTACTTGCATCCTCCAATAGAATGCTCAGTGTTTCCCTGTTGAGGTGACTCCACCCAAACTCTCTGGGTGCCCGTCGCGACTTCACTGCCACGAACCAAATTTAGGACAAAGAAAAAATCTGCCTCTCACTGGGTGCGCACTGCAGCGTCTTATCCCTTTCAATTTCTCTGTCTGGAGCTTTCTTCTGTGAACTAGTTGTTGCTGCCAGGCCAAAATCCGGCACACTGCACCTTTGTATAACATTCAGCTGCGTACTCTTGCACTGTTGTATGCCAGCACCTTGTATAACATTCCTGTGTACTCATCTGTGTTATTGTGGCTACGTGCTCCTATACCTTATGTGTGTACTGTTGCAGCTGTTGCCTTTCTACGTTCACATACTACCAGTACTTCTTGTATTATGTTTGACAGTAGCTCCAACTGCTACAACATTTCTCTAAGCCTACACTGGTTGCCAATCATCTATCTGATGAAGTGGACTTTTCTTCTGATTGAACCAGATCCTCCGATGACATCAACAACCAGGAAAGTTCCCAGAAAAGACTGGTGGGGTCACAATCGGTCCCACTTAAGAACCAGTCTCCTTAGACAGTGTCTTTTTGACAGAACTTTCCTAGACATTGTTGATCTTGAGATAATCATGTGCAATTCTTCTGATCGCCCTTGACCAATCTTGATCTCCATTGATTTGCCATTTGATTAAGCCTGGTCTCCTTTGGTCTTCAATGATCTATCTCGATCTGTATCTGGTTGTCCAATCTGGTTAGAATCTGCCCATTCTAACCTCTTCAGTGAATCTGCAGCGTTCCACAATATCCGGCAACCTTCTTTTGACTAATAAAGATGACAAACTCCCATATTTTAACAGTCTTTAAAAAAAATCATTCAGAATTTCACCATTCTGACCTCGCAGTTGCGTCCGGAACGGTCCGATTAGCTAAGACCAACCATCGCTGCACTTTCAGGGATCTCACTGAAAACTTTCTCCAAAACTGGACAAAATTGCAAATTTCCCAAACACTGGGACCAAATTGTAATTTTACAAACTACAGGGGTCAAAATTGAAATTTTCAAAAACATTAGGAATATTCTGTGTTCCAACAGAATATTTCGTTTGCCGCACTACCGCCGTCTGTCACTTTAATATGCTTTCTTTTTATAGAAACTCCAATTCCAAAATTTGACCGTACGGATGTGTCCAGAATACTCCAAATAGTCGGAAACCACTATTGGATCGCCAAAAACGGACTCCAAATGGCTTAAATCTAGCCAAAACATTTTGTACGCCTCAGATCTGCGGCTGCACCTTAGCCGCGAAGCACCGGATCCTCCCCCTGCGGTTGTACCACTGCCGCGTCGCACTAGATCCTGCCCTCTAGATGCTGACGTGGCAGCCACGTGGCAGTCCCTGACTGGCCCACGGTGCCACGTGTCGATGACGTGGCACGCCACGTGGCGTTGACTGGCTGGACCCGTGGCGTTGACCTGATGACGTGTCTGCTGACGCGTCTGCCGACGTGGCCTGCGCGTGGGCGTGGCGCGTGGTGCTCACGCGCTGCCTCTCCCACTCGTCTTCCTCCTCTGCGCGCGCGTGTGGCGCGTGGCCGCTCGTGAGATAACGCGCCGGCTCCTTCCTCGGCGCGTGGGGCGCGTGGCAGAGAGTGTGCCTCACGCGCCACCTTCTAGGGGCACGTGAGGGCGCGTCCGGCCTCCTTTTGGGGTGTTCTTTGCATTTCTGGACTCCTCTCGTCGAGCCCTTGCTCCTGGTATGCTCAAAACTCGATTTCGAGCAATTCGATTTCTGGGCAGATTCGAAACAGCACGGATTTTTGTTTCGAAACGCCACCGACGAGGCTCTGATACCACTTGTTGGGATCGGGGATCCCGCCCAAGACCTTACAGAAATTATAACAACCAGAAAAACACACCCATGCAGCAAGAGATAGAATATTTTACGTGGTTCGGCAATAATGCCTACGTCCATGGGAGAGTAACCGTTTATCATTTATGGAGAGATTACAGAAATATTACAGAGGAGAAGCTCACACTATTCTCACTCACCCATTCTCCCGTCTCCCTCGCTCACACCGAGGGAGACGGTTTCTCTAACTCACATCTCTCACTCTCTTTGTTGGTTTTCTTTCCCTCTATTTTCTTCCTCCTCTTTTCACCTATTTATAGATATCAAGAACAAGAGGAGTTTGGGACAGCAATGGTAAGTGGAGCTATTGCCACCTCCACTTCTCTTTAATGGTTCTTCCACTTCTTCTAGTGGATTCTCTAAGTGCTCCATTCTCAGCTCCATTGTTGGTTCCAACCACCCCACTCCATTTGGTGGGTGTTCCACTCTCTTTAGTGGGTTATGCAACTCACAATGGATGATCCAACAAAAGGGTTAGAATTCTGCATTTCAAAGCCTCCCAAACAAAACGGCAGAATCTTTTTGTAGGTGGCTTGGGATACAAGTTTGTGCCAAAAGCTTCGCGTCGATGTGAAATATCTTGGTCCTCATCTCCTCCATATATCCCAGTCCCCAAATTGGTTCTGAGAGCATTAGCTACACCCGCAATTCCTTCATATTCAACAAGAAGCTGGTTGAGATTTTTCTGCTTGACAAGTTGTATGAGGCTTGAGGGATCGAAGTTGGAGAAACTGGGTTGTGGTTCGACAACATCAATGGCCAAGTTGTTAAGTGGAACAAGGGAGATGCTCCCGTGTGGCTGTTCAAGTTCAACAACTACTGTGTCAGTTGGAACAGGGGAGGAGGAGGCAGTGCGATTGTGTGGTTCTTCAACGCTGCCGCCACCATCAGTGACAACGGCAACTCTATTGTTGGTTGGGACAATATTGGAGACGTTGCTTTCGTATGGATTTGGTTTAACAATCGTACGGCTGACGACTCTATTGGATGGAATGTAAGTTGTAATATGAGAAACCTTGCTGTTACTCTTTGTAGAAAAGGGCATATGCCATCCCTCTTTGTTGGGAGAATCCAGTTCAGACAAGGAAGCTTGTGATGTTGTAGCCATGGAGAATTGTATCAGAAGCAGCAAGATGCTAGTAATTCATATTTTAAGCAACAATTGGAGCGGGCATTTTATCCCTTCAACTAAAAATTATAACACTAAACCCCTCGTCTATTAACTTTTTTTCAATTTAATCTTAAAATGACAAAAGCATCTAAATAGATTTTAAGATTTAAACCAATTGTAAGTATTCTATTTTAGATGTTCTGTGCAACTCACATATAAACTTTTTATCTATTTAAAAAATAAGTCCTTAATAGAATGTTTACATTGATACAAATTATTAGTTTAAGGTAAAAAAATGTAGCATTTTTCAGTTGAGGAGGTCAAGTGATTTTGGATAATAGTTCAAGGAGCTAAGGTAGAAATTATACTATTGCTGAAACGGTTTTTTTGTCATAAAAGTTCAAATTGAAAAAAATGAATGGATGATGGAGGTGAAGTATTACAATTTTGAAGGTGTAAATTATCCTATTGCTGAAACGGTATTTTCATCATAAAAGTTCAAACTGAAAAAATTAACAGATGACGGAGGTGAACTATTACAATTTTTAGTTCAATGGGTAAATTGATACGGGCCAATAGTTGAGTAGAATAAAGTGTAATTTACCTTATAATTGATGTTGCATTTATTTTTCCATTTAAAATAAAATATTAAAATATTAAGATATATAAAATATATAAAAATATTTCATTTAAATTTTGATGCTTAAAATTTGTAAAAAAGCGAAGCCGTCTATGCTTCTCATAAAAGAGAGTACACAAGTGATCAACTTAAATAATCAAATTAATTTATATTTTTTCTAATAATCTTTCATTTTAACATTTGACCGTGCTTTGCGCGTGCCTTTTTTCTAACGATTAATTACACAAAAGTCCTATTTATAAAGTTGATGTTCTATTAAGTCCTACTACATTGTTTTTAACCAATAAGGTTCTATTTTCAATAAATTTTTATTTTTATGACTGTTTTACTTTTATAAAAAAGCGGAAAGAATTGAAATGTCAATTTATTAAGTGTTAAAAAAATTATTAAATATTTCAGGTGTACTCCATGACAAGATTATCCACCAATTATCAATACAAAATTGTGGGTCCTACCATCTTTATCAATCACAGTTCTTCTACGCAATACATGATTAGGGGTGTATTTTTGCCCGGCCGGCCCATGTCGGGACTTGCGGGCTTCCGCCAAAAAATCGGGCCGGGTTGGGCCGGCCCACGGGCCAGAAAACTAGGCCCGGGCCCTAGCCCTAGCCCATAGGTATTCGGGCTTTAGCAGGCCCATGGGCTCGGGCTTGGGCTCGGACTTTGGGCGGGCTTGGGCGGGCCTAAACAAATTTTTTTTTTTTTTCACCAAAGTTTTATTATTTTTCATTAAAAATAACGCTGGGCATCTGGTGGGCCGGCGCGGGTTGGGCCTCAAATCGAGCTTTTGGATGGGCTAATGAGCCGGGCCAGACTTCAAAACGATGGCTCAGGCCCTAGCCCAAGGCCTCAGGCTGGGCATGGGCTCGGGCCTAAACTAGCCGGGCCCACATCGGGCTGCGGGAGGGCTTCGAACCGCCCACGGGCCAAAATTACACCCCCATACATGATCAAGCCCCAAGAACACTAGATAACTTCTCCTAACTTAGTACTTTTTTTTTTTCTTTTCTTTTTTTTTTTCTTTTTTTTTTTTTAAGCTTACAAAACTTCATAGTTTTATTATACACATTTGTTTTAATAAAATTTATATTTCTAGAATCCACAAAATGAAAAACAAGACCAATATTGAATTTCATAAAAATAAAATATTATTTTTTTAGCTATACGAAATTTGACAATTTCTTAGTTTGTGAAACAATCCAGTAAAATTGTGAAATTTAGTTTTTTTTTTTTCTCCCAATTTTAAAACTAAGGACAATACAAGTTTTTTTTCCAGTTTTAAAAATTAGAACATTATCAATTTTTTCAGTTTTGCATAGTAATGTTCCATCATCATCCTCCTTTGGAAACAGAAAATTTTTAGTTTTGCACAAAAAAAAATTAGTTATTTAAATTTTTTCAAAAAAATTTCAATTTTGCACATAATTTTTTCAGTTTTAAAATTGATGTTTTAAAGTTTTGAAGATCAAAATAAATGTCTCATAATCATATTTCTTTATAGACAGTCACAAATAATGAACAATTATTATTTGAAGGGTAATTCTAATTATTAAAAATTTAATGGGACTTGAAGGTCCAAAAAATCTCATTTTGAAGTTACTAGAATACAAATCTATAAAATGGGACTTGTCTGTAAATACTCATTTTTTTAAACTAATATCTATATATATAAGAAGTGCTTGAGAACTTGTATTTCTATTTTTCCATTTTGCCCCTTCTTTTTATATTATTTACAAGAGAGGTTGAACCTTGTATTTCTATTTTTTAAAATTTTGTCCTTTTTTTAATTTTTTATTTTTTTTATTATTTTTTATATCTCTACGTAATGTATTTAGGATAAATTACAAATGTACTCCCTGAAATTTGTTTAAAAAATAAATTGTTCTCTATAATTTTAAAAAATATAAATACTTCCTTGTTAGATTTTTTAATTATTATCTACTATACAACAATAAAATTATTAAAAATTGAAATATATTTATGACATCATTAAAATTATAAATTGACTTAATGATTTATATATAAAATGGGTAATTTGTTATGTGATTTGAAATTGGAAGGAGTAAGATGTAATTTTCAGAATTACAGGAAGTAATTTATATTTTAAACAAACATCAAGGAGTGTGATTGTAATTTATCTATGTATTTATCTATTTAATATAAATATGGACAAATTACATTTTAACCCCCTCAACTATTGTTCCATATCATTTCACCCTTTTAAAAAATTATAACACTCAACCCCTCATCTATTAATTTTTTCCAATTTTTATCTTAATGACAAAAGCATCTCAAAAAAAGAAAAAAAAAAAAAAAGAAAAATATTATGAAAAACGCTCACTAAAGATTTTTAAAAAAAAAAATTTAAAAACTTAAAAACTTAAAAATAGCTTTTAAATATTAAATCAAATAGACTAATAATATCATTTTAAGTATTCTATTTGAGAAGTCATGTGCAACTTACATATTCATCTATTTATAAAAACAAGTACTTAATAGAATGTTTACATTGATACAAATTAATAAGGAAAATGAAAAATCCCCCTAAAAATAATCCCCTAATCCCCCTAATTTCCATTTTTGGAAACTATTTTCTTTTTTCTTTTTTTCTTTTTTTTTTCTTTTTTTTTTACTTGAAATGGCATTTCGGGGGATTCGGGGGCCCCCATTTCGGGGGATGAATCACTTCTGAATTAATAATTAAGATTAAAAAATTTAGAATTTTTTAGTTAAGCAGATAAAATGATATTGAGTAATAAGGAGGTAAGGCGTAAATTATCGTATTACTGAAATGGTATTTTAGTCACAGAGGAATATATTGGAAAAAAAAAAAAAATCATAGATAATGGAGGTGAAGTATCACAATTTTTAGTTTAAGGGATAAAGTAAAATAGAACAATAGTTAATGGGAATAAAGTGTGATTTTCCCTATTATTAATATTGCATAAAAAATTTAATTATTAATATTGCTGCCGAAAACAAGTTTTAAATTAAAGTATTAAAATGTATAAAATATATAAAAATGTTTCATTTAAATTTTGATGCCTAAAATTAATAATAAGTTAAGTGGTCTATATATCTCATAAAAGATAGCACACAAATAATTAATTTACATTTTTTCTTACAAATTTTTTATTTTAGTCATTGATGAACCGTGCCTTGCAAGGACCTTTTTTTTTAGTCTCTGACGAACCGGTTTATTTTAGTCTTTGATGAACGACCTTTTATTTAACTAGTATATATATAGCACAACCACCATAACCACAAAAAAAACCATTAACAAACTGATAATTAGAGAGAAACAAACAAACAACAATAAAAAAGTAGTCACTTGGTGGATGCTGCTAAGGAAAAGCTCAGGTTGTTTCGAACTTCGGTTGTTTCGTATATTTGCAGAGAAAGCAATTCTGTACTTTACTGTTTATGTAGATTTTTTCAGTTTGATTGGATGGAGGAAGTTTCCTTATCTTTACTGGTGCTGGTGGCATACTTTATCTGTAATTGCTTTCCCTATTAAAATAAAAAGTAAAAACATAGTAGTCTCTGGACGTATTCACAATGCTCTGTGTGACTTTTGACCCCCTTGATGGAGGAAGTTTCCTAATCTTTACCGGTGTTGGTGGCATACTTAACTGTAATTGCTTTCCTTATTAAAATAAAAAATAAAAAAAATAGTAGTCTCTGCTCGTATTCGTAATGCCCTGTGTGACTTTTGACCCTCTTGATGGGGGAAGTTTCCTTAAAGCATCTTCAATGATATTTGTTAGAGGATAATATTTGAGATTCTCATTGAGAATGACCCCTGTACTTTTAAAATAATCTTGACTCTTTATGTATACGTGGAATTCATATTATGAATAGTTTAGATTTGTAAGGGTCTTATGAAGGTGGAAGTCTCAATCATTACTTATTTGTTATAATAGCATTGTTATTGCTATAATTTGACAATAAATAATAATAAATTATCAAATTATAGCAATAGTACTTAAATAGTCACATATTATTTTGATAAATCTCAACTAACTTTCTCTCCAAATTTGTAGGTATTATTTGGATATATGTTTTTTAGTGATTTTTTTTGGAAGCTTTTTTGATAAATCCTTTTTCTAAGATCTTTATTCCATCCAACCTATATTCTTTTTTACTATTCCATTAGATCCTATTTCAGGTAAGAAGACCAAAATACCCTTTTCATCTACTTATGTTCCATTTAGTCCACATTATTTTCTTATGTTTCAATAAGTCCTATGGGTGACAAAATTACCAAAATACCCCTAATGTGAATGTTCACATCTTTGGGTGACATAATTACCAAAATATCCCTAATGTGAATGTTCACATCGTCAATGTGAATGTTCACACTGTCAATGTGTAGGCGCTCGGTCCAGCCCGGGCCAGGGCCAACCCATGTCAAGCCTCGTGGGTGCTTGCCAAAATTCGGGCCGGGCCGGCCCACGGGCCCAAAAATTAGGCCTAGGCCCTAGCCCTAGCACAGAGGTATTCAGGCTTTTGATGCCCCGGTAGGTCGAGCCAAGGGGCTTGGGCCTAGACTTGGGCTTGGGTCTAGACTGGGGCTTGGGTGAGCCTCGTCATTTTTTTAATTCTTTTTAATTTTTTCTTCCAAAATTTTATTCTTTTCCACAAAAAAGACACCGGGCCTTTGGCGGGCCAGGCCTCGGGCCGAGCCTTAAATGTGCCTTATGCGGGCCGAGCTTCAAAGTGATGGCCCAGGTCCTAGCCCAAGGTCTCGGCTTGGGCTTGGGCCCGGGCCCAAACGAGCTTGCCCCGGGCCACTGAAGGGCTTCGGGTGGCCCACGAGCCACGAACCAATTTTACACTCCTATCAATGTGAATATTAACATGTCAATGTGAACATTCACATTGTCAACAGGTTGAACTTGCTCCGGGACGCGGGCCAATTTTACACTCCTATCAATGTTAATGTTAACATGTCAATGTGAATATTTACATTGTCACAGTTAACATGTCAATGTGAATATTCACATTGTAAACGGGCTGGGCCCACGGGCGAGTTTCGGGCCGCCTACAGGCAGCGGGTTAATTTTACACTCCTATCAACGTGAATGTTAATATGTTAATGTGAATATTCACATTGTCAACAGGTCGGGCCGGGCCCGCCCCGGGCAACCCACGGGCCGCGGGCGGGTTTCCGGCCGCCCACAGGCTGCAGGCCAATTTTACACTTCTATCAATGTGAATGTTAACATGTCAATGTGAATATTCACATTGTCAACGGACCGGGCCCGCCCCGGCCCGGGGGCGAGCTTCGGACTGCCTACGAGCCACGGGCCAATTTTACATTCTTACCAATGTGAATGTTAAAATATGAACATTTACATCATAAAATTGTAACCGTTCAAAAAATATTTGTAAATGTATCAAAATTAAATATAAGGGCATAAGAGTCTAAAAAAAGAGTGCAAATCAAGAAAAGGGACTTTATGGAATAAAACTATACATACATTGGACTAAATGGGTTAATAAATTTCTTCATGGACTTTTTGGGTTAAAACACTTTTAAATGGGATTTATCAATAAAAATCCCTTTTTTTGTTTATTTTTTGTCTTTTGACCTTTTTTTAATTGTTTCTAAAAAAATTTATATATTTACATTATACCCAACTAGACAAATATAAAAAATATAAAGAAATTGAAAAATTGAAAAAAAAAATAAATATAATTCATCCCACTAAAAAACATACCATTACAAAAAAAAAAATGATATTGCAAAATTAAAAAATACATTCTCCCATAATTATTCATCAAGAGGCAGGGAAAAATAGTAATTTGGGTTATTGACATGTGCTGACTACTTGGCGAAAATCTCATTTTTTCGCATTATGTAATACGCTTCGTCTGAGGGTTCAAATGAGAAATGTCCATAGTCATTATCAAATGTTCTTTCTTTTTTATCTCATAACCCTTTTTTTTTTTTTTTTTTTTTTTTTTTTTTTAAGTAAGGTGTTGGTTAAATGTCTCCAACAAATTGCTAAATTTGTGGACTTCAGCTTCAACAACTTGACTTCTCCGAAATAATTCTTTTGCAGATTTTCTACCTATAGGCTTTTTACCCCTTGCAGATACATTACCCTCACCGATTGGATTATTACCAACAGTTGGATTGTTACCAACACTTGGATTGTTGTCGTCTTCAAGAAAAATGCAGTTATCCATAAGGGATTCGGGGGCTGAATTAGGAGAAAACGGTATATGTATCCTTGACTTGACTGTGTTCGTAGGAGTTACATCTTTCACCTGATATTGTTTTGCAATACTTGCTAAAAATGTTCAACAGAAGAAAAAAAATTTCATCTTGATGGTATAAAAGTTTTGCTTGAAGCATCTGTATAGATAAAATATTAAATTAATTAATTAGTTAATTTTTATATAATACAAAATAAAAAACTAGTATAATAAATTAAGATGAAATCTTATTATATCAACTTGAGATATTCCACTTGGGTGAAGATTTTTGACTTGTGCTAAACACCCGCGAAATTTGTTGGAACATTTCATGATTACCTATCGAGATTGGATAGACACTTGTGTTCTTGACTGATTATTCTGAAGTAAGCAATAATTTTCGTAAATTCTCTCTGAAAAGTGAGTATACAATTGTGAATTGCCAATAATTGGGTCTTCAGAAATGTGACACCAAACTTACAAAGTGCCACATCTTCGTCAATGGTGAATGATTTTCCTCTCTTTGTTTTTGATGAACCTTCCATAGTAATTATGTGAAAAAACTATAAATAAAAATGTAATTTGAGAGGTTTGTTAAGAAATGAAATTGAGAAAAAGAGAGGAGAAAAAGAAAAATATTATTTTTGAGGTTTACCGTGAAATGAAATTAAGATTGAGGGTTTGTATTTATAGAAGAAAAAAAAATTACCATTTTTTTTATAGCCGTTGAAACATAAAAATATGACCATTTCTTTTTTATAGCCATTGTCTATAATTTTTTTTTTTTTTCTTTTAGGAACAAAAAGAGTCGTTGTGTAATTCCAAGACACCATTCAATCAAGACACCATCCAAACCGTTGGATGATTTCTTAATCCACGGCTAAGATTCAACCTCTAGAATCTTCACATTGAGAGTATATCTTCATTTTTATCATCATCTCTCTCTCTCTCTCTCTCTCTCTCTCTCTGAGATTCAACATCTACTCCGCCCGATTCCCTTAACCTTCTCTTCCACTTCCTCATTTCTTGACTCTAAATCCTCATTCTTACGAAATGATTGAAGAAAACCCTCACCAACATTGACATCATTGTAAAAATCTTTGTGGTCGTCGTCTTCTTCGCCTAAAAAACCCTAGTCGGCAACGGCGGAGATCGCTTCGTTCTGATGAACTCTTACGTCGCTGAACCCACCACCACCTTTATTTTCATCCATAGTTACTAATGAGTCCTAGAACTAGGGTTTTCAATTTCGAACTGGTTTCAGAAACAATCGAGAACACTCTTTCTTCTCTAATTTGTGTAATCTATGTTGATAACCAATCGCGAGGCAGTTCTCTTGATGCTAGAGGTCATCCTTGGGAGTCTGTACCTTTCAACCTTCCCAATACATTCGAAACCCTAGCTTGTGAATCTAGGTAAATTTGTTTCAGATTTATTATGCATTGAAATTTGTTCTAAAATTTGTTATGAGATTTGTGAAAATTGGGTTCACCAATCATTCTATTTTTTAATTTGTTATGAGATTTGTGAAAATTGTGAAAATTTGTTATGAGATTTGTGAAGAAAAAAAAATGATACCCAAGTTATTGGGTTCACTGATCATTCTAAGATTTGTGAATTTGTGAAATCAAATGGAGAACGAATTCTGTTTTTTAATTTGTGAATTTGTGATGAAGAACAAAATCAGATGAATTTGTGAATTTGGAGCCAAAATTTTGTTAATCTTTGATGATGTGGTATGTTCGGCAAATGCCAAAACTCATGTCAAATTTGACAGCAAAAATGACATATGTTATATTTAGCATGAGGAATAACAGCATCTCCAATGCATTGCTAAAACAGCTACCAAAGTCATAATATGACAGCTTGAGCAAAAATGGCTTCTCTAATGGCATGCTATAGCAGCTGCCAAATTTGGCACCAACTTTGGCAGCTGCCAAATATGCTAACTCACCAAAAATCAACCGTTTTCTTCCTTCCCTCCCTCATCATTCCTAGCAAAACAAAGTTAATTTTTTGTAAAACCAAATTCACAATTTGTTTTTAAATAGAAACTGTTTAAAACATAAATTATTTCAATAACCAAATCCTTCAAAAAATAAAAAAATAAAAAAAATTCACAGACAACAACAACAACAATCAAACAATGTCAATGCAAACAAGTAATTTCAAACGGATTTTAAACAATAAATACCAAGAATTTCTAGTGGTTGATGGATTTGAGAGGAGGGTTTCGATTTCTGCGATTTGCGAATAGGGCTTCTTGATGTGATCTGCGAAATGGGAGAGAATGATCTGCGATCTTAGTTCTCATGTTTGTTTTCATCTTCTTTGTGTTATGTGAAGAGGGGTTTGTGACACACACACACACAAAGAATGATCTGCGAAGAAATGAGGGTGAGCATGAAAAAGATTAAGAGAGAAAGAGACTGTGGTCAGATCAAACAGCATGTGATGGCACCAATGTAAGCCATTGATGTAATCCAACGGTTAAAAAATGGGTGGTTGTGAAGGTTGAATCATTATTATTTTATTTTTTTTGAACTTTTTTTGCAGTGGCAGTGTAATGAATTATATATATATATATATTTAACTTTTAATTTTTAAATTTTTTTATATATAATTACCAAAAAAAATTATCTGAATTAAAAAAATTATATATATCATTTTTATTTTCTCTTCTCTTTTTACTTCCATTTCAAATATAATTGTCAAAAAAACTATATATATATTTGAATTTCATTTTTTTTTCTTTTTTTATATTTGTCTAGTCAGGAATAATATAAATATATAATTTTTTTACAAACAGTTAAAAAAGGTCACAAAAGACAAAAAATAAACAAAAATAAAATCACTAAAAAACCTATATCTAAACAATGCCTACAAACTTGGAGGGAAAATTGGTTGAGAATTGTTAAAATAGTAAGTGATTATTGGAGCACCATTGCTATAATTTAACAAAATAGCATTATTCATTACCAAATTATAATAATAACAATAATACTATAGAAACAACCATTGAAGATGCTCTAACATGCCATTGAAGACCCTATTTTTTTCAATCTTGTCAAATTATAACTTTGGCACTCTTTGTTGGAAAATGGCTTTTGTAAATCCTTATTTTTTGCTAACTTTGAGCATTAATTAAGGTGGGACCCAAGCGTTATTTGTAACTTTTTTCATTGGGTTCATGTTTAATGCCGCGTACTGAATAACATCATGTATTTAGTTGCTCAAAACTATTTTCGGATGAATGAGAATTCAACACGCGTTTTCGGGTTCGTGGAAATGACTTTAGGTAGGTTTCCTACATATTTGTGAAATGTGCTTGTCCCACATTGGAAAACCTTAAGGTTTTGAATGGGTTTATATACTCTAACTAAGGATACTTGGGTGGCCCCCGAGGGATACCCAAGTTTGTGGAAAGGATGAGATTATGGGTAAAGTGGGCTAGACCCATTAGACCCAAAACAAAAACCCCACATGCGCCGCCGTCCGTCCTTCCGATCGATCGAGCGGGCTGGGCTTGGGCGCGGGTATGAGGTTGGATTGGGCTTATCCAGCCCAATATTTATTTTTTGGGGCCAAAAACTTTTGTTATTTATTTATTTTTTTTAATTTGGTTTCAAAATTCAAAATAAATTGGTCCAAAATTTTTTCTTTACCCAAACTGATCCCTAACAGGGTTATACTCACCCGAACAGGTTCAAAGCGTTCAAAATAGGTTCATACCTGTTGAATTCAAATATGTATCTGTTCAAACAGGTTTGTACCTGTTCAATCTGTCTGAACAAGTTTCTACCTGTTCAGAAAAGCCACCATTCCTTCTATATAAAGCCTGCATTCTAGTAATCTTGGATCAGATTTGCCATCAGATTTTCGTCATTCTTCTTCTATTCGTCTCTGTGTTTATGCATCTATTCTGCATTTAATTTTTTTTTTTTAGAAAGAAAGAGAAAAAGTTACAACATTATTTGGTTTGCCAGATTTGATTTTATAGTGCTGCAAATTCAAGTGTTAGTCATTGCATCCTGAGAAGTAGACGCCGTTAAAACTCGAAGCACCAGGGCGAGGGCGAAATCTACTTTAAGAAGATTGTATCCAACACAAGCCTCGACTTTAATTTCTGTAAGCATTTAATTCAGAATTTAATTTATATAATTATTTTCTGAATTATTTTATTTTGTTGTTTATTTAATTATACATTTAATTTACACACACAAACCACTGTGGGTATAACAATCTTAAAGTAGATTTTATCCTTTTTTATTTGTGTTAAACAGACGAATATTTTGTTTCGGGAAATTAAATATTAGTCATATACTATTTAATTTCTTAAATAGTAGTAATATATTGTTTAATGATTTCTTTGATAACATAGTAGTAATATACAGTTCATCATTGAAATTTTGTTACAAAATATTATTATTTATATTTTGTGTAAATTCTTTTTTGTATAAATTTGTGATTAGTGTATTATTATTATTGTCAGAATTATGACAACTGAAATAAATAGTACTGAGACTGTTATTACTCTGACCCCCACACCTATTGTGCCAGTGATGACTTCGATAGTACCGGTAAATCATGGGCAGAAGCCAGAAAAATTCAATGGAAATGATTTTAAAAGATGGCAACAAAAGATGATATTTTATCTTACAACATTGAATTTGGCTCGCTTCACTCATGAAAAAGCACCCGCACTGAACGAGGGAGAAATTGACCGGCAAGTGGTTGCCGCAGTTAATGCAATGGAAACATGGTGATTTTCTGTGTCGGAATTATATCCTCAACTGGTTTGACAATACACTGTATAATGTGTAAAGTGTCAAAAGTACTGCTAAAGAACTGTGGGAATCTCTAGATCATAAATATAAGACAGAGAATGCCGGTACAAAGAAATTTGTTGTCGGCCGTTTTCTAGATTTTAAAATGATGGATTCTAAGACAGTTATTAGCCAGGTTCAAGATCTCCAATTAATTCTCCATGACATACATGCGGAATGGATGGTTCTCAGTGAATCTTTCCAAGTAGCGGCAATCATTGAAAAATTGCCACCATCCTGGAAAGAATTCAAGAATTATCTGAAGCATAAGCGCAAGGAGATGAAATCGGAAGAACTGATAGTGCGGCTCAGAATTAAGGAGGACAACTGTGGTTCCGACAAGAAGTCAAGAAACCATGTCATGCAGGCTAAAGCAAATGTTGTGGAACATGAACAAGGGTCAAAGTTCAACAACAAGAAGTGGAAGCATAATGGCAATAGTCCCAAACAAGGATTCACTAGTAAGATCAACAAAGGGATCAATAATGGGTTCAACAAGAGCTTCAAAGGAAAGTGTTTTATGTGCAGTAAAGATGGACATCGCACTAAGGATTGTCACGTTCGCAAGGACGGAGGAGGTTCAAGCAAAAAGCCAGCACAAGCCAACATAACCAAGGATTTTTATCTTTTCGATGGAGTGGCAGACATCAATCTTGCTGCAGTAGTCTCTGAAGCAAATTTGGTGGGCAATCCCAAGGAGTGGTGGGTGGATACTAGAGCAACCCGCCATATTTATGCAAATAAGAAGATGTTCACAACCTACAAAGTGGTGGAAAGTGGAGAACAGTTTTTTTATGGGAAACTCCTCTGTTTCAACTGTGGAAGGACAAGAAAAGATCGTGCTGAAAATGACCTCGGGGAAAGAACTAACGCTTAACAATGTACTCCATGTGCCAGAAAATTCGCAAAAAATTGATTTCTGAGTCATTGTTGATCAAGAATGGGTTTAAATTAGTCTTCGAATATGCCAAGGTTGTACTCTCTAAGAGTGGAATATATATGGGGTGAGGTTATATGAGTGATGGGTTTTTTAAGCTCAATGCAAATACTGTTGTACCTAATTTGGTTATTAATAATAAGAACACATCTTCTGTTTATATTGTTGAATCTTCTTTTTTATGGCATGGTAGATTAGAACATGTTAATTTTAATTCTTTGCGTAGACTTGTTGCGTTAGAATGTTTACCAAACTTAGAGTTTGATCCTAATCATAAATGTGAGATTGTGTTAAGGCAAAACTCACTAAGACATCATTTAATAAAGTAAAAAGAAGCACTGAACCTCTAAGTTTAATTCACACAGATATCTGTGATTTAAAATTTGTTCAAACCAGAGGAGAAAAGAAGTACTTTATTACTTTTATTGATGATTGCACTTGATATTGCTATGTTTACTTATTGAGAAGTAAAGATGAAGCCTTAGAAGCTTCTAAGCAATATAAACTTGAGGTTGAAAATCAACTTGGCAAAACTATTAAGATAGTGAGGAGTGACAGAGGTGGTGAGTATGATGCACCATTTGAGGAATTTTGTTTTGAACATGTTATTATTCACCAAACCAGTGCACCCTATTCTCCTTAGTCAAATGGAATTGCTCAGAGAAAAAATCGAACTCTTAAAGAGATGATGAATGCCATGTTGATTAGTTCAGGGTTACCTTAAAACTTGTGGGGGGAGGGGATTTTGTCCGCTAACTTCATCCTTAACAGGGTACCCCATGAGAAACTCAATCAAACACCTTATGAATTATGGAAAGGTCAACGACCTGCCTACAATTACCTCAAAGTGTAGAGGTGTTTGGTTAAGGTGGCAGTCCCTAGTCCCAAAACAACTAAGATAGAACCAAAAACCGTTGATTGTGTGTTCATTGGTTATGCAAATAATAGTAGTGCATATAGATTTTTAGTTCATAGATATGAAAATTCAGATATGCATGTAAACACTATTGTTGAGTCAAGAAATGTGTCGCTTTTGAACACATTTTTCCTTGCAAGAAAACTAAAGAGACAAGTTCAAATAAAAAAACTTTTGATACTGCTATGGGTAGTAGTGAAAACCAAAATGATAATGAAGCAGATGAACCTAGACGTAGCAAGAGGGCTAGGATCTCTAAATCATTTGGTTCAAATTTTCTGACATACTTGTTAGAAAATGAGCCTCAAAACTTCAATGAAGCAATGTCAAGTCCTGAAGCTCCATTGTGGAGAAAGGCTGTGAATAGTGAAATTGAATCAATACTGCAAAATCATACTTGGGAACTGGTGGATCTTCCACCAGAGTATAAACCTCTTGGATATAATTCAAGAGAAAAATAAAAGTAGATGGTTCAATTGATAAATACAAGGCTAGGCTTGTTGTTAAAGGATATAAGCAGAATGAAGGCCTTGATTATTTTGACACCTATTCACCAATGACAAGAATAACATCTATTCGCATGCTAATTGCGATTGCAACTTTGTATAATCTAGAGATACATCAAATGGATGTTAAAACAGCTTTTTTGAATGGCGAGTTAGATGAAGAAATCTATATGGAACAATCGGAAGGGTTGCAAGTTTCTGGCCAAGAGAAAAAGGTTTGTAAACTTGTCAAATCTCTTTACGGATTAAAACAAGCTCCGAAACAATGGCATGAAAAAATTGATCACGCTATGCTTTCGAACGGTTTTAAGATAAACGAATGTGACAAATGCGTCTATGTTAAAAGCACAGACAAAGGCTGTGTCATAGTTTGTCTTTATGTGGATGATATGCTCATTATTGAAAGCAATAATGACATGATTAAATCCACAAAGAAAATGTTGAACAAAAAATTTGACATGAAAAATCTGGGAGTAGCATATGTAATTCTAGGAATAAAAATTACTAGGAAGTTTGAAGGATATGATTTATCTCAGTCTCATTATGTTAAGAAGATTCTGGAGAAATTTAGAAAGTGTAATGACCGTCCTGCCAAAACACCTGTTGGCATTACTCTTCATTTGTCAAAAAATATAAGTGCATGCATATCACAATTAGAGTACTCTCGGATAATCGGAAGCTTGATGTACTTAATAAATTTGCACTAGGCCAGATTAAGCCTATGTTGTAAGCAAATTGAGTAGGTACACAAGTAATCCAGGGTCCGATTATTGGAAAACGATAATTAGGGTACTTAGGTATCTAAGACATACTCGGAATTATGGCTTACATTATACCAAATATCCAGCAGTATTAGATGGATACAGTGATACAAATTGGATATTGGATACTAAAGACTCAAAATCCACTAGTGGATATGTCTTTACCCTGGGAGGTGCTGCAGTCTCTTGGAAATCTTCCAAGCAGACATGCATAGCAAGGTCGACAATGGAATTTGAGTTTATCACATTAGATAAAACAGGAGAAGAAGTAAAATGGCTTCATAATTTCTTAGAAGACATTCCAATGTGGTCTAAACCTGTGCCAGCTATATGCATTCACTGTGATAGTGAAGCAGCAATAGGACGGACACAGAATCATATGTACAATGGTAAGTCTTGACATATTCGTCAAAGACATAATACCGTTAGGCATTTGCTCTCACATGGAATAATTTTCATTGAATATGTAAAGTCAAAAGAGAATATTGCGGATCCATTGACTAAAGGGCTAGCTAGAGAGCAAATGTATCATTTATTGAGGGGAATGAGATTAACACCTATTACTTAAAAGTCGCCATAATGGCAACCTAACCTAGTTGACTGGAGATCCCAAGATCTAGGTTCAAAGGGACAACCAAATTATGGATGACTTCACTTATTACTAAGGAAGTTTTACTCCTACCAATTTCTATGAAAAGAAGAGTGATACTTGCAACGTTAGTAGGATAAGTTTTGCTTTTAATGATTCTTATAGCTTGGACATCCAAGTGGGGTATAGGAGGATACTTTTAATAAGAAGTCATCTATATGAGTGTGAATTGGGCATGTTCTGCGAGAATTGAGAAGGCTAAATTCTCTAAAGCACTCATGAATTACCAGGTGTTGTGTAGGGCCAAACTAACCACAATCGTAAGAACTAAACTGTGTCTGCAAATACACTATGTATGGTCTATTGTCTTGGCTTACATAAACTGCTGAATAGTTTAAGGCATCGCGTCCACTTGTTAGCTAGTAAGTCTGATAAGCTTTCACTAGAGGAGGTTCAAAGCCAAAAGCTACCTATCTCGATGTGATGTATCTTCTTAATGTACTCTTTCTTTGTCTGCATCTTGTTGCATGTCCATTATCATGAATTCCATTCATGTGGGGGATTGTTGGAAAATGGCTTTTGTAAATCCTTATTTTTTGCTAACTTTGAGCATTAATTAAGGTAGGACCCAAGCGTTATTTGTAACGTTTTTCATTGGGTTCATGTTTAATGCCACGTAGTGAATAACATTGTGTATTTGGTTGCTCAAAACAATTTCCAGATGAATGAGAATTCAACGCGCATTTTCGGGTTCGTGGAAATGGCTTTAGGTAGGTTTCCTACACATTTGTGAAATGTGCTTGTCCCACATTGGAAAAGCTTAAGGTTTTGAATGGGTTTATATGCTCTAGCTTGGGATACTTGTGATGGGCTCCAAGGGGTACCAAAGTTTGTGGAAGGGTGAGGTTATGGGTAAAGTGGGTTAGACCTATTGGACCCAAAACAAAAACCACATGCGCACGCCGTCCATTCGGTTGGGCTAGTGGGCGGGCGGGCGGGCGGGCTGGGCTGGGGTTGGGTGCGTGGTGCGAGTTTGGGTTGGACTTATCTAGCCCAATACTTATCTTTTTGGGCAAAAAAACTTTTGTAATTTATTTATTTTTAATTTTGGTTTCAAAATTCAAAATAAATTGGTCCAGAATTTTTTCTTCACCCATACTAATCCTTAACGGGTTCATACCCACCTGCACAGGTTTAAAGGGTTCCAAACAGGTTCATATCTCTTGAATTCAAATATGTATCTGTTCAAACAGGTTTGTACTTGTTCAATATGTTCGAACAGCTTTCTACCTATTTGGAAAAGCCACCATTCCTCCTATATAAAGCCTGCATTCCAGCAATTCTTGGATTAGATTTTTCTGTCAAATTTTCGTCCTTCTTGTTCTGTTCGTCTCTGTGTTTCTACACCTGTTCTGCATTTAATTTTTTTTAGAAAGAAAGAGAAAGAGTTACAACATTGTTTGGTTCGTCAGACTTGATTTTGTAGTGCTACAAATTCAAGTGTTAGTTGTTGCATCTTGGGAAGTAAACGCCGTTAAAACTCGAAGCACCAGGGCGATGGCGAAATCTACTTTAAGGAGATTGTGTCCAACACAAATCTCGACTTTAATTTCTGTAAGCATTTAATTCAGAATTTAATTTATATAATTATTTTCTGAATTATTTTATTTTGTTATTTATTTTAGTTATACATTTAATTTATACACACACCACTATGGGTATAACACTCTTATCTTTACTGGTGTTGGTGGCATACTTATCTGTAATTGTTTTCCCTATTAAAAAAAAAATAATAGTCTCTGGACATAGGGGTGAGCATGGTTCGAATTGGTCTGGATTGGGGTAAAACCAGGACCAATCCGTTATCTATGGTTCCTAAAAAATTGGAACCAATCCAATCTATTTAAATCATGGAACCAATCCATTTAAACATAGATTAGATCGGTTTAGGACTATGGATTCACATAATTAAATAACAAAAAAATATATATATAGAACATTTTAATTTCATAAAAACAAAAACAAAGGATCATATTAGTTCCACAATAGCAACATGTCTTTCCATAATAGCGACATGCTGTAGACATCCCATTTTTGACCGTCCTCAAGACTTGGACGTCATCTTTTGAACACTCGATGATTATCTATGCTCGTGTTCGTTTTGAGTTCCCGAAGGTCTCGGCTGCGCGCCTTACCTTAAGATCTCTCAACTTGTCTGTTTTGTGTTTGGTTGTGGACCAAGGACTTGTGGTTTTGCTTCTGAGGAAAGAGGGTGGCTTGTTGGCCATCCCCACAATCCATCGGCCAAGGCCTTGTGCCATCGGTCATGTTTTCTTGCCATCGGCCATTTGTGGTGGCCGATCGGCACTCTTTTTGGTCGATCGGCCATATTTTTTGGCCGAGACCTTTCTACCTGCTTTTGCAGATATTTTTGTGCCAGCTGTGACAGCTGGTGGGCACAATTCTCATCCTCCATACACCTGTATGGAGGGATTGAATCAAGACTCAAGCTTGTTCAACAAGCTTGAGAATTGAATTTCTATAAGAAGGGAGACCCCTCTCCCTTTCCAGAGGTTCTAAAAAGTTGATATACAAAACATATATCACACTCTCTCTATATTTTACCTCTCTCTCCATATTTACCCTAGTTTGTGCTCAAAAGTGTATTTTCTTCATAGTTTTGCACTAAAGCACCTACTAGAACACCATCCTTTTGTTGTTGAGGTACTTAGGAGCTGGTGTTAGTGTTTTTGGACTGGTTTTGGTCAGAAAAGAGTACTGGAGTTGTGTTCTTGAAGGTGTTCTTCAAGGGTGAGTCAACTAGCTTTTAAACCTTTATTTTGGCTTAATCTTTTGGACCTATTTGCATACTGATTTAAGCTTAACTTTCTACTGTAAAAAGTTCTGATTTTTCATGCTTATAATTTTTGTTTAAGGTCACTTTTGTGTTGGGGGTTGTCTACCCCCTCTTAGGCCTTGTTTGGTCTTGTTCTTGTGCCTTCCTTTTAAGCTATTGGGACCACCTTGTTTTGGCCTTCTCACCACTGAAATCCAGAGCATTTTCAGTGGTGGAAATGTTGTTTTGAGGCCCCAAATAGAAGATGGTCATTCCCTTTCCTTATGTCTCATATGCTTGTATTGATGGCTCATAAAAGTAACATGTTTGTTAAGCCTGTTTTGGCTCCATCTTAGCATGTATTAGACCTTATTTCAGCATGATATACCTCTATCTAAGATTGATTTGATAGCCTCTTGCATGCACCATGCACTTGTAGTGCAATCCTCTCTATTGCCTTAACATGCATCTTGTGATTGGATCATCATTCTTCCATGTTTTGGCTCAACTCAAAGAAGCTTTCCCTCATGTTTTACCATGCTTGAGCTCTGTTTGATGTTGTTTTAGTCATGCATGTATTGCTTTGTATAGCCATAGTACATTCTAGCTTGTTAGCTTTGAGTGTCCAAGTCACTAACATGCATTGCTTAGACTATTTTCATGATTTGGCATCATTTCATATGTGATTTCAGTCCATATAGTGTGGTCGTGCACTCACATTTGTCACCTTTTCCATGCATTGGGAGGTTTGTGTTTTAAGCCTTGAACATGAGCCATTATGCATGTCTTATTGCTTAAGCTTTTGGGATGCCATCTCAGTGGGTTTTTGGGCTTGTTTTGACATGCCATAACTCTGATTTTTATTGGTTAAGTCATGCCATGCTTGGTCTTGGTAGGTGTAGTGTAACCCTCTTTATTGGCCTTGCATGCATCATGGCTTATGCCCTTCATGTTGGCTTGTTTTAGCTTTGGCCCATGTATATTTTAGACTCATTTTGGCATGATTTAGGATTGTTTTGGTTGTCCTTGGCCCTTTGGGGTTTGATTCATGTGGCTTTGGTACAAGTTTCTATGCTAGTTTCAAGCTTTGAGCTTTCTTGCATGCCATACTTGTCTTGCTTGGTTGATTTGACATCATTCCATACTTAATTTCAGAGCTTTTAGTGTTGTTACACTTCCATTTTTGTCACCCTTTGAGTGCCTTTAAGGGTTGTGTTCTTGTTGCCTACCTTGTGGACCAATATGTGTGCATGAATGTTTTGCCTTTTGGTGCCTTAGTTTTGGTGTTTTGGCCACTGATTTGGGCATGATTGAGATCTGTCCATTTTAGTTTAAGTCCATTTTGCATGTTGTTGCATGCTTGTCGCATTGCATGTTGTTGCATCGCTTGGTATATTGCAACATGCTTGGTACATTGTATGCTGTTGCATGCTAGTTGCATTACATAACATTGTTGCATACTTGTTGCATGCCATGTTGTTTACATGTTTAGGTTGCATTGCATTGTTTGCATGCCATTAGCTTTGTTAAGTTGTGTATGCATTGCATGGCATTTGGTTTGGGTGTTAAGCCAAGCACGAGGAACGAGGAACATTTCATACTTGAAGTGATGAAACGTGCCTCAATTCTCGGTCGCCGACCCTCTTGATCATGCATGACAGAGGTTAAGGCATTTATGTGTTTTTGCGCATTAATGTGCTATTGACTTGTGCAACTCGGACTTTTTGGCCATCATGCATCGAAATGCGTGATTGATGGCTCGAGAGTCGAGCACTACACTCCTTTGAGCTTCAAACATGATGAGGAGTGTGGTTGTACAAACATTTACTTGCAAATGTATTGACATGCCTCTGTTTGTACTCTGCTGCAGCAAAAGGAGGAGTTTGCAGGAAGAGATGGCCGATCGGCTATCTAGTGTGCCGATCGGCTACAAATATTTGGCCGACAGTCTCAAAATTGGTCGATGACCATTATCCACTGGCCGATGGTCACCCCTCTTGGCCGATGACCTCTCAGAATGTCCATGAGGTAGGTCAGAAGCATCACAGAAGTTGGCATAATTTTCAGAGGTGCAGAACAGTGCAAACAAAGGCAACATGAGGTATGGCAACGGATTTCCGAGCGAAGTCGATCGAGCATGCATACGCCCTCTTCTCGAGGCCGTTTTAACTGTTTTGTATAGTTAGTTAATTTGTAATTAATTAATTAATGTGTTAGCTAATTTAATTCATCGTTGTAAATTCTTAATTAGCTTAGCTTAGCTAATATTCAATTTGATTATGTAATAATTAGTCTAATTAGATTATTAGATTAATTAGATTAGTTAGAATAGCTTAGTGTAGCTAGCTTGTATTATTTATTCGGACCCTCCATCGAGAGGGCAACTGTTGTAATAAGTGTGCGTGTGTGTGATGCATGTCTTCAAATCCCACGCCTTTCTCCTTTTTATTTACCAACTTTTGATGGTTAGTTTTAGGACATGTTTCAATTAGCATCCTTATGTTTGCATGCGTGCATCATTCATTCGTCTTGCATGCACCGATCTCGGCACATCATTCAAACTGTATTGTATTTCAATATACGTGTTTTAAAGCATGTTATCAAGTGTTGCATTCATATGCCATCTTAGAATAGTCGAGCCTACTTAGTTGCACTTTGCATGTGTTGCATTAAGCACTGTTGACATAGCTAGGATCATGCATTGATTACTAACTAGCTTTTGTTTTGGCTCGGAGTATACTGTAAGTGTTTATGCTTTAGCATCTTGCATGCGTGTAAGTGACTGCCATGTTTAGCATGCTTGCCATGAGGCTAACTGCTTAAGTGATTAACTACATGAATGTCTGTGGATGAAAGTTGGATTGCATAAATTGGAATAATTCATCAAAAATGCAAGTTTTAAGCCCACTTGAGGGTGGCAAATTCACGTCTTAGCCTACTTGCGAGTACCACCTTCAAACCATTTTCAAACAAAGATGAAATGTTTTGTTCCAATTAGGCGATCTAGTCTATACTTGTATGCTGTGTGCATCGCATAGTAATTCTAGCTAATAACCGGAATAAAAACGCATGTGTTTTCAAAAACAAAATATCATGTTAGTAAAGGCCGATCTTTGATCGGGCGAACGGAGGTGCTCATTGCATGACCTTCCCCTCTCGTACCCAAGTTCCCGAGTCGAGGCAACTTTGGTAATGACGGACACGTGGCCTTAGACACGAGTCAGGGTTTCCTAAATTTTTCAAAACAAAAAACATTTAGGTGGCGACTCTGTATCTGGCAAAGCAATCCATGTTTGGCACTTTTTTTTTATAAAAATCGGTTTTCTAAAACGATTTGCCGGATTTGGACTCTTTGGTGATTTATCTGTCTTGCATTGCACTTTGCGAGATTAGATTCAGAACCGTGACATTGAGTCCGAACTGTAGTAGTTAATGAACAAAACGGATTTCGCGCCATTCACGCACGGAGCCGGGACGTTCGGGCACGTCTACACATACTATTCTAGAATTTAAACAATCATAAAAAAACTAGTTCCACCATAAGTATTTAGACCATTACAAATTAAAACTAAAAACTAACAAACAAAAGTAATAAAAGAAGATACTATGCAAGTTTCGGTTTAGATTTAGGTTTTATATGGAATAAGAGAAGATACTATGCGGGAAGGTGTATAATATAAATATAGATTATTTGTATACAGTCTGGATCAGTTTCAATCTAGAACCGATTCGTAAATTACGAATTTTTAATTTTTTAATTTAAAATCAAATTACGAATTCAAAAAATTAATGTAAACTTGCCAAATTAATGTAAATCGAATCAGATTATGAATTTTACGAATTCCTTCGTTAGTCGTATCTGGACCTATTCATAATGCTGTGTGTGACTTTTGACCCTCTCGATGGAGGAAGTTTCCTTATCTTTACTGGTACGTTGGTGGCATACTTACCTGTAATTGCTTTCCCTATTAAAATATTGCTTTCCCTATTAAAATAAAAAATAAATTTCCCTATTAAAATATAAAATAAAAAATAAAAAAATAGTAGTCTCTGGACGAATTCATAATGCTCTGTGTGACTTTTGACCCTTTTGATGGAGGGGCCTCATCACCCAAAATGCTTTTGGAAAAATCACAAATTATATAACAGTAAAAAAATATTTATATTTTTATAATGATATAAATTATTTTGTGCGTTAAAATTGTATACCAAAAAATATTTTAATTAATAACTTAAGTAATTTTATTATTATATAGAAAAATAATTATAGATTTTATTTTTTTAATTAATTTTGTTAAATAAAAAATTCTGATAAGAGAATATTTTTAATTTTTTAAATCATAGGAAATAATTTTTATTTTAAGCAAATCTCAAAAATGTATTTGTAATTTACTCATTTTTTTAAAGAAAAAAAAAGAAAAAGAAAAAAGAAACGGTAATGGATACATCTATTGAAACTTGCTAGTAGAACTGCTGTACTTAGCCATTAAATTTCGATAAAAATGAAAATTAAATATTTTCCTAAAATCAGTAGCACATTTTTTTGGGAGTGTTTTTTTAATTTTTTAAGTTTTTTTTTTTCGATTACTAAAAATTTATTTGATTGTTTCAAGATTATAAATTTGATTATTTTAAAATAAGCTTCTTAATTAATTAACTAATGTGCATTTGACTGTGCTGTTGAACAAAAATAAATATATAAATAAAATTAATTTAAAACAATTGGTAAGAATATTTTGGGAAGGAAAAGTAGACAAACAGATATGGGCTTCTGTTTTTTATAATTGGTTTAGATTTGGCTAGATTAATAACTATCAATAGGTCCTACTTTTGAGATTTATTACCCATTAAGTCCTATTGATAAATTCATTAAGTGATAAAGATAAATTTATCAGTCTTTTATTTTTATGAATAAATTTATAATGATAAATTTATCAGTCTTTTATTTTTATGAATAAATTTATAGTGATAAATTTATCAATTTCTTATTTTTATAGTGTTAAATTTATTAGTTAGGACTTGTAGGTAAATAAGTCTAGTTAATAGGACTGATTGGTAAGTACCCCATTAGATTAGATTAGATTAGATTTAGATTTAGATTTAGATTTAGATTATTGGGTGCTCCTAAGCAATTATAGTTGGTTACTTTCCTACAATTGCGCATTAGATTAGGTTCAATTAGATTAGATTAGATTAGATTTAGATTTTAGATTATTGGTTGCTCCTAAGCAATTATAGTTGGTTACTTTTCCTACAATTCCACATTGTAAACTCTGCCTTCATCTTATCTTCAGTTTAGATAGTAGCTGACGTCCCCTTTACGCCTTCACGGAAATTCTTCCCGTGTCCCAACTACACTTAGGCCAAGTTTGTCTAACCAATATATAAGTGCACTTATTTCATCTTTTTATCTTTTTTGAGTCACATCAATCAACATCTCCTCTCTACTTTTTCTACACATAATACAAGAAAAGTCAAAAAGTGCACTTATTCTAAACTTCCCAAACTTGGCCTAATCATCAAAATTCTGGAAGGAAATGTATTTTACCCTTTCAATTTTAGGAGCAGCTTGCCTCGGCTTTTTAATCGGATTGGATAGTGTTGTTCAATCTATAGGGATTCATTATAGGACAAAAAATTAATAAGATGAGATAATTATCAATATCCGATAAATGTAATTTTTTACAGGTATATAATACTTAACGAGTTATACACATTAAACAGTTCGGATTATCAAACGGAACCCATAGTAAGCCCCTACGAGCCAAACAATATTGTCTAATCCGATTAAGGACCGGAGGCAAGCAGCTTCCTTAATTTTATACATAATCTCACTTTTTTCCTTAACATTTTAATTATTCCAATCAATTCTTTAGACTTTCAATCAAATTACAATTAAACCTAGTTGTATAACGTCATCTTCAAAATTGACAGTAGTCTTGTGATGACCCAGGACTTTTCTCTCCGCTCGAGCGGACTTTTTGGGTTCCCAGCAATTTCGCAGACGGCCTGAGATTCTGCAAGTTGTGAATCTCCGCTCAAGCGGAGAAGTTGACGCTCGAGCGAACTGCTTTATTGGTCTGTGAGCGCTCGAGCGGGTGAGGTGACGCTCGAGCGTGGAAAGTAAGATTGTCCTTGACATTTTATTAGTGTACTTAGAACCTTCTTATGTTATTTTGGAGTATGGGTTGAGGTGGTACAATGAAGGTAAAGTAGGATGGAACCAAAAGCTTTAATTTGAATGATTCATCTACGATCAGCCGTCACTCTTTTGCCCTTTTCTTTTTCCACACTTTGAATTTGGATGTAAGGTTAGAACCATTGGAAAGCTTATTTCCGGGGCTTCAATTTGGACATAAGAACGACCTAAAACGGAGTCCGGATGGGAGAGTTATACCTGTTCAAAGTTTCGAAATATGTGCTGAAAACAGGTACGCTCGAGCGGGAATTCCTCCGCTCGAGCGGGAAATATGGGACAGCAGCTTAAAACGAGATTTTTTGGATCATTTATCACATTTTCCTTTTCCCCTCTTCATCCCCCTCCCCTAGGTCCGAAAACCCTAGGTTCTTAATCTCCAAAACCTTCCATTTCTCTTAGTTTTGATCAAGATCACCCATCAAAAAGTGAAGAAGCATGAAGATTATTATGTTCTACCGATTGGAATTTCGAGATTTTGGAGGATTCTTCTCAATCCTTACTCCTTTGTTTGATTCTTGAGGTAGGGGTCCTTATTCCCTTTCAATATTTGCATTCATGGATGGATTTGTGGTATTTTGTGTATATAAAAACATAATCTATAATTTGAGCGTAATATGTCCAACTTGAGATTTGGGGGTTTCGGGTTTATTATGTTGGTGATATAATTGATGGGTTAAAATGATAGATTATGAATCCTAGGTGTATAATCAATGGGAAAATTGGAATAGAAAATGATGGGTTAATAAGTTTGAATTTTCTTGACATTTCAATATTTTTCTTGAAACCATAGGTTAATTAAGGATGATAACCAAAGATTTGGCCCAAATTGGAAGTAGAATAATAAAATTGAGGTATTGAATTGTATGTGTTCAAGTTTAATTTGAATTTGGAAATGTTTGAAAATTATGTTAAAATTTGCGAATGAGTTTTGTTATGAGCATTGTAAATTATATGTTAATGAGAAAGGAAATTGGGGGAAAGACTTGTTGATGATGTGGATGATGTAAACTTGGCTATGGAATGTTGAAATGAGCCTTAGCAACTTAATTTGAAATATGTTGAATTATATTTGGTGGCATTGAGTTGAATAACGTTAAATAGTGTGGATTATATTGGATGGTAATGATTATGTCGGATTATGTTGAGTTGTGTTGAGTAATGTTGAACTAAATGATGTTGTACTATGATGGATTATATTTGAATTATGTGAATTGTGTAGGACTAGCTATAGGGGCGGACCAAGCATCTAAAACACTGTGAGTAATAGTACATCAAACATATGTTATTTACCGTTAATCATTATTGTTATTGACATTCTATCCTCCGTGAGCTAATATGCTAACATGTGTGTTGATTGAGAATTGATGTGAACATTAAAAGAGTGATCACACACCGGTATGATTCTGAACCTACTCTGTATTTTGGGTTATGGCTAATGATTATTGTCAATGTACCATCCTAAGAATTACTTATACTTCTGTATAAGAATTGAATACAACTATTAACACTGTGAAGTTGGTTATGAATTGTTCTGATTTGTCTTCGGATTATTGGTAATGTTAAGGTTCTGTTAATTACAAAACAAGTAGGTCTATGTACAAAGAACCATGAGGAAATCTAAGCACATCATTGTACCATATGTTTTGTTTGCTATTGATAATTAATGTTACCATTCTGTTATCGGCAACGTTCTGTTAAGCCTATGTATCTATGTTTATTTATGTGATTAATGGGAAGAATGTGCTTATCTGTATTAATCTGTTCTGATGTTTTCTGGTATGGAACAAAGTGCTGTACGGAACTAAGTACTACACCTTGGTGGGAGCCACCTCTAGAATCCGTACGAGCCACCTCTTGAGTCCATACATCTGTTATTCCTGTTACCACGCTTTATGCGTCCTGTTACCACGCTTTATGCGTCCTGTTACCAGGCTCTTGCGTTCTGTTACCCCACGCTTATGCGTTCTGTTATTTCTGTTAGTTCTGTTATTTCTGTTATTTCTGGGCCGATGGCCGTTCTGATATTTCTGGACCCATGGTCGTTCTGCATCTGTAGGCTTATGGCAGTTCTGTATATACTGGGCTTAAAGCCATTCTGTTACTGAAGTTGGACCCATGGCTTTTGGAAATAATTACAGAATGTATATGTTTGATTATTCAGGTTAAATATTACACTATTTATGTACTGTTATTCACTGAGTTCGCTGATTCTGTATTTTGTCTGTCTATTCTTGTAGGTAACCAACCGGGAGTTCAGTTCTAACCTTTAAGGCTTGTGTTTCTCTTGTCAAATTTGATGCATCCAGGCACCACCTGAAGCCGTGCATTATGTAAAGTTTTGTTGAGTGTTGATTTACGCTTTGGACGTTTATTTATGGTTGATTGTATATAACTCCTTCTTCATTAATATTTTTGTTATACGTCTATTTGTGGGGTTGAGTCGAGGCATATGTGTGTAAACTTTCTGTATAATATTTACTTAGTGTGATGTTGAGATCCTGACATGTTGGGAATAGCTCAATGGATGTTATTCTATGTATTTTATATTATTGAATGCTTCCGTACAGGCCCCATATGATATATATAACAGGATTAGTGTCTATATTCGAATAGGTCATGCCCAAACTTTTAGGGACGGGTTTGGGGCGTGACAAGTCTAAAGTGAGAATTTAATAAAAGTACAAAAGTGATGTGTAATTAGTGTCTTTATTCTATTGCATGACTATTTCGTTACTTTTCGAAATAGTGTTATGTATAATGGACCTAATTACAACTTGATTGGAGGTTTAGGAGTTACTAAGATAATTAAAAATAACCAGGGACAAAATGAAATGCAATGTAAAGTGTATGGATGCAAAAATGAAATTTATCCTTTTTTTTAAAGGGTAAATTACACTCACCAATTTTAAGTTTGCTGCACACTTTGAATATAATTATATTGATTTTTCTTTTCGTATGGTTAGAGAGAATGAAACTAATGCAAATGATTGGTAAATATTGAAATAAATAATAATAAATATATATTTTAATAAGAAAGAGATAAAAATATTATTTTTTTATTTATATGATTAACGAATTATTAATAAAAAATGACTGTGTTACGTGAATTAAACCTTAAAAGAAATCAGCGTAACTATATTAAAAATGTAAGTCTAATCGAATTTCTTAGAATCTTAGGGAGGTGAGGGTAATTTACCCATTTCTTAAAATAAAGCAATACACAATCTGAAGTGCTGCAAATCACTTCCTACTCTGTTTTATAGATATTAAGGGCCTCTCTTTTTCAATTTCGATCACGGAGCAATTTCTCAGGTGACCCAAGAGAGTGGATGAGCAAGATTAAGCTTTAACAGGTATGTTTTATGAGTTTTCAAACATGTTTTTGTTTTCTAATTACTGCCTGTCTGTCTGTCCATCATTTTTTTTTTTTTTAATTTGCATGCATGATTGCTCCTTTATTTGCTCACGTCTTATTGTGTACTTAATTATATTCACAGCGCCAATTTCCTTGCAGAGTTTTGTTAAATGAAATTACCGATCATGTTATCAGAGACATTTAATGATCATATGTTTTCCTCCCTTAATTTTAACACTTATATTCCATAATCCAAGATATTAACTGACTTTCTCTATAATTTTTACACTAATCTCTGTTGAGATTTGGAGACAATCAATCCATCACGCCTTATAAGTTTAAAATAATTATGTTGGACTATGTTTTAATTCATAAAACACTTAATCCATCAAGCCTCAAAATGAAATTTATTAATTTTTTTCTTTTGGTTCTGTCTCATAATTATTATTACTAGAGAGCCTCCTATGCAATGAGTGTGCAATTTAAAAAAATATAACAGTATGAGAATAATGATGACAAAAAATGCATATTAAGTGCTGCTCAAGTGGTAAGGACTTACTTTGTCAAATTCATGATCTTGATTTTAAGTCTTGTTCTCTATTTTTTTTTTTTTTTTTTTTTTTTTTTTTCTTTTTGTTTACATAAATAAATATCAATTACAGGAATATTTTGAATTTTTTCTGGTAAGGATGTTGATATTGAATGGAAGAATTTTTTGATTTGCAGAGATCTTTTGTATGCCTTATCAATACCTGATGTAGAATAAAATGGTAAAATTGAAAGCCTGTTTTACAAGCTCCTTCCACACAATTTCTAGTTGTTTTCCTCGCAAATAAAATGGCTACAAGAGTCCTCTACGCAGGTACAGGTTCCAAAACCCTAAGGTCATGTTTGTTTGGGTGGACTGGATTAGGTTGAATTAGCATTCCCATGACTAATAGTCCTAGGATTACGAATCCCTTTAGATTGTGTATCCTATTCTATGTTTGGATTGAGTTAAGATTATAAAGAGGGATTAACAAAATATTATACAATTCGATATTTGTTTAAGGGGATTGGAATGGATAGGATATAACAGGACATAGGACATCCAATATATTAACCATAATACCTCTATTATGGTCATTTGATAAATTAGTCCAGATTTTGACTTAGTTCTCCAATTTATATCCCACCCCCTATGTGGAATTGAATAGTTCATCATATGTGGGATAACATATCTGGATGGATTGTTAGTCCGTACTTAAATTTTTTAACCAAATATCGGATTAATAATTTTATTGAACTATTAGTCCAATCTCAAGCACATGTCTGCCTAAACAAACATGGCCTAAGTGTCTAATGAGACCTTAGAGAGAACAAAGAGAGAGAAAAAAAAAAAATATCTTTGAAAGCTTTCAAAATACACCATGGTCATTTGATTGTTATGCACATTGATTCTTCTAATAAAAATAAAAGAGATAACCATTCTCAACCTCTGTTATGAAACGTTTGAAACAATTCAAAGCTTTAGAGCAGTGAGCTAACATAAATTGAAAACAATTATGGAGAGAGTAATTGACAGAGAGCAAACAAGCTCTTTTGTTTTCAATGCATTTAATCCTTGCGGGGAGTCTCCATTTTATAGGAGTGATATATACAACATTTGCAAGACAACATAATGAAAGGCTACTAGACAATATAATGAAAGGAAACAATATAAAACTAAAAGGAGCCGAAAGCAATGCCGAAAGCAATGGCACTAACTAAAGCAAACTAAGGCATCTGATGACTACTAATGACACACAAATATAATATATACATTATATATATATATTATATATATTATTAACAATGACAAAAGATGCTTGATTTCAAACACTCCCCCTCAAGCGGCGTTGTAGATGTTAATCATTCCCAATTTGTCCGTCAGATCTTCGAAGTTAACTCGAGCAAGAGCTTTTGTGAGAATGTCAGCCGTTTGGCTCTTTGTTGGAGTGTAGCTGACTTGAAAAACTCCTTCGTCAATCTTTTCCTTGATGAAGTGTCGATCTATCTCCACGTGCTTAGTGCGATCATGATGAACCGGATTCTTAGCGATACTGATGGCAGCTTGGTTGTCGCAGTATAAAACCATGGGATGCTCAGATGGAACCCGTAATTCTTCTAACAGTCTGTTCAACCAGATTCCCTCACAGATACCGAGGGCCATAGCACGAAATTCTGCCTCAGCACTACTACGGGCTACCACTGACTGTTTCTTGCTTCGCCATGTAACCGCGTTCCCCCAAACAAACGAACAATAGCCAGAGGTTGATCTTCGATCAGTCACTGAACCTGCCCAATCTGCATCTGAAAAAATCTCAATTTTTCTATTTGTTGTTCTTTGGAAGAAGAGACCCTGTCCCGGTGTCTTTTTTAGGTACCTCAATATTCTGGTCACAGCAGTCATGTGTTTTTCGGTTGGATTATTCATGAATTGACTGACCACACTAACAGAGAAGCCGATGTCTGGCCTTGTATGAGAAAGATAAATGAGTTTTCCCACAAGACGTTGATATCTCCCTTTATCACTTGGTGCACTACCGTCACTTTCTTCTAGTTTGATAGTTGTGTCCATAGGAGTTTCTGCCGGCTTGCATCCTAGCATCCATGTTTCATTCAGTAAGTCTAGAACGTATTTACGTTGTGAGACTGCTATACCTTTCTTTGACCTAGCAATCTCCATTCCAAGAAAGTACTTAAGATTTCCAAGATCTTTAATCTCAAATTCCGTTGTTAGGAATTTTTTAAGTAAGCCAATTTCCTCTTCATGATCACCTGTTAGAATTATGTCATCCACATAAACAATGATAAATGCCAATTTCCCTCCTAGGGAGTGCTTCACAAATAATGTATGATCGGATTGACATTGAACAAAACCGTACCCTTTCACTGCCTTAGTGAACCGTTCAAACCAGGCCCTGGGAGATTGTTTGAGACCATACAGGGATTTTTGGAGTCTGCAAACTTTGTTGAAATTTGATGTCGTCTCAAGTCCAGCAGGAATGTCCATGTAAACTTCTTCCGTTAAGTCACCATTGAGGAAGGCATTTTTTACATCAAGTTGGTGAAGTGACCAATCGAGATTAGCTGCCAAGGATAAAAGTACACGAACAGTGTTGAGCTTGGCAACTGGAGCAAAGGTTTCTTGATAGTCAATGCCATAGGATTGGGAGAATCCTTTGGCGACCAACCGAGCTTTATAACGATCCACATTACCATCTGCCTTGTACTTTACTGTGAAAATCCACTTACATCCAACTGGTTTCTTACCTCTTGGAAGATCAGTAATTGCCCAAGTACCATTTTTTTCCAGAGCCCGAACTTCCTCATTGACTGCCGCCTTCCACTGAGGAGACTTGAAGGCTTCCTGAATATTCCGAGGAATGAGTATCTCTGTGATGCTAGAAGTGAAGGCACGGAACGAAGGTGATAGCTTATCATAAGAAATAAAGTTCCCAATGGGATGCTGAGTACATGATCTAACTCCTTTCCTCCAAGCTATGGGCATATTAAGAATACTGTTTTCTAACTCAGAATCAACAGTACTATCTGTGGTAGGAATATTGTTACCTGGAATGTTGCTTGGATTAGAACCCGGTTCAGCCTCATGGGATTGTTGAGAAAGTGCTCCTTCCTCCGTGTCCTCTTGGATGGGCTCATTATCCCGCAGGTCAACAATGAACTCAGAATTTTCGGCAGGTAAAGATTGATGAAATGACTCTTGAGGTGTGTGATTTTTGGTGGTGATGGATGGCTCACTAAATGACTCAAGGGTCCAAAATTGATATTCCTGGGTTGGAGTCTCCCCCTGAATGACGTTTTTAGGATAGTAAGACTGGGTTTCAAAAAATGTAACATCCATGGAATTGTAGAATTTCTTTGTGACTGGAGAGTAACACTTATACCCTTTTTGATGTGACGAATACCCAATGAAGATACACTTGAGCGACCTGGGATCAAGTTTACTTCGATACTGGTGATGGATATGAACAAAGACAGAGCACCCGAAAATTTTTGGTGGGATGGTGGAGATGAGGCGAGTAGTTGGAAAGGATTTTAGGAGGAGTTGACAAGGGGTTTGGAAATGTAGTACCTTAGATGGCATCCTATTAATAAGGTAGGCTGCTGTAAGAACAGCTTCCCCCCAGAAGAATTGTGGAACATTTGTGGAAAACATTAGTGATCTAGCAACATCTAACAAATGCCTATTTTTTCGTTCAGCGATGCCGTTTTGTTGTGGGGTGTCAACACATGAACTTAAGTGAACTATCCCTTCTTTTGCTAAAAATTCTCCTAGAATGGAGTTGAAATAGTCCCGAGCATTATCAGACTTTAGAATTTGTATTTTTGACTGGAATTGTGTCTGAATCATACTGTGAAAATTTTTGAAGATTTGGGTTGTTTCAAATTTGTCTTTCATGAGGAAGATCCAGGTTAATCTAGTATGATCATCTATGAATGAGACAAACCACCTAGTACCAGTTACATTTTTTATTCTGGATGGACCCCAGATATCACTATGAATTAGTGAGAATGGACGAGACGCTTTATAGGATTGAATGGGAAAATGGGACCGTACATGCTTAGAAAATTGACATATTTCACAATCAAAAGGTTTTGGATTTTTATTAAATAATGAAGGAAATAAATGCTTGAGATACATAACATTAGGATGACCTAAGCGATAGTGCCACAACATAATTGCTCTATCGTTATTTTGACACGAAACTGAAAAAGAACTACCACAAATTGCCGTTTGAGGTTGTTCCTGTGGATAGTGGCGTTCCTTAAGAATGTAGAGTCCAGAGCATTCCTCAGCATTGCCAATCGTCTTCCCCGAATCCAAATCCTGAAATTCACAATGAGTTGAGAAAAAATTAGTAACACACCTCTTTTCCTTAGTGAGTTTACTAATTGACAATAAATTACAGTCCAAGTCAGGAACAAGGAGAACAGAGTTGAGAATAAGATTCCTAGACAGCACAACTGAACCTGTACCGGCAACCTTTGATAGTGAACCATCTGCTATTCGGACCGTTAAATTATTTTGACATGAGCTATATGTATCAAAAATTGTTGCATCTCCCGTCATATGATCAGATGCTCCTGAGTCCACAATCCAAGGTTTTTTACATTTCTTACTAACAGTAAAGGCGTTCAAAGAATTACCTTTGTGAGCCAAGGTTCCGGATCCTATGATGTGGTTGGAAGACGAACCAGATTGTGACTGTAGAATAGGAGACATTAGTTTCTGGAGCATCTCCATTTGCTCCTTGGTGAAAGGGCTTGCTTCAGGTTGTGGTGATAGTTCATTGGTACCTGCATGATTACCTCGTCCTTCTTTCTCAAGGGGCTGACGTGGCTTCCAATCTGTTGGCTTTCCATGAATCTTCCAGCAAGTTTCTCTCGAGTGACCCGGCTTTCTGCAATGATCACACCAAGGCCTACCTCCTTTATTTTTCTGACGGTTGTCAATAGGAGTGAATTGAGTCTTAAGAGCCGAGCTTTCTGCCATATTCAGTTGTTGATGGGATCCCATCATCAGTTTTTTCCGACTTTCTTCGCGACGGACTTCAGAGAATGCCTCTCTAAGACTCGGTAGCGGTTTTACTCCCATAATTCTTCCTCTGATTTCATCAAGATTTGTGTTTAATCCTAACAAGAATTTAAACACACGCTTCCCTTCGACAATCTTTTTATACAACAAACCATCAGCAACACACTGCCAGTTATGAACCTCAAACGTATCAAGTTGACGCCATAGACGAGTAAGGGTATTGAAATATTCAGTTACCGTAAGATTGTCTTGACGTAAATTGTGGAGGGAGCTTTCAAGCTGGATGATTTCAGATGTGTTTTCCTTGTCCGAAAATGTTTCTTTCGCCATGTCCCAGATCTCTTTGGCAGTATCAAATGACAGAAAATTTTCGCCAATGTCTGTGGTCATAGAGTTGACGAGCCACGACATGACCATATTATTTTCGGCTATCCACCTTTTGTACGTTGATGCTGTGGTTTCTGGTAGCGCTGAGACTCCAGTGATGTAGTCATCTTTCTCCTTTCCCCGTATAAACATTAATATGGATTGAGACCATTGCAAATAATTTTGCCCATTCAGTTTATGGGCAGTGATCGGAAGATGAGAGGTTTCCATTTGATGAGAGGATGAAGATGATGAGATGATAATATCAGAAGAAGGGGATGAGTCGATAGCCATTCCAAAAGATGGACCGTATTTAGTCATGAAATAGAAGGATATATTTGAGTAGAAGAGAGAGACACAAAATTTTCAAAACAAACAGAAAACTCGGAACTGGCGAAAAATTAATGAGACAGGATTACACCTGCTCTGATACCATGAAAACAATTATGGAGAGAGTAATTGACAGAGAGCAAACAAGCTCTTTTGTTTTCAATGCATTTAATCCTTGCGGGGAGTCTCCATTTTATAGGAGTGATATATACAACATTTGCAAGACAACATAATGAAAGGCTACTAGACAATATAATGAAAGGAAACAATATAAAACTAAAAGGAGCCGAAAGCAATGCCGAAAGCAATGGCACTAACTAAAGCAAACTAAGGCATCTGATGACTACTAATGACACACAAATATAATATATACATTATATATATATTATATATATTATTAACAATGACAAAAGATGCTTGATTTCAAACATAAATATTGAGTCAAAATGCGAGAAAACGTCTATAAAGTTTCTAGAGTATGATGCGCCATGTTGTGACTTGACATTCATTAGTCCATAAATGTCATAATGGACTAGATCTAATGGATCTTTGACTTAGTGCACTCTTAAGTGCAACTGACCTTTTTGTCCACAATTGTAGCATTTGAGTGTCATTCTTTCATCCGCGCTTGCTTCTGTGATGCTTGGTCACTATGTCATCCTTTGGCACCCAATTCTCAGCCCTTCCTCGTCTAACTCCTCTTTGTTGTCCTTTGTGCTGTCAAACTTCTCCAATTCCTCAATGAGATCACCGTGCATGCAACTCAACAAGGTAAAGTGTGCACTTTTGTCCCTGTTAAACCAGTTGACATAAGCTTCTTGGTCATGATGATGCTTGGCCGGGTTCACGTGGAGTCATGATGTTGGTCAAATGGTTGAGCAACTCTTGCACATTGAGAAGGTACTACGCCCTCCTATTCTTCGAGACCATTTTATGAGACACATATCTTAATATTTTATCCTAAATTTAATTTTATTTTAGGTACTAGTAATCATCTCCATAATGTAAGCAATAATAAAATCTTATTTAATTTAGAATAAAATCATATACATGTTAAAAAAAAAAAAAAAAAGAAGCTATTGAGCCTAACTAGGACTCCAATTTGCATTTTGATTTGGATGCACCTGTCAAAATAATTCAAAGCTTACAAAAGTATCGTGAAACACATCCCTTTATAAAGCTTACACAAGCAAATTAATAAATAGGGATGCTGAATGTTCCATCAGAGAGGATCTGAGGAACCCCTTTGGATGTGAAGATTGTAAAAGAGCTAACTCATTTAAATTACCCACATCCTCTTCAATTTCTTTCTTTTCCTTTGAAACCCCTTCATTTGGATTACAGTTGACTTCCACTGAGAGGTTGATCACTTCCAAATGAGAGCAGTTCACATTAGTCACACTTTTAGGATCAACACAACAAGGAAACTCCTCATAACTACACAAGTGATGAGAACATCAAACACATTTAATAAAGATAGAAGATGGTTATTAGAAACAATATTAACCCATAGAGCATCAACGACTTCTAACCTTTTTCTTTTTCACTTTTACCCCTTCACTTGGTTTAACTTCAATTGTCTCGGTCACTTCTGCAGCCTTCCACTCTTGTTTGAGTTTAATTGGAGCTTGAGTTTTAGGCTTAGTTGAACACAATTTTCTAGTATGACCAAATATTTTGCACTCTTCACACAATTGGGGATTGTCAACGAACTTCCACTTTGATTTCATTAGAAAACTCATCTAAAAATAGTTTTTGAAAAGTTGAACCAAACAAATATAATTTCATAATTTGGTCCTCAATCGAAGTGACTACTAAGTACAAACAGTTCAAAACTTTTTGTCCATTGCTTTTCTACTAACTGAATTGCAATTACCTTTTTTTTCTACCAAAAAAACTCATCTAGTAGGAAATTTCATTTAAATCAAGCCAAGTTATGTATGTTCAATCTCGGGAATAGGAATTGTACCCTACTTTTAGACGAAATTTTAACAATTTGTTTGTTACAGGTAGGTTTGTACTACAAGGAGATGAACATGTCGAGAAGAAGAGATCATGTTTCCATTCGCATTGATGAAAAACTAGCTGGATTGTGTCATACATCCTCAAAGCATTGTATCTGCAGAGTGCATGATCAACTACGTAGGGTAAATGAGAAAGCCTATGAACCAGTAATAGTTGCTATTGGTCCTTACCATCGTGGTAAAGTTGACCTACAAAAAATGGAAAAACACAAATTACGGTACCTACAACACATTCTCAAGCGAGGAGAAGAGACACTTGTCGATAATCTAGTGATGGCCATAAGACAATTGGAAGAAAAAGCACGCAAATGTTATGCAGCAGAAACCGTCAGGCTTGACACAGATGACTTTGTGGAAATGATGCTTCTTGATGGATGCTTCATTGTTGAGTTATTTCGCAAGTTTAATATGAGACATCTAGTGGAAGAGGATGACCTTATTTTCCAATCAGACCAGATTAGATTTTGCCTACGACGTGATTTGATCTTACTTGAAAATCAACTTCCATTCTTTATCATTGCCCAGTTGTTTGACATGACTAAGTTTCCAGGCCCACAAGACGAAATCATTCATATGGCCATATGTTTTCTAAACTATATCATACCAAACAAAAAATTAGTAGCTCCTGCAAGAATTTCGGTCAACGACGTCAAGCATCTACTTGACCTGGTACATAATAGTTGGTGCTTTTCATTTGCTGTGAGCCATAGAAATTTTAAGGTAGGCCAATTGTTCATAAATTCTGCAACAGATCTTCGAAAGTCTGGGGTTCGATTCAAGAAGCTTGATACAAGCGATCTGCTACATATACAGTTCATAAATGGGGTATTACAAATCCCACCTTTACGCATTGCAGATTATACAGAATCTTTCCTTAGAAATCTAATTGCATACGAGCAGTATCTTACTAGTAATGAACCAAGATATGTTTGCGACTATATCAGCTTCATGAATTGCCTCATCAATTCCTCGAATGATGTTCAATTACTACGTAGCTATGGAATTATTGAAGATTGGGTACGTGACGATGCAGAGGTTCATACCATGTGGTCCAACTTAAACAAGTTCATCATGATATCTTCCGATGGTCACTTCAGTTACTCTGAAGTTTCCAATGACGTGAATATGCATTGTGGGCGACGCCAAAATGTGTGGATGGCAAGCTTATGGCGGAATTACCTTAACAGTCCATGGAAATTGGCTTCGGTTCTTGCTGCTATCATCTTGCTCCTGCTCACTGCACTACAGACTGTGTTCACCGTGCTTTCTTATGTTAGGCAACTGAAAAATTAAGTTTATTTTTGTTTTCCCAATCAAATGTGTTTCATTTAAATTAAGATATGATGAATTATCGAAGTTGTTGCTTGGAAAATTCATATATTGCAGAATAGATCTATTTCTATATTTCTGCAAGTCTAGTGGTTGTTTTTGCATGCCTTTTGTTATGTTTGTGAATTGTGGTTTGGGAAACTCTTGTGCACAATTTTTTGTGAGCATTCCTAGTTACAAAAAAATATAAAATATTGATCTTGAAAATCTAGTCAACGAGACAAACCAATTGTTTTTTTCAGCCACAAATACTAAAAATGACTAAAAGCACCATGTTATCAAAATTTTGTTTATGTATCTTCCTGTGTATAAATATTAATTTATGTCGTTTGAAAACATAGACAACAAGAGTGTTTTTTGAAAATAAAAAGGATATGATTATTGGATCAACTTAATTTTTTTGATGAATGTTATACATAAAGAACCTTACAAAATGAAAAATTACATATTGGTTCTCCAAGATTATTTTTGACTCGCCTCGAAAAGTAAAATATAAATAATTTTTAACAATAAAATTTTAAATATATTTTTAGGAATAAAATAATTTTAAGCTAATATATATATATATATATTTTAGACAAAAAATTTGAATTAAAAAAAAAAGTAATTTATGTAGTTAAATATACAATAATAAAACTTTCAACCATCAAAATATTCTCTAAAAATGATTTTATCCTTAAATTTTTTATCTTCAAAACCTTAATTTGTGACCGTAGATTAACCTTATGGTGATGCATGTGTCATGATGGCCTATCTCTGTATTTCAGTTATGTCAGAGTTAACTCTGTTTTTCTTTCACTATCTCAAAATTCATATAGTGTAGAGTATAGGGGTTGTATGGTAACAACCTGTTGCAAGCTTATTGATAATCAAAATGTAAAGACTACAAACATTATCTCTGTGAGTTTGTTATAATATATTTAAATTATTTTTTATCTCATAACTTGTAATAAAAAAATGCACTAAACATTTCAATATAAATTCTCAAATTAAATATAAATATAACTAGTTCCAATAAACTGCGTCAAATATAACCATATTACTAGCTAACTCGCCTTCTCCTAATAAAAATTCCTAAAAAAACCACCATTTGAGTCTTGCAAGTTCCATGTAGAATTTAAATAAAGTATTTGGATGAAGATTTGAGTGAGAATTAGAAAGGAAACTGAAGTAGAAAAGTGAAACAAAAATCTAAGATATAATTCATTAAATTGCACTTAAAGGATAATAATTCAAAGTAATTATACTTTCACAAAAATGCAAATTAAAACAAGTGAGAATTGTGTATCGTGTCACAGTTTTCACTTACACTTTATGAAAGTACAATTATTTTGAGTTGTACCAATTTAAGTGCATTTTTTGTTGGGATTCATTCTATGTCCCCCGAAAGAGAATGGAAGAACAACTAAGCACAAACTACATAGAAAAATATACACACAGAGGTTTATGTGATTTGACGCAAATTGCCTACATTTACAAAAGAGAGACATTCCACTACACTAATAAAATAGATGATATAGATGAAATGATCAAAATACTCAAAACTCACATTACTACTTGAATGCCATTGTCAAAGATAATTGAGCCTTTACTCATTCTGATGCTTTATGGTATTTTTTTTCTCTTACCCTTTATATGTCTGTTTTCTCTCATTGTTCTCTCACCGAACCTATAGCTCACATGGTTACACATCCTTAGTTATGACTTTTGTGCCTTTGGTTATCATATATTGTGTTGTTAATTATGACTCATTGAGATATTAATTATGATATTATTTTTCTTATACCTTATGATGTTTGGTTATAACTCAATTTATTTATTTTTTTAATTATGACTCTCATAATATTGAATTATGCTATTTGTGATAATCAATATCACAAAAGGTATAACTTGCATATGGGTGTGTGCTACAGAATTACCCTATTTATAATAGCTTACTCATAAGAAATATAATTCTCATACAATTAAGTAATCCAAACTATACTATCCTAACTCAAAAACATGTATAAATCAACATAATAACTAATAATTATATAGGACTCACATAAATAACATGGGTGAACTAATCCCAACATTATTCCCTATTTCATTTCCTTTCCTTTTTCCATTCCCTACAAATTTTTTATTTTTTATTTTTGATAAATTTACTCAAAAGTCCCATCTCGGAAAAGTATGTACCAAAAAGTTTCATGAATTTTCTTGCAAACAATTAAGTCTTATTGAATTTGAAAAGGTACACCGTAAGGTCCTTTCAATATATTTCTTGAAGATTTCAAATGTGGGTATGTTTCATTTGTGCACTATTATCTTATTAAACTTTAGTCAAATGTGTCATTTTTAAAATGTGACAATGGGATATCAATCTAAAGTATACACTATTGTCTTATTAAACTTTTGTCAAATGTGTCATTCTTAAAATGTGACAATATAATATCATTCTAATGTGTACACTATTGTCTTATTAACTTTTTGTCAAATGTGTCATTTTTAGAATGTAAAAATGAAATATTATTCTAATGTGAACGCTATTGTCATATTACTTTTTCAAATATGGGTATTGCTTCAATTGAGAAATTTTAATATGAAACAAGACTTATGAGATTATAAGAATATTTATGAGACTAAAACGTCCATAAATAATGGATATATGACTTATTAATAAATGCCACCTTATTTTATTTTTTTTGTAAAATCCGATATCCAAACACAATCTTAATGTAACAAACTTTTTCTTCAACTACAATTTTTTTGGTAGGCAATCAATAATTCATTAATATTGAAGCAGCGAATACAAAGTTAAAAAGGGATATTGGTAGTTATATTATATGTTTGAATTAAATTTGTATTATAAAAAATGAATGGCTATTATTGAAATAATATTTATCATCCATTTTTTAAAAATAAATATGATTCAAACATATAGTTATTTGTGGGGAAGTGGTTTTGGAAATACTCTTCAGATCCTGGGAGACGCTCTTGATCCTCAGCTAGTCATCTGCAATGACACAAACACTCCGGTCGGAGGTGCCGGGGTTAGCACTCCGACGGGCAAGTCAGCTCCTATACTCAAGAAAGCTTGTTTTCTAAGTTAAGTGAAGTTATTCTTACATACCATTCCAAGAGCGCTGCTTCTCTATTTATATATGTTCCTTCTGAGGCCTCGGGGCCTGGGCCTACTTTTCAATCATTACCCGTTCTTCTATTCGGCCTTAAAGATCCTTTCTCAATCGGTTTACGTATTGTATTCGGCTCATCCTAGTCTTGCAGGGTGCAGCCGGTTAAAGTCTGCAGGATGCGGCCGGTTAATGTCAGTCTACTAAAATATGCCCCTTCCGATTTATCCATTTATTTGGCTTCCACAATTGTCCCCCGAACTCCCTATTGACGGTAGTTAATCGGCGTGTTTGGTTTAGAATTCGAAAAGCTTAGCATAGATCAGGCGGCTTCGGTTCCCCAAGGCATCAAGGGATGTCAGAAGGCGCACACCTTTTCGTTTATCATTACACTTTCCCGCGCCATTCATGTGTCTCGCATTTATTGCGATTTGAAACTTCAGTCCTTTTGGATGCACATTTCGTCGATCATCTGATACGTTTGGGCCGCCAACGCGCATCTCTCTTACTCACATTTTCTGCAACTTTCGCCCGTCTGCCTTTGCTTCATCCGCTCGTAAGTCTTCTTCCCTTTTCTTTGCGATCCTATTCTTTGTTTATCGTTTTTACTTTCGGCGAATGCTTGGGTTCCCGTTGGAATGGCTAAACACTTGAAAGACCTACTTTCTGAGGGTCGCATTTCCGGATTCCGGTGACATTTTTCCATCCCCGATGACGTCCATTTGTCTCTCGTAACGGACGGCACTCTAGATATGGAGAGAGAGGATCAGAATACGATCGTATTCCCCTTTCTGTCCATTGCAGAGGGCGGAGTTCGTTTCCCCTTACATCCATTGCTTAGGGCCGTTCTTTGCTATTGGAGTCTGATTCCTTCTCAGCCCAATGTAAATTTCTTTCAAATCATTATGGGGGTTATAGAGTTGAATCGACGCCTTAGGATCAATCTCGGAATTCCGGCCATTCGGCACTGTTATGCTTTAGCCAAATCTTCTGGTCGGCTGGGGCGGTACTTCCTCAGGGCCAAGGATACTGACCATCATTTGGTGACTATGCTTGCCAGTTCTGGTAAGAGGGTTGACGATGTAATGGTCAATGTCCGAGGTAACTGGGAGTTCGCCGAAGGCGAAGATCGCCTAGACCCCATTCCCATACATAAGGGTGATCCAGGTTACCACGTAGTATCTTATGTTTGTTGATCTGTCTTTTAATCGGCTCTATTTCCTGAAGCTTTCCTTATCTTTTACAGATAACAAATTGAAGAAGATTCTGACGTCAGTTGACGACGCGGTCTTAAGGGACATTAAGATTGCACTCGACTACTTCGGTCGCCCAAACGTGCAAAAACAAGGGAGAGCCGCCCACATTTTATTCCGCTACGAACCCACTTATACCACATTCTCGGCTGCGGAAAACATCCCAATTCCACTCGGCGATCAAAACCTTTCGGCTCTTATCTTCCCCGGCTACAAGAACCTTAGGCAGATTGGTCTCGAAGATTCTGATTCGGGGCAAGACGTAGAGCCGGTAATAGAAGTAGTTGCCGATCCGGCCGAAGAATTCATTGGGGAGGCCGAAGAAGTTGACGAGGTCGTGCGCTCGGCGTTTGAGGCTGCCGGACTTAATCAGCCTTCCTCACCATCCGCTTCGGGTCGGGCAGAAGTTTCTTCCGGAGATATTTTCGCGAATTTGGGCGACCTACCCGGCGATTTCTTCGAAGGTATGGCGAAGGAAAGCCTTACGCAAATGGCGCGTAGGAGAAACGCCGAGCGAATGGCTGCTCGACAAAAGGCCGAGGCCGGCGAATCTGATCCCAGTTTGACTAAGGCCTCCGTACCCATTGTTGAAGGGATGGTTCAGGTTACGCCGGTTGAAACAGAAAAATGGGGTGAACAGCAGGCCGGTGAAGAACGGCAAATTCCGGAAGAGCGCGGTCAAAAACGTAGCGCCAAGGGGGAAGCCAGTTCAGAAATTAGTCCTTCTGTCAAACGGCCTCGCCTCGAAGAATCGGACGTGGTTGTTCCTTTTGTTATTCAGCCAAAGATCAGAGATACGCCGATTTCTTCCGATGCTTCTGCCATTGAGGATCCGGCCGTTGCGTTGAGCTTGGCGACTTCGATTTCCTTGCCGGCTGACAATGCAGCCTTTTGCGCCGTGCCGGATATTATGACCGTAGCCCTATCTGCGCAGTCGGCACTTCTGGTAGGAATCTTAAATCTATTTCTAAATTTATTTTTATAAAGGTATCTAATGATCCCTTATTCTTGCAGACCGTCGGCAGGATTGCCGACTTGGGCCACCACTTGCATGATGCTCTTGGCAGAATTGACCGTTTGCAAGCTGAAGTGGAAGGTCAGAAGAGTAGAGCGGAGTTTGAAAAAATGAGGGCCACAATGGAGAGCGCGCGAGCCGAAGCGGAGAAGGAGAGGGCTCGCACTGCTGAACAGCTTCGTTCTGACGCTGAGGCTAGAGCGAATGCGAGTGAGGAATCGTTGAAGCTCTCAAAAGACGAACTTGCCAAGGCGGAGACTCAGCTAGAAGAGCTGAAGGCGGCCAAGGAGAGAGCCGAATCTGAGGCTTTTGAGGCGGGAAAAAGCGCCGCTTACACGGAATATGTTGATGAAGTTCCCAAATTTGAGAATCGGGGGTTCAAACATGGGTGGCTCAAAGCCCTTGCTGCCGCTGGGGTTACATTGGTTTTGCCAATTCCTTACGAGCAAGTGGATGTTGAGTCACTCGAATCCGACACCGAGGAGTGATTTGGGAGGCGTTTCCTAATTTATTAAGTTTTTTGTGTAAGTTTTTTGTTTGATAGGGTTTTGTTGGTTCAGGGTAGTTTTCATGTATAAATTGGTTACTATCTTGTACGCAATTTATTAATGACCATTTCCTTGTAATGTCGCTGCTACTTGTGCACAATTTGCATGATTATGTTAATGAAACATTTTGCTGAGTTTGGCTCAAAGCCTTTCGCTACTTTGCGTAAAATTGTTGCTGAGTTTCAGCTTTTAGAGATTGAATGTCCTGTGTCAATATTGATTCGTCTTATGAACTGTCAATTTGTGAGCCGGCTGGGGTACCTTAGCCGAATCGATTGATGAATCTGCCCTTGCCTCAGGCGGTTCCTGCGAAGTCGGGAGCCGGCTGGGGTACTTGAGCCGGATAGCTTTTAGAGATTGAATGTCCTGTCAATATTGATTCGTCTTTCTCATGCCGACTGGATTCGAATTATGAACTGTCAATTTGTGAGCCGGCTGGGTACCTGAGCCGAATAGATTGATGAATCTGCCCTTGCCCCAGGCGGTTCGGTTCCTGCAGAGGTTAGAAAAATCGATTGGGGAGCCGGCTGGGGTACTTGAGCCGGATAGATTGATGAATCTGCCCTTGCCCCAGGCGGTTCGCGGTTATGGTAAAATCGTGCCCCTACCGTCGACTCAGCCGGCGTCGGGCGATTCAGGATCTTCAATTAATGAGATTGCCTCGAACGTGCTGCCTCTGTGAAGGATAAATGAACAAAGGTACATCCTTTATGAGCTTGGTGGACAACTGACTCGAGCTCCTGGGGGAAGACTGATTGCGTGAATGTCGAACTGACTCTTCTTTAATAGTAAAGGGGAAGCGAAGACCCTAGCTGAGCTTGGCAGAGATATGAATCGAGGTGGTGAACCCTCGCGGGCAGGAAGTAGGAGTTCCAAGGGTCGAGAGAGGCGTCAGTCTGCCCGACGTCGCAGTAGATCGCCCAGGCGAGAAAAGTAGTCGCAGGGTAAATCTCCACAGTCCCGAGTCGAGAGGAAGTCCGACGCGAATCCGTGCCCATTAAGCTTTGCGGTATTTATGAAGAATAGACCCATGACGGAGGTGGACTCGGTCGTTCGAGATCCAGACGTAGCGGTCGACTTTGCCCAACAAATATTTCCTCCTGAGGTTCAGCAATCAATGCTGGGTCGACAGGACTACGAGGTGTTTCGCGAGGGCATTCACGGCGCGGTGAAGGGGCTTTACACTGCTTACGAAGTCGGCATACGACTGCGCGCTGCCCGTTAAGAGATGGAGAAGAAGGAAGAACGTATTCGAAGTTTGGAGGCCCGCGTGGAGGCGGCCGAGCGGGAACTAAGGAAGACCAAGGCGGCTCAGGCACAATCCACCGCGCACGCGAACCTGATTGTGGAAGAGAGGGTTACTAGCCGGCTTATCAGCTCCGCAATTGCCGACCGAGAGACGGCAAGTATGTTCGCAATAGAGAGCGCGAAAGGGAGGGCCTATGAGAAAGGTTTCCATGAGGGCCGAAAAGTGGGAATCGAGAAAACCAGGGAAAAATTGGCCGAAGAAGTGTGCCGATGTGAAAACCGTGGGTTTAGGCATGGTTGGATCAAGGCATCTCAAGCCGCAGAAGCTCTTCGAGCGTCGGGAATTGATTTGGCATTACCACGCTACAGGAGTAAAGATTTTCTGTTTTCTGCTTTTGAAGTTGAGAAGAGTGAGGATGGGGGTGACGCCGTATGAGTTTAATAGTTGTAAGATTGGAACGCAAGGCGCGTTTGAAACTATGTAACTTGTTGTTTTATTGAATAAAGAACGTTTCATTATAAATGTTTCGTTGTCATTCATATTTGGCATATGTGTATTTCGTGTTGCTTAAATGTTTGAATGTCTAAATATTGTCCGACCCAGATAGCCGTTAACTGTCTGGCAATACATGGGCGTATCGGCAAGATCTGCACGTGGGCAGGATCGACACGTCCGCAGCGACCGTTAAGGTTTTATTGAGGCTATTGCAACGGCCATTTATTTTTGACTTGGGTCAGCGCATTGATGCTTGACCAGTTGGATTAATGGCCTGGTCGAGGGTGATCAGCATGTGAAGATTTGGCCGACCGGTTTAATAAATCTATTTCGCTTTTGCCCAGCCAGCGCGCGTTTCGGCCAGCCGTCGGGATGGTGGTTGTGGCGAATGTCAATCGACGCTTGTCTTATTCAACCAATGCGTTTTTGGGCGTTAATAAAATTTTCTTGGGATTGGGACCTCGAGATCGCGGTCGTTGTTGAGAATAAAAGGAGTAGGCGCTTCGCACCGATAATCCCACTTGACTCATCATTCTTTGTCTGGGATGGTGATTTTGGTTACAGAGGCTCAAACTTCGGTCAAGTTTGGTGTTGAGATGGTTTGCAGCAGAAAACCTGTCCGTGAGGGAGTTAGGTCATCCAAAGAGCTTGAGATCTGTGAGTCTCCAAGTCGTCGAAGCAGATCACCCCGAAAGGAGAGTCAACAACTGTCGAGTTCATTCTTTCTTGTCCTAGATCTTTGCCTTGACATTGTCAGTGGTGTCAGGGGGAGTTTGGCGCTATGCAAGTCATGGGCTTAAGCATAACTGGTTCAAGGCGGTGCACGCCGTGGAGAGGTTTAGGGTGACGGTCATCGATCCGGCGATGCTGCTTTACCGGCACGTCTTGTTCCTTTTTTGCTTTCGATATTGTAATGTTCGAATGCGGGTTGTATTTATGTAACAGCTGTTTAATCAAATAAATGGTTTTATTTTAGACCTATTTGCATGTTATTCTGAATTTTGCTTGTGTACTAAAGCACATTACTTCGAATGTATGATCTGTTCTAGTATGTTAGATAGGATCAATTATGAATATCTTTTGTTCGTGCCAACGTTTGCTCCGGATTCGGAGACGCAATTAGCAGCTAGCACTGTATGATCTGTTCTTGAACCCAGGGCCCATTCGGCCTTAAGGAGATTAATCGGCTCGAATCCGAAATCTTAATCTGCCCTAAGGCGTCATGCGCCAAAGGGGGCCCCGAATCCGGAGACTTAATCGGCCCTAAGGCCTCATGCGCCAAAGGGGGCTCCGAATCCGGAGACTTAATTTGGCCGATCGTGTTATCTACGAAGGGCGCTCCGAATCCGGAGACTTAATCGGCCCTAAGGCGTCATGCGCCAAAGGAGGCTCCGAATCCGAAGACTTAACCGGCCCTAAGGCGTCATGTGCCAAAGGGGGCTCCGAATCCGGAGACTTAATCGGCCCTAAGGCGTTATGCGCCAAAGGGGGGCTCCGAATCCGGAGACTTAATTTGGCTAATCGTGATATCCACGAAGGGCGCTCCGAATCCGGAGACTTAATCGGCCCTAAGGCGTCATGCGCCAAAGGGGGCTCCGAATCCGGAGACTTAGTCGGCCCTAAGGCGTCATGCGCCAAAGGGGGCTCCGAATCCGGAGACTTAATTTGGCCGATCGTGATGTCCACGAAGGGTGCTCCGAATCCGGAGACTTAATCGGCCTTAAGGCTTTATGCGCCAAAGGGGGGCTCTGAATCCGGAGACTTAATTTGGCCAATCGTGATATCCACGAAGGGCGCTCTGAATCAGGAGACTTAATCGGCCCTAAGGCATCATGCGCCAAAGGGGACTCCGAATCCGGAGACTTGGTCGGCCCTAAGGCGTCATGCGCCAAAGGGGGCTCCGAATCCAGAGACTTAATTTGGCCGATCGTGATATCCACGAAGGGCGCTCCGAATCCGGAGACTTAATAGGCCCTAAGGCGTCATGCGCCAAAGAGGGCTCCGAATCCGGAGACTTAATTTGGCCGATCGTGATATCCACGAAGGGCGCTCCGAATCCGGAGACTTAATCGGCCCTAAGGCGTCATGCGCCAAAGGGGGCTCCGAATCCGGAGACTTAATTTGGCCAATCGTGATATCCACGAAGGGCGCTCAGAATCCGGAGACTTAGTCGGCCCTAAGGCGTCATGCGCCAAAGGGGGCTCCGAATCCGGAGACTTAATTTGGCCGATCGTGATATCCACGAAGGGCGCTCCGAATCCGGAGACTTAATTGGCCCTAAGGCATCATGCGCCAAAGGGGGCTCCAAATCCGGAGACTTAATTTGGCCGATCGTGATATCCACGAAGGGCGCTCCGAATTCAGAGACTTAATCGGCCCTAAGGCGTCATGGGCCAAAGGGGGCTCCGAATTCGGAGACTTAATTTGGCCGATCGTGATATCCACGAAGGGCGCTCCGAATCCGGAGACTTGATTTGGCCAATCGTGATATCCACGAAGGGCGCTCCGAATCCGGAGACTTAATCGGCCCTAAGGCGTCATGCGCCAAAGGGGGCTCCGAATCCAGAGACTTAATTTGGCCAATCCTGGCTAGTGCCCCACTAGGAATTGACATATGATTTTGAGCGACGAGGAAAAATAGTTCGTAATAGAGAGGCGAAATATATTTACAGGTATCAAAGCCCACAGATCGGGTCAGTGATAGGGTTTTCATCAGAACTTTGCTTGTGCCGATTGGAGGGAACCACATATTTCTTCAATGCCGTGGGTTGTTGGGAAACGCAGGATCTGATGGTAGGTGCTTGGGACGGCCTTCATGATATGTAGCCAGGTTCTTCCCATTATGGCATTATACGGCGAGGGGAGCTTCACAACCAGGAATTCTGCTTCGACCGTTCTGGAACCCGCTCGAACAGGTAATGTGACCTTGCCCAATGGATATTCGGGATTAGTATTAAAGCCGAACAGTGGGTGAGGCGCCGGAGATAGATCCGACTCGTTGAGGCCGAGCTTGATGAAAGTTTGATAGTACATGACCTTTGAACTACTCCCTGGATCGATGAGGATTCGTTCAATGATAAACTGGTTTATGCGTAATCCAATGACCAACGGATCAATGTGGGAAGCCGTTGCGTCATTGAGGTCAGAATCGTTGAAGGCAATTTTTGGAGCTTCTTCGGACCGATCAGTCGAAATACGGCGCCCCTGTAAAGTTGGATGCGATCGAATTGTGTGCATGGCTGGGAGTGTAGGCAGGCTGTAAATTAAGTGGATCACGCCAAGTGGGGGAGAGTTCTGCCTCAATGCTAATGCCTTGGTTGGCTTTCCCTGTTTCACATACTGCTGCAGTCGACCGTCTTGCACCAGTTCTTCTAAGTGATCTTTTAATGCATAGCAACTCTCTGTTTCGTGCTCGTGATCTTTGTGATATTCGCACCTCCGGTCCCTTCGTCGTGTATCGGGTGGCCCCACCATCTTTGACGGCCATTTGAAGAATGGAAGGTGTTGGATTTTGGTCATTACCGCGGTGATTGGCTCTGACAGTTCCGTGTACTTTTTGTCGACGCGCCTCGAGCGCCTACTGTCGACTTGCAATTGCTCATTCGTCGGGTGGGAGCATTGATCACTCGATCGGCGAGAGTCCCGCCTTTTGTCTCGTTTAGCACGTTGTCGCGGCTCGGGGCTCAGAGGTGGCACGGAACTTATCGGCTGAGCAATTTCAGGGGGTGCCGGTTTGGTGGACACTTGTCTGGCTTTAATCCTTAAAGCATCGTCTTCCACTTTGCAATACTCTTCGACTTTCTTCATCAATGCCCAAATTGTTTTGGGGGGCCTTCTGGTCAGGGAGTTGCGAAGGGCACTGTCAGGTTGTAGTCCCATTTTGAAGGCGGTGACGGCCATGGAGTCGTTGCAAGCGTCGTCAACGAGATTGAAGCACTCCCAATATCGCGCCGAATATGCTCTCAGCGTTTCTCCTGGTTGGATTTGCATAGCCCAGAGAGAGTCGGCCTGTTTCGGCTGTACCTCGTTGGTGATGAACCTGGCCTTGAAGGATTTTTGTAATTGATGGAAACTTCTGATCGAAGCCGGCTCCAGCTTGTAATACCATCTGACAGCTAATGGCCCCAAGCTGCTGGGGAATATTCGGCACATGAGGGCTTCATTGTCTGGATGCAACGTCATGGCCTGCTTGTAGTGACGTATATGATCAGTGGGGTCTGATTTTCCGTCGTAGAGAGTAAATGATGGAGCTTTGAACTTCTTAGACAGGGCCGCCCTCGCAATTCGTCGGATAAAAGGATCGTGCCGGTCCTCTTCGTCTGAACTGCTTCTTCTGCGCTTGTTCCTTGTGTGTGGGCTTTTTTCAGAGGAGCTGGAAGTGTCTGAGCGTCCCTTGTTATGCTCCGTGGATAATGAGTTCGAGTCGCTATCGGTTTCCCTTGGTCGGGCTCGAGGTCGTTGTTTACCTGCCCTCAGGGGTCGTTCGGGGTCTTGGCGTGCGGCTTCTTTAGATTTTGCTACTTCCAGGGCCAAGTCTTGATGGAGGCATTCATTTTCTGCGAGCATGTTTTCCAGCCTTTGCTCATTCTGTTTAGCTTGTTCTATGATGGCTTGCATCGTCTCCTGCGCTGAAGTCGTTGGCGAGTCAAAATTCAAGGCGCATCTCGCAGTGATGGTTTCCTTCCCGAGCATATTTGCCAGAGTGATGTCGTCTCTCTGTGTAGTCTCGTCGGTGGCTATCGGAGGATCTTGCGTCACGCCTTCCATGGATGCACTTGAGTATTCCAACAGACGGCGCCAATTGTGGGGAAGTGGTTTTGGAAATACTCTTCAGATCCTGGGAGACGCTCTTGATCCTCAGCTAGTCACCTGCAAAGACACAAACACTCCGGTCGGGGGTGCCGGGGTTAGCACTCCGACGGGCAAGTCAGCTCCTATACTCAAGAAAGCTTGTTTTCTAAGTTAAGTGAAGTTATTCTTACATACCATTCCAAGAGCGCTGCTTCTCTATTTATATCTGTTCCTTCTGAGGCCTCGGGGCCTGGGCCTACTTTTCAATCATTACCCGTTCTTCTATTCGGCCTTAAAGATCCTTTCTCAATCGGTTTACGTATTGTATTCGGCTCATCCTAGTCTTGCAGGGTGCAGCCGGTTAAAGTCTGCAGGATGCGGCCGGTTAATGTCAGTCTACTAAAATATGCCCCTTCCGATTTATCCATTTATTTGGCTCCCACATTATTGATGTTCAATATCATTGGAATTTTTTGTATTAATATTCTATTCAACGATTCTTACAAAATAAACGGTTCATATTACTGAAATCAGTCTCAAAATGGGAACAACAGTCACTATTGTGCAACAATATAGACTCATTTTGAGATCCGTTTTGATGATCCGAACCGTTCACATTTAAAATATATGTATCGAGTAGAACACATTTATAAAAAATAAAGTTGATCGGACATTGTTAATCATATTATTTTTCTGTGTAAATTTATGTCGATCAGTAGGGGCCCCGAAATTCTAATCTTAAAATAAAGGACACACGGTTCATTTTTGTTTCTGTAGGGATCCCCAAACTCTAATCTTCGGGTTTAAGGTTTAATACAAATAGTACTGTGAGAAACCAGAGAGAAGCTCACAATTTATTTTATTTTATTTTATTTTATTTTGTTGTTGTTGTTGTTTTCCAAAGCAAAAGAAGAGAGGTGACCTTATTATTCATCAAGTTCTCTTGTTACGAAAGTTCTTAGATGCCGAACCCATGGCATTTTTTTAGAGTATCCGAAGTGTCTGGCCTTTTTATTATAATTTATTGTGAGTTAAAAGTTGATATTGAGGAAACAAAAGTCAAAAGCACTGATAATTAATTTTTTAAAAATTTATTTAAGCTATTTCTACCTAATAAATTATGAGCAGAAACTGCACCAAACATTTTATATAGACTTTCAAATTAAAATAAACCGTAATCAAGTTGTTTAGATTGTTAAAAACAGGCCAATAAGTGTGCTGCCAATTACACACTGATTTGTTTACCCCGGTTATTTACACCAGTTGATGTGGATACATCCTACTTGATTCCAAGTAAATAACCCGAAAATATCTAAGAATTTATTGTAGTTTGACCATAGGACAAAAATAGATATGGATATGTAGCGACAATTCTATTTGCAGATAAGGTATAATATAACTTTGCTTTTCAAGGAAACTTCAACTATTCTCTTCCAAAACTAAATAAAAAATAAAAAATTATTAAAAAAAATCTTATTACTGTAACAAGTTATCTTCATTTTGTTTATGGTAGGTAATCAATAATTCATTAATAGTGAAGCACTGAATATAAAGCTAAGAAGGGGCATACCTATTGTACAAAACAATAGTTTCAACTAAAAGCAGAGCCATTGATTTGTCTTGTCTCTAGCTATTAATATTGCTTCAGGATTTGCTAGAGATATTCCAGACCATGCTCATTTGCCAATTAACTTGGCTGTTCTGGACTTGCCATCAACATCTAATCTTTGCTCTCATATCTTCTTCAATCATCTTAAACATTTTTGCAACATCTCTTCTTACTTGAGTGAATATTCGAACGGTGACTGGGTGGCAAATACACAAGGCTTCTACTAAAAACACAATATATAAGCAATCTTACTCTGGACAAGTCTTATTGTTAGAATAAATATACTTATTATTTATTTCCTCCAAATGTGATATAGGGATAACTTTATATACAAAAATTTTGAAGCTCTTTAGTTGGTCAGAATCCTTGCACCTCACTAGGAGGTCAAGGGCTCAATTCCCCTTCTCAAACTACAACCGCCGATTTAGAAAAAAATAAATAGAAAGAATATTGAAATAGTACCTTCACAGATAGGATGAATTGTTTTTACAAAAAATGATGGGCTCACAAATGCCAAAGCATTGTGGTTTTCTACAAAAATGATCTGATTAAACCTTCTATATCCTCGAGTACCTTCACAGATAGGATGAATAAAAAGCAACAATTTGAAACAGTACCTTCGGGTATGTCTAAGAAAAAAACAATACAAGTTTTATTATTTGCTTATACATTAAACTATTACTTATAATAATACAGTAATTGAACATACATAATGATAAAACTAACAATGTTAAATATTAAATGCATAACTATTCATATTTACAAGTATTTTGTATTTCTCCATTTGAGGTAGCTGAAAAATGGTTTCTCTGGAACAGGTATCCACTTCACAAGCCAACCAATCGGCCAAGATACTGCAGCAAATCCAATACATACTACCCACTGCCACCAATTCAACCTCTCTGTACTTGCAAATTTCTTCAGGAATTCCACCATCACCACTTGAAGAACAATGGTAATCCCAATGATCGCCAAAAACAACTTGCTCCTATGTATTTCCTTGAAGACATTCTTCTTCTCGAGCTTCCTCGCATTGAATTCGTTGAAAACTTGGCAAAGCACGAAAGTATTGAAGATTAGCGTGTTGTTCACATTTGTATTCACCCCAAAGATTGATTTGCCTCCGAATTGTAAGGTCAGTAGCACAGCAATCTGGTAGAATGCTTGAGCTAGCAGGTTCCTCCACATAATGTTGGTGATGAGTGGTTTAGTTCGACCCACTGGTGGTTTCTGCATGAGTTCTTCGGAGGGCTTTTCTGTGGCCAGAGCCAAAGCACCTAAGGTGTCCATGATCAAGTTCACCCACAATAACTGGACAGCTGTAAGTGGGACTTCACCGGCTGAAACTGCTGCGACAAAGTTGATGAAAAGGGCAGCAACATTCACAGTGAGCTGGAATTGGATGAATTTTTGAATGTTGTTGTAAACACATCTTCCCCACTTTAAGACCGTGACTACAGAACCAAAGTTATCATCTAAAATGACAATGTCTGAACTCTCTTTCGCCACTTCTGTTCCTTGAATCCCCATAGATAGACCTATATCTGCTTCCTTCAATGCCGGTGCATCATTCGTGCCATCACCAGTAACTGCCACAACATGGCCTTTCTGCTTCAAGCATTGCACCATGAGAAGTTTATCAAATGGGGAAGATCTTGCCATCACACAGATTTTATCAACTTTCTCCAATCGCTCCTCTGGCATGTAATTGCGAAATTCCTCACCTTCTACCACTGCTCCACTAATATCCTGATTAGGCCTAAGTATCCCACATTCAGTGGCTATAGCTCTAGCAGTGAAAACATTGTCGCCAGTGATCATTTTTATGTTCACTCCAGCATACTGACAAGCTTCCACAGCTTTCTGCACACTAGGCCGACATGGATCCTTTATACCTACCAATCCCAAAAGGGCCAAGTTGCTGTCCTTCAAATTTTTGTTCACTTTTTCGCCTTCATTCTCTTCTTCAACTTGTTTATGAGCAAACGCAATGCATCGAAGGCTGCTCGTGGCCATACCTTGAATCATTTGATCAAATTTTTTCCTTTCAACATCATCCAAGACCTTGATTTCTCCAGAGACATCATAGTAATGGGAACACATTGCGAGCACCATCTCTGCAGCCCCTTTCCAATGCACGTTGATTGTATTGTCATCCTTCTTCCTCATTGAAATGCCGCTTCTTTTCTTTGTTGAATTGAAGGCTTCAACACGGAGGATTGAACAGCTCTGCTTCAGTTTCTCCATATCCATGTTTAGTTCCATGACAGCCCAAAAAAGAATTGCTTTTTCGGTGGGGCTGCCAGAGAACTCAAATTCGGATCCTGAAATGGACTTGTAAACAGTGCCTGTCGTATTCAAACCGACACCTTGGTGGAGCAATTCAAGAACATTGTCTGAAATTGAAGTTGAATTTCTTTCCTCCATTGATTCTTGGCCGAGCCAGAACTTTGTTACCTTCATTTGGTTGAGTGTGAGGGTGCCCGTTTTGTCAGTACAAATGACGGTGGCAGAACCCATTGTTTCACATGCAGAGAGCTTTCTCACCATTGCCTGATCAGCCATCATTCTCTTCATCGAATAAGCCAAAGTAAGTGTGACAGCCAATGGCAAGCCTTCAGGAATTGCAACAACAACAATAGTTACTGCAGCAGCTACAATCCCCACAACAGAATTAATAATGTCATTAACTTTTGTCTTGCTTCCATTGAACTCTGTATTTCCATTTGCATCTTTTGTATTGCCTGTGAAATACCGAACCAACAACACCACTAGAACTAGGAAAGCAACAACCAAACCAACCTTGCCTATGGCCGAGGTTAGTTTGTTGAGCCGGGCTTGTAAAGGCGTTTGCTCGTTGGTGTCGCGGCTGATTGTGCTCATCATCTCACCCCATGTCGTGCTCATGCCAACCGATGTCACAAGCATTTGGCCAAACCCATCAGCCACCTTGGTACCCGAAAACAAGAATGGATTTTTAGTAAGATTCACTTCGACATGCTCGCTTTCACCTGTCATGCTCGATTCATCAACTTGTAGCGAGTGCCCATCTATGAACAGGCCGTCAGCTGGAACCTGATCTCCAATGTTTAAGCGAACAACATCTCCAACAACAATTTCAAAAATCGAAACCTGTTGCCGCCTTCCATTTCTCACAACATCAATTGGGATATTGTTGCTAACTTTAGATAACTTGAGAAATTGCCTGTTCTGCTTGAAATTACTTCCTGCTGAGACTGCTATGACAAGAAAGACAGCGAAAAATATGCTGCCTCCATCATACCACCCTTCTTTTAGCCCATTTTCTTTGATGCCGAAGCCAAGTGAAAGTGCTGCACATACTAAAAGGATTATAATAGTAGGATCTTTCAAAGCCTCCCACACGAAACGATAGAAACGTTTTGTGGGAGGCCTTTGATACGTGTTACTGCCAAAAGCTTCGTGTCTGCGCGAAATATCTTCTTCGTCGTCTCCATTTATTCCAAGCTCCAAATTGGTTTTGAGATCAGAAGCTAGACCATGAACTCCATGATGTTTTTCAACAAGCTGGTTTAGATTTTTCTTCTTGACAAGTTGTGTGAGGCTTGACTTATCAATGTTGGTGAAACAGGGGTGTGGTGGTTCAAAAACATCGATTACAACGACTCGGTTAGATGGAACAGGGGAGACCTTTCTGTTGTTCTTCTTGGCTTCCAAGCAAGAGGAGAAGGCTCTGGAACAATAGATTGTAACAAACGCCATATGCCATCTCTGTTTGTTGGTTTCAGTAAGGCTAGTGTGTAGTTTGAGGACAGAGTCATACAAACTTGTTTCAAATCTTGTAAACATGCTTTAAAAAGTAAAAACAAAAACAAAAAATGGAGATTTGTTTCCAAAAAAAAAAAAAGGGAAGATGATGGGTTACAACTTTCAAGACAGTGAGAGATGAAGTAAGGGTAATGTTTTGGAGGAACTAATGTAACATGAAAATATTTAGCTCATGTACGTAAGACAAAAAACAAGATCAAATATGTCTGTCTGAGATGTTAATGACATGTTTCAGGTCATATTTTATAGTGTTTCGCGCCGCGTAATCTCTAAGCCTTAAATTTATGGAAATTTCAAAAGCAAGCAAAATATGCGAAGTTTCCAGTTTGGACTCTGGAAATTTCACCAGTGATTCCTTTCATAATACCTAGTTTTTTTTATTATGTAATCTTAAAGTGATGTGTTTTATCAATGAGATTTGAAGTTGAACATCTTAAAGTAATTTGTTACATTTGAATATTAAATCTCAACCATACGATAAATCACTCTAATAAAAATCACTATACAGGACCCATACTGATGCTCCTCGAATCCAATGCTAAATTACTTTTTTTTTCCTTTTCCTTTTTAAAAAAGTGCGGCTTTCATGTCACTAGGCTACATGACCATGGGCATAATGTGACTCAATATATATCTAATATGTATTTAGCGTGGTTAGATAATACAGAAAAATTAAAGAATTTTTTTTTATGTGTTTATTTAGATAGAGAGTCCTAGAGATAATGGAAACTCACGCTATGTTTGGTTTGGGGATTTAGGGGGGAATTTGGAAAGGAAAAGGAAAAAAGTGTGTGAAATTAGGTGAAATGTAAGTATATTTTATTCACATTTTACCTACCTTTTTCACTTGTCTTTCTAAATTCATTCTCAAATCCCACAACCAAATACAACATAAAATTTCCTGTGCAATTCAAATTAGCTTTGTTAGTTAGGCTAACAATTTCTTGCAAAATATAGAAGAAATTTTATTTTTTCCCACAAATTTTGACAAAATTTATTTTGTTTTCCTTTTTGCTCATATTTCTTTTCACAGCTCCCTATTATGTAGTGATTATATTTTTTTTCACATCATTTTCTTATAAATATTTATTTACTTTTTCTTTCTTTCACCTTACGTTTTACCATTTATTTAATGATGAAAACTTGTTTGAGGTGTACACCAATTCTCTATTTTCTAGGAGAAAATTCTCATTATCATATATATAGTGTCATTCTAATTGAAAAATGTAAGTATTTCCTCCCCTACTATTCGCTGAAGAAACGAAATATTTTATGAGCTAGATATATTACATAGTCGAACTAATGTGATGTACAATTTCATTTGTCATGTGATAAAATATAATAGCAGAGTTTGATGTCGTTGACCGCTTATCATCTTACACCGAACACAAGTCTCTCATTTATGACATTACAAATATTAGTGAAATAGAACACCACCCAGCTTAGATTCTATAATCACCTCTATTGCATAGTTGTTGTACATATTCAATGACTATAAAACAGTCATGCTAACTTATTATTGTTTTAAATTATAAAATATAAATAAAAAAAAAAGTCATTGGTCCACGAAGGTGATTTTTGTACAATTATTGAATGATATAATGGAAATGTAATAGAGAGCTATCTCAATACATTCAGCTTAGCCACGTGAATTGTTTAAAATAATTTATCTTATTGAATAGACACACATATAGCTTGAGTAATTAGATAACGTAGATCGCTTTTTCTCCTTTTTAAGTAAGGAAAGTGATTTACAAATGGCATTTGTACACATAAAATATATCACAAATGTGATAATGACATACTTGTAATTATGAGGCATAATAATGTGTTAAGTTGTTTTTACAAAACTCAACAAGAAGTATTAAGTTCTAGGGTAATTCTATTTACACACTATTATTTCTCTCAATCCACACTATTTCTTCAATATTTTTATTACATTTCTATCCTTCAATGAAATTACCTACACACCCCTCCCTTTCTCTCTCCCTCCCTCCGTCTCAACTCAACACCGCCGCTCATCCCAACCCTATCACCGTAGATGGCCACCTTCCCTTGTCACCCCTTACCTCCAACACGAAGAAGAAGACCAACCCAGATCTCTCGCTCTCCGATGTGACCATCGACAAGGGTTTAATCCAGATCTTGATTCGATGCCCTTACCCTCATTTTCTTCCACCGCACCCCCTTTCCAGCCTCCTTCTTTTTCTAGGGTTTTGATGTCTTGTAAAGTTGAGAATGAGAAGAAGAGTGTTAAAGAGTGAGCGGTGATGGAAGGAGATTGCGATCAAGAGAGATAGAGAAATCATAGATGGTAAAGAAAGAGAGAAATCGCAAGTGGAAGAGAGATTGTGATCTAGTATTCACAACTGAAGGGGAGGGGGCTACGGCAGTGGCGATGGCAAAATGAGGCAACGATGAGGGACTGTAGCAAAAAGGAGATGCAATGCAAGGAAAGGGCGGTTAGAGAGAAGGAAGCCATAGCGGGAAGGGAGAGTGGCTAGGGAGGGGCGGCGGCTGTGGAAGGTTGAAAAAGGTTGTGAAGAGAACAACGCATGCGGGAGGCGGTGGTTGCCGGCAATGGTTAGGGTTAGGGTTTGTTGGAGAAGTTGAGGGTAATTTAGTATTATCTAAAAATTATTAGTGTGTATTGAGACAAAATCAAATGGTATATGGTATATGTACTGAGACAAGTAATGTTGTGTAAATGGTATATGTACTGAGACAAGTAATTAGTGTGTATTAGTGTGTATTTTAATTTGTGTGAGGTGTGTGTGAACTTTGTAAATGGTATATGTACTAAGACAAGTAATGTTGTGTAAATAGAATTTCCCTAAGTTCTATTGTTTTAATCAAAAGGCTTATTTTGGCAACATGTTAAAATAGTCATTAAAAATGGCACTCGGTTCATAAATTCAATTTTGAATTTTTTTTGGTCAAAGATTCAAGAGCTTAAATACTTTATCCATAAGAAAAAGTTTAGATAAAATGACCAAAATACCCCATGTATATATATTCTATATCCAAACTAAACTCTAACACAATCATCTCTCTCTCTCTCTCTCTCTCTCTCTCTCTCTCTCTTAGCGTCGCTCATTGACATCATCGCTGCTGCTCATCAATTTGAGATCCACAACTCTGCTCTACCACCGCTCAATTTCCAGGGTTCAGAATCAACTCCGATCTCTCTCTCCATCATCTCTCTCTTATCTCTCTCTCTCAAATCGTGAAACCCTAGTCTCGTCTCCATAATCGCCGCAAACGACAGTGACTCCGACACAGGTGATGAGACGTCTGTCTGTCTGTCTGTCTCTATTTCTCTCTCTTGTGTTGTTTTCTCTCTCTTCTTTCTCTCTTCTCATCTCGTTTGCTCTAATCTGAACCCTAACCCACCAAACAAATTTGCCTCTGAATAGAACTGCCTCTCTACGAATGTCTTCGCATTCATTTTCTTCAACTTCAGCGTTTAAACAGATCTTCATCTTCTTCTTTGAATATTTCTGCCTCTCTTCAAAACTCGATGGGCACGACGTATGCCTGTCTAGACCTAGATCTAGATCTAGATCCAGATCTAAAATATTTTGGACATTTCCAAAGGGTTTCATGTTTGGAACATTGACTTCAGCTTACTAAGTCAAAGGCATGGCCAACAAAGACGACCGTGGCCCTAGCATCTGGAAAGCCTTCACTAACTTCTTATATACACACATACGTATTCTATATCTATATGTATATATGTATTGCCCTTTGTACTGTTTCTTTTTTTTACTCGTCTTTTTCTTCTTTGATATTTTGTTTTAATTTTGGGCATGAGATTATGAGTCTTCGAATGCAGGAATTAATGCTAATAATGCTACCGAAGCTGTCTCAGTTGACCAATATCATCGCTACAAAGTATATATTTATGTATATAGATATATGCTATTTTTTTATTATTTATTAGTTATTATTTATTAAACAAAGAATGTTCTAATCTTAGTTTGTTTGATTCCATTATATTAAGACGTATATATGCTGCAATTTTTGGGGGGCTAAGTGTTGCCTTTGTTTGGATTAATAACACATACAAGGTTTTTCAACTTTAAAAATGATACATTTCAACAATCTTCTTCTTCTTCTTCTTCTTCACCATCTTTTTCTCTTTGATTTCAACAGATAGGACCTCTCTCTCTCTCTCTTTCTCTCTCTCTCTCTCTATATATATATATATATCTGTGTATGTATAAAAATTGAACATATAATATTGCTTCTCTAGATCTGTGTTTATGATCTGTAGAGCTCTTTTTTTTTTTTTTGGTAGTAGTAGTAGTAGTAGTAGCAGCAGCAGCAGTAGTAGTAGTAGTTGTTGTTGATGATGATAATGATGATGATGATAAAATAAAAAAATAAAAAAGTTGACAGATAAGACAGATTTGTTTAAAATTTGAACAGATAATAAAATTTAGACAGTTGAACAGATAATAAAATTTGGACAGTTGAACAGATTGTGGCTTAGTGTATTTTAATAACAAAGATTTGAACTTCAATAGATAAAAAAAAATAAAAGGTTGAATTTCAACAGATTGGAAAAATTAGAACAAGAAGTTCAACAGATAGAATTTCATACAGATTTCAATAGATATAATTTTGACAAGATAGAATTTAGGAGGAAAAAAAAATGAACGGGTAGTTTTAAATAGATAAGTGAAAAAATTGAATAGATAAGGGAAAAAATTGAACAGATAGTCAAAAAGTTGAACAGATAGAAAATAATTTGCACAAATAGATATAAATTTAAACCGATAGAAAATAATTTGAACAGATAGTTCAAAAAAAGTCAACAAATAAATTAAGGGGTAAAATTGGAAATAAAATATCCAATAAAACAAACAAAAGGATTTCTCACCCAATTATTTCACAAATGGTGGATTGCTCACCAACAAAAAATATCTACTAGACTTAATGCCTTATACCCTTCTTAGGTTGAACTTTTCAACAATTATTTCAAAAAAATTAACTATTATCTTTATTTTTTGAGGAAAAAATAGTGAAACATCCCTCTTCAACTTTGTGTAGTAAGAGAGGTCAAAAATATGTTTTTTATTAGGTAAGGTCCCTCAACATTTTAATAGAGAAAATTCGACTTAGAGAAATTTTGTTTGACTTAGAAAAATTTCACCTGACTCAAAGAAATTTCAGTCCCGACTCAGAGAAGTTTCGAAATTTCTCTGGTATGATCATGGAAAAATTTTGAAATTTCTCTGAGTCGGGACAAAATTTCTCTTAATCGAGCAAAATTTTTTTGAGTCGAATTTTCTCTGTGAAAATGTTGAGAGACCTTAACTACTACAAAAATATTGTATGTTCTTTATCTTATAAAATATTAATATCATTAACTTTAAAAAAAATTTCTTTTTTTTTTTCACATATAAATTTTTGATTGAAATTTGATATGAAAAAAAAGAAAAAAAAAAAATATGTTTAGGATGATTTTTTAACTTAAAAAAAAAATGCAAATAATATAAAGAAAAAAAGAATTTTTGACTTTGTAATATAATTTTTTGATTTTTTAATAACTTTTTAACTGTTATCTAAACTTCCAAACTTGCCTTAAATAACGCTACAATAATTTATTCTTAAATCGCCAAATAATTTTCTATTGGCAGACATACGTATGGTTTCTTAGGCTTTGGATTTTTGGTAGGAGTGTAAAAATGGTTCGCTGCCTATGAGTAGCCCGAAGCCCACCTACGGTCTGAGGTGGGCCCGATCCGTTTGGGCCCTGGCTTGAGCCCAGCTCGAGACCCTTGGCCTGGACTTAGGCCATCATTTTAAAGCCCAGCCCGGCCTGGCCTGTGACCCAGCCCATCGGCCCGCTTAAGGCCCACTCGAGGCCCGGCCCACTCAAAACCCAATGTCTTTTAAAGTAAAAAAATAATAAATTTTAGTAGAAAAAATTAAAAAAAAAAAAAAAGGGTTTATATCTCAAGATACAGTTTTTAAGAAAATTTTTTAAACTTTTGTTTGGTTCAAATTTTTGAAAAAAAATTTCAAAATCACTTTCTCTCTCCTACATATCAATCAATTACTTTTTCTCACTCATCTCTCATTTTCAATCACTTTTTCTCTCACACACATCTACTCAACTATAACAAAATATCAAATCATCCCAAACTCCAAAACTATTTTCAAAATATATAACCAAACAAATCAAAAAAAAATTCTAAACTCTCTTCTAATACTTTTTTTTTGAAAAATGATTCGTTGCTCGAAATTGTTGGCTCGAAATTGGCCCGAATACCCAAAATGACGTCGTTTTGGGTATTTTTTTTTTTCCCTTTTCTTTGTTTCTCTATGCGTTCAAATACAGAGGGAAGAAAAAAGGAGAGAGAGAGAGAGAGAGAGAGAGAGAGAGAGAGAGAGAGAGAAGAGAAGAGAAGAGAAGAGAAGAGAAGAGGAAGAGAGAAGAGAAGAGAAGGAAGATCGGTGATGGCAGCCGGTGATGGCGCGGTGATGGCGGTTGGTGAGGATGAAAGGGATTTTTTTTTTTTTTTTTTTGTTGATGAAGATGATGATGATGTTCAAAATCTGAAGCTGTTCAAAAAAAAATTTGATCTGGATGATGGCGGTGATGGCGGTCGGTGAGGATGAAAGGGATTTTTTTTTTTTTTTTTGTTGATGAAGATGATGATGATGTTGAAGATGATGAATTTCAAAATCTGAAGCTGTTCAAAAAATAATTTGATCTGGATCTAGATCTGGATCAAAAAAAAAAAATTGTTCAAAAAAAAATGTTGATGATGTTGATCTGGATCTGTAGACCCAGATCTTGTTGATGTTGATGAACAAAAAAAAAATTTGTTCAGAAAAAAATTTGCTGATGTTGATCAACAAATTTTTTTTTTTTTGTTGATGTTGATGAACCCAGCAGCGCAGCTCCTCCTTCTTCTTCTCTTCTTCTTCTTTTTCTTCTTCTTCTTTATCTTCATCAAAACGCAAAGAAAGAGAGAAAAAAAAAAAAAAAAAAACACCAAAACGGCGTCATTTTGGTGTCGAGCCACTTTCGAGCCACGCACTTTCGAGTTACGAATCGGAACTGTTTTTTTTTTTTTTAAATTTATCTCAAAATACAAACCAAACACAATTTCTTGGAAATAGATCTTTGAACCTTGCTTGATCTTTTGAACCTTTTCAACTCTCTTTTTAGTATTCGAATCTTCGCAAAGTCTTCAATCTGAAAGCGCAAAACACCCACACACACCCACACACAACACTTTCTATAAATGGAAATGGAGACAGATCACAGCCAAAACACTTTCTATAAGTGGAAATGGAGACAGATCACAACCAAAAATTTCATTCTAAGAATCTTAAACAACGTGAATATTTCAAATTTTTTATTAGAGTTAAATTTTTAGGCTCGAATCTTACTCTTCACCATACCGCTAAGATTTTTCAGTTTATATAATAATATAAATATTAGAGACTCACATTTTAGATATTCATATTTTAAATACTTACGTTGTGTTTGATTAAGAGATTTGAGAAAGAATTTAGAAAGGAAAAGGGGAAAAAAAATGTAGGTGAAATGTGAACAAAATATATCACCTAATTTCACATACCTTTCCTTTTTACTTTCCAAAATCCTCTCCAAATCCTTCAACCAAACGCAACCTTAAATAAGTTTCAGGAGACCACAAAAATTGTTCATTTTATAATAGTATAAATGTTAGGGACTCACATTTTACACTCTTAAGGATTTCAATTTCAAAGGGGCCAAGATATGTATAATTTTTTATTTATCAATCGTTATAAACTTTCATATTTCAATTTACAAATGAGAAATAAACTAATATTTAATACTAAACTAAGAGCATCTTCATCTCTCCTCCTAAACCCACCCCTTACCTATTTTAAGGGGTTGAAATCCCTTTATACACCTCCATCACCACCCCTAAACTAATTTTTGCTACAGTGGCTCTCTATTTGTAGGGAGTCACTATAGCTTCCTTATATATATATATATATATATTGTTTTGCTTTATGTAGGAACTGCAGTACACATTTATGATTTTTATTTTTTTAAAATTTATAATTAAAAATTATATTTTAATAACATAGAGAAAAAATAGGAAATTTGTTAATAGGATAGGAAAAGAATAAGGAATCTATTGGGGGAAGTAGATGAAAAAGTCAATCTTAAAATAGGGAATAAATTTTTTAATAATATTTTAGGATAAAATTTATGTAATCTGCTAAGGATGCTCTAATACCATTATTAAAAATAAATAAAAAAACTAATATTTATTTTGTTTTAACATAAACAGGAAAAAAAAATCACATCCATTCAACTTTAACATATGAATAAAAGAAAAATCATAAATTAATTGATTTTTTTTTATACCTGTCAAATCAATTACCTATTAAAGTGAAACAAAGTCTTCAAAGGCCTTTGCATGAACCTCATTAATATCCAATCAGTTTAAGAAATTGAGTCTTATAAAAGACACCACTCTACAAGAGAAATTTTTGGGTTGAATATTTGCAAGTTCTCATCATGGTGAGTAAAATGTGATTAAAAAATATGATTAATGTAATAATATTGTTAAATTTAAATTTAATTTTTTTTTTTACAAAAAAAAAAAAAAAACAAAAAACAACAACAACAACAACAACAAACAAACAAACAGAGGTTAGAGGTCCATTTGGTGTTCCATTCTTTTGTACATCAAATAAAAGCTTGTTTTATTTATTCAAAAAATAATAATTTTTTCAATATTTTATACATTGAATAGGGGTGTGTGCGGTTCGGGTGGTTTGTGTAATAACCCGACCCCTCGTATATGTTTTCTGGTATGCTTTCAGTCCCTTACTCTGTGCATTTATATGCTTGCCGTGAAATTCCATGTGAAATTAAGTTTAATTGAGTGAATCTTATGATTATAGATTCATATCTGTCTAATAAGAGAAATATCTGTTACAATTATGATGTTTGGATAAGAAATTGGAAGCCTTAGAGACGTGATAATCTGAAATTGACTTTATAATTGAGTTCAGCATAATTTTTAGATCATAATATGATTTTCTGTAAAAATCTGATTCGGAATGATTAAACTGATTAAATTTTGTTTTATTCAACATTTATATATATGTCTATCTTTACACATTTGATTTGGGAATTCTTAACTCAAAAATATCTCCAAAGAGAGAGAGAGTTAGAGAAGAAGAGAGTTTGAGAGGAAGAAGAGAAGTTCAACAAGGAAGAGGATTGGGAAAATTGAGAGGGTTTGCAAAGATTTGAGCCAATGATCCACCTAGAATAACCTCTCTAATTAACTTAAGTGAGCATTTCTAAACATTGATTAGTTGGAGAAATGTTTAATGATTTGTGTTACTTTGAGTTATTTGGAGATGAATTACATTCTATTCCTTCATTTTCCATGCTTGAATTTGTGTATGTATTTAGATGATTACATATTTGAGAAACTAAATATGGTTAGAAACTCAAAGTGATTAAATTGTGTTTATGAGTTTAAAGCTTTTAAGGATCAAATTGAATCTGTGAATTATGTTTATGGTAATAAAATATCCTAAAAATTACATTGTTGTACCTATTTTTCTACTCTTCAATGTGTTGGCTTTGTTGAATTGGTATCCTGGTTCGGACTGTAAAACAGGGATAACCGCCGTACGTGCGAGGCTCACAGCCGCACGTGCGGGAAGCACTACCGCACGTGCGGGGCTCACAGCCGCACGTGCGGAAAGCAGGAGAAGTTGGGGCTGAAGGCACTGCAAAATATGTACGTGCGGGGCACACGTGCGGCCACCTTCCCGCACGTACGGCGAAGGGCCTCCGCACGTGCAGCCCATGGGGGAAAAATCTGTGTCCTCCGTTTCGTCTGTTTGACCCTATGGGATCGCTAAAATATGTGTTTGATGCTTTTAAAATGCTTGTTAATTCACTGAGATTTAACGAATCAGATCTTGATTACGAAAGGAAAAGTACTAACTTGTGAGTTGTTACTACATGTAGATCGCATACCAAAAGGGATTATCACTCCGCCACAGCACTGTGAGTAATAGTACTGTAGTAGTACGTTTTGCTTACTGTTAATAGTTAATATTAACGTTCTGTTATCTGCAAGTTAACTATATTGATTTATGATGAACAAATGGAATGTATGTGCATTATGGAACAATGATATCTTTGTGTATCTGGAATCATTTTGTTTGCTAATGATGGGCCCGAGGCCGTTCAGTTATAAGCCACCGAGAGTGGACAACTCTGAAGAAGAGGGAGGTAAGGACATGTCAATGACTCACCAACTGTGTTATGACTTGGATTAAATATATGTTATGGCTTATGGCTGAGGGAAGTGACGTACATGTCGATGTATCACTTACCCGTTAATGTTCAGACATCTATTAATATTTGGGCCTAAGGCCAATCTGTTAATATATGGGCCCAAGGCCAATCTGTTGATATCTGGGCTCGAGGCCGATCTGTAAGATATGTTGGGCCTGAGGCCGTTCTGCATGATACTGGGCTTGAAGCCTCTCTGTATAAAAAATTGGGCCCAAGGTCATTTTGAAAATGTTTACAGGATAAGATTAATCAGATGATCTCTGCACTTATGTACGTTATAAATATTACAATTCAAGTTTATTCATTGAATTCTTTAAGTACTATTATTCACTGAGCCTTGCTCACTCTATATTGTGTCTGTCTCTGTAGGTAACCGACTCGAAGGTCAGTCTTAGCTCAGCTTTGGTTGCTCCCTTTGACAACTTCACCGTGTCCAAGCAGTTGATGAAGTCTATGCATTTTGTGGAGTTCCTTTCACAACCCTTAGCTTTGGTCACCAATCTATTGTCTAATGTGATTAAGCATGTATAACCTGCCCTACCAATATTTTGCTACACCCCCACGTGCGGGGCTGGATTTGTATATATATATTTATATATGTATAGGTGCATATCTGTTTCTTGTGTGTCTGTTTATCATATGTTGGAACTGTTTGATGGTACATTTGCGATCCTGACATATAGGTGTTAGCTCAATGAATGTTATTTCATGTTGTTAATTGCTTTCGTTCAGGCCCCATATGTTATACATATCGAATTTTTTGTCCATTTCCAAATTGGTTATGCCTAAACTTTTAGGGGCGAGTTTGGGGCGTGACAATTTGAGAGTAAAATTATAAATCGAATAGTGGATTAGCGGATTGACAAATTGCGGTTTGAGTGGTTTTGGACGGAGTGACAAATTGAAAAATATTCTAACCAATTATCAAGCTTATGCATAATATATAACACTAATTTGCATAATATATAACACTAATTTGCATAATATTTTTCATATATATAACATAAACTAATTTTACATAATATTTTCATATATATAACTATTAATTTGTAATAAATTTCACATATTAAATCGTTTCATACTCATTTTTACTTTGATATTTCATTATAAGTTAAAAAATATATATGTATTAACTATAACGGAATAGAGCAATTTCAAAAGCAGACTATAAATTTTAAAGTTTAAACCATAATTAGACAATAGAGCAGTACAAAAAGATGCAGATCGATGTGATTTTAGCAGATTGGACATCGTATTGCATAACCCTATGGATGATAGTCAACAGGGAGCCATATGTAATAAGTGAAAAGTTTTATGTAGCAATAGAACCATCCAAGTAGTATTTCTCATTTTGGACAGGGGAGCCAAGGCCTCCAATGATCTATTAATAGGTCCGCCCCTGCATATCAAAATTGTTTACTTTATATAATATTATAGATATTAGAGACCCATATATTAGATATTTAAATATACTCAATGATGTGGCAAGAGAATAAGATCTTATATCATTTGATATGTAACAAATCAAAAATTAATACTATCATACCACATCATTGTAAGTCAAATTATGATAAAAAAAAAATTTCTTTTTTTTTTTTTTTTTTGAATCTTAAACATTTTGTAATATTCCTGTGTAAGAGTGAATGATGAAAATAGAAAGTCATTTTTCAACCCCAAATGGGAACCCAACCCCCCCAACGTGAACGATTTTAATTTGTTTATGTATGGACCCACAAAATTTTATACCAATCGTCAAATCCTGCCATTTTAGTTGACTTCAAGCAGTAATACAGTCTGAACAACAATGTTCTATTCATTATAATTTGACTTTGGTTGCGTTGTAGAGAGTAAACATCAATTTCAGTCATAATCAAGGCAACTGATCCTAATAGAGTGATTATTTAATAATTTTGAAATATTGCTCCAGTCCTTTTATTATTTGATACTTATAAAGTAATTTCTGAAAAACATAACAAAAAATATTAAATCTTACTATTTTAAATAAATATCAGCTGATAAGATGTATTTATAACATTATTACAAGTGACATTAAATTAAACAACTTTTACTTGACTGACATTGTAATCCAAATTTATTATAAGTGTAGCCTTCATCAAACAAAAGTTAAAACTAGACCAAAAATTGTTTGAGATAAATTAAATAAGATAGTCTTTTGATTTATTCGGTTAAATAAGCCAAAAGTCAATTTGTTAGAAAGAAAATTATAGGATACACATGTTACACACCCTTATAGCAGGACCCTTATCATAAGTTAAAGAAGATAAATAGCCACTTAATTTTTCTATTCACCAAATAATAAAAAAATAATAAAATAAAACAGCACTTTCCCGCATCAACTTTAAAAATAAATAAATCACTAAAAAACTAATACCAAACTACTCTAAGTATAAATTTTGAGCTTTTTTTTTAATAAAAAAAATCACTAAAAAACTAATACCCTAAGTATAAATTTTGAACATTTAGGTGTTGTTTGACAACGTTTACATTTTATTGTTTTTAATTTACAAATGCATTAAACATATTTATATTTATTTTGGGTAAAAACAAAAACAAAAAACATGTATAGTGCATAAGTATTTTAAAATTTTATTTAAAAAATATGTGAAAATGGAAAGCTACAAGAGGTAATTTATCAATGCTTGGAGATGGTAGCAAGTGGTGGTTGTCGGCCGCGGGAGATAGTGGTCGAAGGTGGTTATCATCGGTGAGAGACGATTGGCAGTGGTTGGAAGTGATTGTTGGCCAAATAAAGTGGTGGCCGAAAGTGATTGTCAATAGTCAGATATAGTGGCTGGTTGGCCTAAATTGGTAATTGAAGGTGGTTTTCAAAAAAATGTGGTTCTTGAAGATAGTTACTGATGCTGGGAGATAGTTGTTGGCAATGGCATGTGGTTGTTAAGGGAGGTAGAGTTCGAAAGTACTTGGTGGAGGAGGTCATTGGCAATAGTAAGTAATAATAAGTAATGGGTGGTAGTTGGAAAGAATGGGAAAAAAAAGAAAAAATAATTAAACAAAAAACTTTTTTTGTGTTTACAAAATTTCTGTACAACTTTTTGAAAAGAAAACAAAAACTAAATGAATTTTTACTTATAATTTTTAAAAATTCTGTAAATATAAATAAAAAAATTATAAATATAAATATTATCAAACATAGTATTGACTTTATAGTCATAGATTTAAAATTTGGAAAAATAGATTAATGGTTTAAGTTTGGAGAATTTACGTGTAGGTCTTAATATATAGACTTATTGTCTAATAGGTCTTATGATAATAAATGACATTTTTCATCAAATACTATTAAAAAAAATTCATTAATTGTTAATTTTCAACGACAGTTTGAAAATTATCACAAAAAATATCACCAATGATAAGTTTTAGCGACAGTTTGAAAGAAGCATCAGAAAAAAAGTTACTAATTTTTAACTTTCAGCGATAGCTTGAAAAATTCATTACTGAAAAATGTCACTAATTGTAAGTTTTAGTAACAATTTATAAAAATTGTAACCAAAAAAAGTTACTAATTGTCAATTTTTAGCGACATATGTAAAAAAATCATCACAAAAAATTATTTTTAGCGACACTAAGACTAATTTTCAATAGGACTTTATGATAATTAAGTTTAACTATTAGGATTTATTAGTAGTTTATTTTTAAGTTTCACATATTCTCACAAATGCCTAGCAATGGTATTTGTAAAAGTTAAAACTTTGAGAGGAGCATTCACACAAGGAAGAGTACAGTTTTATTGGGAATGAGTAATATTAGAGATGCCAAATTTTCTATTAAATGAATGACTAAATGTCTCACTTGAATACGTAAATCAAACATCAAACATTAAATATATTTATGAATTTATTGAAGAGTCACACGTTTAAAAATCTTATTGACCCATATTATACATTCAATTCTATGATGGATTTTTATATTTCTAAACAAAGAAGAGTAAGACCCCTATTACAAGCTAGAATGTTCCAAACTAGAAGAGAAGAATCAGTTTCTGACAACACAAGTTGCTTGGAATTGGTTCACCAACTGGTTTTGAATATAAACTTTAGGGTAACTTGTTAAGAAAATTATGAAAGGACCATTGAAAGGTATATATGCTTCGAATATTATTTCTCAACAATTCCTTATATGGAAAAAATGTGGATGGTTGGATTTTTGTGGAAATCATTTAAACATTTGCCACAATCAAATTTACAAATTTTTTCTGTTAAATTGATGTACCGTTTGTCATGTTAGACTAGTCTCACTTTTTTTTTTTTTTTTTTTTTTTTTGGGGGGGGGGGGGGTTTGACTATAATAGAATTGAAATAGAAACGTTGCACTTGACATCATGCCAGATAAGGGATCGCCTCATTCATTAGGGTAATTCTCGATTTTTAATGAGTCTTGATTCTTTTATTTTCTCTTAATTTTTTTCTTTTTTGTCAATTGGTGAAAATTATTTACAATATAAAGATAATTACATCTAGACAATCATAATCTAAGTCCAACAAAAATGTAATACGAAGATAATTACATCCGAACAATCATAACTCAACAACTATAGACACTCAACAACCAACCCATAATGGGCTATGACCCATTTCTTCTTTTTCGTCTACTTCTTTTTGTTTTGTTTTGTTTTTCTTTTTATTTTTTGTTTTTTCCATTTTGTCAATTGTTAAAAGATTATTTACAATATAAAGATAATTATCACTAAAAGTCCCAACAACCAACCCATAAGACCCATTTCTTCTTGTTCTTCTTGTTCTTCATTTTTTTTTTTTTTTTTTGTTTCAATCATTAAAAAATTGATTACAATACAAAGATAATTACATTTGAGAGTCCCAACCATTAACATACTTAAACTGTGCTCAAGGCTTACCAAAAAAAAAAAAATTCAAATAAATTTTATTATTAAAATTCCTAATTTTTTAAACATTTAATTAGTTAAGATTTTATTTTAATATTTAATTTGAAATATCCAAAAATTTTGAGCCGCTATTGGGGCAGTGGTCGGTGATGGAGCATTTTAGGGACAGGGAAGGAAGGACGCAGAATGTGAAAGAGATAGCCAAAAAGAGGAGAAGAGTGTAGCAAAATGGTCCTTTTTTTGGGTGGAGCTCAGATTGACCAACGTGCCTCTTCTCGATTGGTTGTCCATATATGCCGTGTCCTTTTACTTTTATAGAGACACGTATAAGTATTTACTCTGACTTTTTTTCCTCATAATATCAAATTTTTTATTAAATAAATAATTAAAATAGGTGTAACCTTATATCTATATAAGACATTTAGTCATTTATTTAGTTAAAAATTTGAAGCTTATAGTATTTTCCTTTTTTCTTATGTTCTATACAAAATAATTATCCATTCTCTTATCTTTTGAGAAATAAAATATTTTATGTAACATATATGTCATGTGATTAAATTGAAGTAGTATGTTATTTTACTCATTATTTGTGATGTCATAAATGTGAATCTCAACAAATATTGAGTGTCCAGTCACATTAAATTCTAATATTATTTTTTTACTATAAGACACATATAATGGTATACAATTTTATTTTTTACTACAAGACACATATAATGGTATGCAATTTTAATTTAGCCATCTGACATACCGGTTATATAAAATATTTTTGGGAGATTTATTAGAATTTTTTTTTTTAAAGTATTTGTATCCTAATTAGTTTATAAGATATTTTTATATTCCAATAAGTTATATTATTTGAACTACCAAATCTTAATTCTTATATTTAAAGTATTTTATAGATATTTCTACTATTACAAATATTTTTTGAACAATTAGCAATTTAATGATGTGAACATTTGTATTTTATAATGTGAGTATTCACATTGACGTGTGAATATTCATATTGACAGTGTGAATATTCACATATTGACATGTTAATATTCACATTGACGGGTGTGAACATTCACATCACGGAGCATTCACACTGTAAATGTGAATATTATTAGGAATATTTTGGTAACTGTGTCACTCATAAGACTTATTGGAATATAAGAAAATAATATGGACTAAATTGAACATAAGTAGGTGAAAAGGGATTTATGAAAAAGTGACCCAATATTTTTTTGTTAAATCACATTGATAATTTTAATATTTTGTCTCTTGTCTCATATTGGTTCTTATACTTTTAATTAATTCAATTTTTATTCCTTATTTTAGATTTTGTGCCAATTTAATTTAATTGATAAAATTGTTAGAATTTTTGACAAAAAATAATCATTGAGTTAGTTGAGGTTAAGCTCTCTTTTAGTATCCGAGGAGAGGAGACGAGTTGTGGCTTTTGTTTATCAAAATCTTACACCACATTCTATAGTTAAGAAACAATGATCCAAATGGGGAATGATCTTTCAGCCAAAATGGGAATCGAAGACCCCCACAAACGTGAATGATTTTAATACATGTGAATGATTTTAGGGGCACTTACCAAGAAGTTTCATACATGAAGTTTAAAATTTATCTAATTTTAAAATAAAATATTTATACCAATTAGTTTTACATATTTTTAACTGTTACAAATTTTTTTTTATAAATTTAAAAACGCTGCTACATTTCACTACTTCTGGACTTTTGTTAGACGGTTATCGGAGACTCGTCGGAATGTTCAACATCACCGGAAAGTCACCAGAGTTTCACTGGAAGTTCGCCGGAGTGCATTGAACATCATTGAAAGTTGTCGGAATGTCCAGAATGTTTACGGGACGTCAAGAATATCGTCGAAAACTTACCAGAATATCTAGAATATTGTCGGAAAAAAAATAAATGGAGAAATTATAGTGAAAAAAAAAACCAAAATGTACTAAATATTGATAAACTGAAAGAAAAATATATATAACAACAATAAATAATAACAATGGGGAAAAATATATATATTATTTTTTAATTTTTGTAAAGTTTAAGTAAATAATTTTTAATATTGATCAAACTAAAAAGCAAGTTTTGAAACTATAAAATGTTACAGTTTGAAAATAAGATTCTATTAAGCATTTATTCTTATTAATCAAAGTAGAAAACATAATATGAAACTGTAAAACTTTACAGTTTTAAAGTATGATTCATTTTAGCACCAAAAAAAAATTGAAACTGTAAAATTTTTATAATTTTTACTGCATATAACTAAAACTCGAAAACAATTTGTTCAAAACTTGAAAATTTTCTCCATTAAAACAAAAAAATAAAAATGTGTTGAAGAGAAAATGTAAAAAAATTGAGAGATCGAATGAAAGAAACAGAGATATAGAGAGAAGATTATACCCCGACAACTATTTTTGGTTTAAATCTAATCTGATCTCATGTAGATCTACTCAGATCTAATGTAAATCTGAGTAAATCTATATCAGATTTGAGTAGATCTATTCATTTTTTTTTGCCAAAAACTCGTCTCTTTCGCCATTAGTGAGGGTGAAGTAAGGAGTTAGTGATTGGTGGTTATTGATAAACCCCAATCAATGGTGATTATCGGTCGCCGGTGACAATATATTAGAAAGAGAAAGGGAAGAAGTAAGGCGTGGTCACCGGAAATCAAGAAAAGAAAGAAGCAGAGAAGAACGAATGAACAGAGAAGAATGAAGAAGACAAATACGTAGTGGACTTTTGAGAGTATCCAAAAGGTTGTGGGACTAAATAGACTGCTCTTCTTTTAAATAGGACTTCCGAATAATTTGCCCATGATTTTAATTTGTTCATGCAAGGGCCAAAAATATTTATACAAATCACAAACCAGCCAGGTTAGTCAACTTCGACCTAAAATTCTGTCACCATTTTAATTCATAGGGCACTTACGGGCCGGTTATATTAACTAGATTTATTTGCTTACAAGTCATGACTAATAAATTTATCACTGTAATTTTTTTCATAATATCCACCATCTTTACTCATACACTCACTTACAAGAATCTACCATTCTCTTCCAGATACACAAAGAACAAGAGAGACTGATATATTTATCACTGAAGAATAAATTTGAATCTAAAAAAAATGAGGCGGTAGTGATATGGTGGTTGTATAGATCGGTAACAGTGAAGTGTCGAATTGCGATGATAAAGTGTAAATTGGCGACGATAGAATGTAGACTGCGATGATGGTAGAGATAGTTAGTGAACAGTGGCAGCATTCGAATAATAACAGTGGTGGTGGTAGTGGGTAGATGACAATGGTGGTGGTGGTAAGTAGACAATAATGGCGGTGGTGGCAGTATGAATGACAATTTGAACTCGGCCCGACAAGGACCCGGACAACCCCATCCCAATAAGCCGAGTTTTCCCCGAAAATTACCCCCCATAAAGGTGGGATTGGTATTGAAAAATGGATCTCCCGATGGTTTTCGGGCCAAGGATGGTGCTAGGTTCCCCCGTTCCGGTCCCGCCCCAAATCAACCCTGAGCTATCCCCGTATATATATATATGTTTAGGGTTTTTCTATTCACTCACTTTTCTTCTCTTCTCTCAGCTGCTTTTGTGCCTCTCTTCTTATATCTCTCTCTGCTGGATGTGCTCACAATGGTGACTTCTCCTCTTTTTCTCACCGGCGTCACTTCTCCCTCACGGTGTCATGATCGCGACTCTTCTTCTCTCTCTCTCTCACACACACACACACACACACACACACACACACACACTGGCGTCATTCTCCTCCCTCACTGACGTCATCCATTCTCGCTCATGGTCACAATGCCGTATCTCCTACTCTCTCTCTCACCGGCGTCGTTCTCCTCCCTCACGCTGCTATTGTTGTTGCTGCTGTTTTGTTTTGTTTTGTTTTGTTTTTTTTTTGAACTCATTGTTGCTGCTGTTGTTTTTTTGTTTTTAGTCAAGAAAGAAGATGGAGATGATCCAAACTTCCCCATGTACGCGCATAGAGAGAGAGAAGGGGGGTTGTTGATTTTGGAGGTGAAATAATCGGGTTTCGAGGATCTTGATTTGTTGTTGTTGCTACTGTTCTTTTTTTTTTTTTTTGGGGGCTGGGAAATGTTCGAGGTTGAGAAAACTTGATCCCTGTTAAGAAGCGAGGGCGGGGACGGGGACGGGGACGGGGACGGAGACAGTGATAGGTCCCCGTCGAGGATCGGGGCTGGGGACGAGAGAATTCCTATCATTAGGGATCGGGGACGAGGAGTGTAATCCCCGTCCCGCCCTGGCCCGTTGCCACCCCTAGGTGGCAGATTGACGATGATGGCAATGGTGGTGGTATGAAACTTTTGAAAAAATTATGGAGAGAGAGAGAGATAGAGAGAAGAGAAGAGAAGAGAAGATAATGGATGGATGACGATGATGGTGGTGGTGGATAGACAGTGGTGGCGGCGGATGCGGTGACAGTGGCGGTGGTGGTAGAGAATGCTGGTGTGAAACTTTTGAAATATGGTGGAGAGAGAGAGATGGAGAGGATGAAACAACTTGATAAATATATATATATATATATATTAGGATTTATTGGTGCATTCAAAAAGCCAATAAGACTTAAAGGTATTTACGACTAGTTGGTAACTACTCCTTAATTCGTTAAGGGACTATTTGATTTATTAGAAGGGATTGCGATGAAATTATCATTCTTTCAAAATATAAGTGATATTTTACATTTTGTTTCTTTCTTTTATGCTTGACTATTTTTTCTTTGGCCCTTAAATTGTTTTCTCACTTTCACCTTTCACGTTTTAACTTTTTTTCCAATTTACTCTTACAACTAACTTATGTCCAAAATTAGACATAAAATAATATATTGACAACCATGTAGTATAAAAATTATTGTATTATATATAATTCACACATTTAACACAAATTTAAACTTTAATATAATAATATATTTTTTATATCATGTAACGACTGACATGACATTTTTTTGGGTCTAATTTTAAATAAAAATTAATGATGAATAGTTAAAAGTGTACAATTATTTTATTTTTTTAATCATTAATACACATTTTTATTAAATTAATTCTCTCATTTTATTTTTAATAATTTATTTTTTATTTTTACATAATAACTTGCAATTAAAATAAAGATTGAGGTTAATTTGAAATAATGATAAAATAATTGGGAAAAAAAAAGTAAAAAAAGAAAGCTAATTGATAGCATGAGGCAAAATTAATTGGATGAAAGACGCATGAGAGTGATTGGATGGATAATGGGATGGATGATGCATGGAACGGCCAAGATTTTGCCAGAAAAGCTACAGTCTCAAAATTTTGGAGCCTCATCCTTACCTCTCAATGTAGTAATTCCACTCAATTTGTATTTCTGGAACTCTATAAAAAAAACATCTACAAATTATTTCTCAATACATATTATTTTTTTTCGTTTCTATAGTGTTTTAATTTTATTTGCTAGGTGCAAAATTTCAATAGTTTCTTCATAATTAATATTTTATAATTCAACCACGATTTTTAATATTAGATTATTTTAATCTATTAGTTTATTTCTTTTTTTAAAAAAAATTGTTCTATATAATATCTTGTTTATCGTCTACTCTGTACACGATAGAAATTTGATATTTCATTTGAATCAATTAACTAGATTTTATAATATAATCAATCAGTAATCAATATCTTTTGGAATTAATTTTTATATAAAATAATCTTTTTTATCTTTCAATTGAGAATACCCTGTGTATGTCTCAATTGAATTATACAAATTAAATCTAAAATGTTTTAAAGAAAAGATTGGTAGAGGATCCTTAATGTCTTAACACTTTTTATTATTATTATTATTATTATTATTATTATTATTATTATTATTATTATCACTTTACTTTATCTTTTAGTTAATTAATTTTTCTCAGATTATCTAATCATTTCAAAAAAATTCAAAATCAAATTTTCTTTATTTTATTTGAGTGTTCGGTCAAATTTTTTTTTTTTGAACAAATTGGAAATGTGGATTCAACATCGAACTCACCGAGATATGTTACTTGGTGATATCCTACAATTTTGAGATTGCAATATAATAGTCATAGTAATTAACTTTATTAGTAATTTGAGAAAAATTTGAAACATGAAAGGTCAAATTATAAAAAAATAAAAACTTCAGCGTCAAAGTAAAAAAATAGTCAAATATAAAAGGGACAAAATTTATTTTACCTTTAAAATATACATTCTCATATTTGATTGACTCAAAGGATAACAAAAAATACATTATAAATAAAAATTATTATTTATTATTATAAAAATTAATAATTATTTCATAAAAAGAATCTAAAAAATAATTATTTAATTTCAATCTATCATGTTCACACAAACCAAATACAGGATAAGATCTTGTCTTAATTTATTAGATAATAACCACTACAGTGGTGGTGTGGAAAGGCGCTGGCCTTCCACATAGGTGAGTAGAGTTCGATTTTTAGGAGCACAACTAGCGTTTTATTTATTTGGTGAAATTGACCGTGTTATACTTTGTTCATAATTTTGACCCTTGTGTTGAGCTTGGTGAATTCTCTGCTTACCCTGATGGTAAGTCATTTCTTTTGGATTGGGATAAATCTAACCATAATACTCCAAGCCTACAGGTTGCAATGATGCCTCTAAAAAGCACCTTTTTTTCTGTTCCAATAAAATAAAATAAAATAAAAATAAGTATTGGATGATATTGGAACACTAATTTGATGTAGGGTTCCTTGTGTATTCCATTGTTTGGGTTCATTGCAAAGAGGAAAACATCATTTCAACTAGCTTGGTAGAATTTACAATTTGGTACAATTTTTGGTACATTATGCTATTTGGTACAATTTTTGCTCATCATTTATTAGATGAAAATAATTTAAATAAATTGTAAAAGATAATTATCTAAAAGTTGAAAGATGAGTGATTTTGACTTCTATTTTTAACTTACAAAAAGTTATATCAAACAAGTCCAAAGCCCAAGATAACTGATCATAACTCAATTTGGCTGAAGTTTTAACCATCCTTAATAAGTGGTTATTTCATATTAATATATAGAAAAAGATGAGGTTGTCTCAAGTAAATTATGATTGATTAAGATGGTCTAACCCATGATTTTACGTTGAGAATAGGAAAGACAAGAGGGACATAGGGGGCTTAACATTTAGTAAGTAACATGAATCACATGAGGGGCGGCTCTATTAGTACATATATATATATTTTATTTATTAAAATTTTAAAGATATATTGACAAGTATTTTACTTTTTAAATATGTCTAAATTAGGTACATTTAAAAATAAAAATAAAAATTGACAAACATTAAAAAAGTTGAGAACTTAAAACAAAATATGTTGAAATACTATTCAAAATTAGGGATGGCAATGGGGATTTTACCCTATGGATACCATGAAGATCCGATCCAAATATATGGATTTTTCCTTTTTTTTTTTTACCCGTCAAGTTAATTAAGCGATATTTTTTAAATATTCATAGGATATGGATCGGGAATGAGTACCCGCCCACTTCCCCCATATGGTTCTCTCTAGAACTAGGTTCTCTTCACTCGTCTCCAATCAAATTTCGATTCTTGTTGCAGATCCTTAACAATTCCAATTTCGACTATGTTTTTCAAGAACTCTCTCAGGTATTTCTTCCACATTCTCTGTAGGGGTGTAATTTTGGCCCGGCCTGACCCACGGGCTAGAAAACTAGGGCCAGGGCCAGGGGTATTTGGGCTTTGGGTGGGCCAGTGGTCCGGGCCTCGGACCGGGCCCCTGGGCTTGGGCTTGGGCGGGTCTAAACAAATTTTATTTATTTATTTTTTATTTTTTCCACCAAAATTTTATTATTTTTCATTAAAAATAACATTGGGCATCAGGTGGGCCGGTCTCAGGCCGGGCATTTTTGACGGGCCACGGGCCGGGTCGGGCTTCAAAACGATGGCCTAGGCCCTGGCCTCGGCCTCGGGCTAGGCTTGGGCTCAGGCCTAAGGGAGCCTTAACAAGCCGGGCCCACCTCGGGCCAGGGGCGGATTTTGGGCTGCCCGCAGGCCACGGGACAAAATTACACCCCTAATTCTCTCTCTCTCTATATATATATATACATGCGCATAATATAATACACGCGAGCGTGAATGGTGATGATGACCCTGTCGTAGTCGTGATCACTCTAAACTGTAAAATGTATTTGAATTTTGATTATTCTGCGTCCATCACAATGATCATAGCCTAGTACTCCACTGAATTTGTCATTTTTAATGAGCTAGATAACTTTCTTTTACCTTATTTTTCGTGTTTAGTGTTGAAATGTCAAAGAATGCACATTATTGAATTGGTAGCTAAAATGCTAAGGAATGCGTATTGGGAGTTTAATATGTTTTTATTTTTAGCTGAATTAAGCCTTACTATGAACATCTAATTACTTTAATAATTTTGTGCAATTCATTTATGATGTTTAGAATTACGTAGATACATACTTTGATATACATGTGTATTTAGAGTGAAGTTATCCATATGTGATTTTGTAGGAGAGAGAGAGATGGTGTAATTTATTTTTTTTATTTTTAATCTTTCACGTTCTTCCATATTTTTTTTTAATTACTAAAAACTTATTTGATTGTTTCAAAATTATATATTTGATTATTTCAAAACAAACTTTTTAATTAGTTAATGTATATTTGATTTTGTTGTTGAGCCAAATAAAATAAAACAAAATCAATTTTAATGTATATTTAGCTTTTGGTTGTGAATCTTGGAAAAAAAAAAAAAAAAAAAAAAAAAGAGGTCAAGTTGGGCTGGGAAAAATCCAAACCCATTGGGAGGTAGTGCCCATGGAAAACGAGGAATGAGGAATGGAGAAAAATTATTATTAGAGAATGAGAAAATAAAATTAACATTCACCCCCACTAAGCCCGTCGTTATCCCTATTCAAAATGGCATACTTCATATTCATATTCCATAGGGCCTACCACGTAAGCATACTGACTTCATGAACCCACGGTATCCGTAGGAGAACTTTAAACTTTGAGAGAGCACCAACACAAGAAAAAATACACATCTATTACAAACACAGAAATCAAACACTAAAATAAATATTAAATATATATAAATGAGTAAAATTTTATAGAATTTATTGAAGAGACACACTTCTAAATAATTTTATTGGTCCATATATATTATGTATTTAATTTTGTAATTGATTTTTTATTCCTAAATAAAGAAGAATTAGACCCCTTAACGCTGTATTTGGTTGGATGATTTTGGAAAGAAATTAGAAAGGAAAAGAGAAAAGTAGGTGAAATATGAATAAAATATACTTATATTTTACCTAGTTTTGCATATTTTTTGTTTTTTTCTTTTCAAATCCCTTCTTAAATCCTTTAATCAAATACAACGTAAAAGATAAATGCTTCGGTTAGAAGAGAAGAATCAATTTTAATGTATATTTAGCTTTTGGTTGTGAATCTTGGAAAAAAAAAAAAAAAAAAGGAGGTCAAGTTGGACTGGGAAAAATCCAAACCCATTGGGAGGTAGTGCCCATGGAAAACGAGAATGAGGAATGGAGAAAAATTATTATTAGAGAATGAGAAAAGAAAATTAACATTCACCCCCACTAAGCCCGTCGTTATCCCTATTCAAAATGGCATACTTCATATTCATATTCCATAGGGCCTACCACGTAAGCATACTGACTTCATGAACCCACGGTATCCGTAGGAGAACTTTAAACTTTGAGAGAGCACCAACACAAGAAAAAATACACATCTATTACAAACACAGAAATCAAACACCAAAATAAATATTAAATATATATAAATGAGTAAAATTTTATAGAATTTATTGAAGAGACACACTTCTAAATAATTTTATTGGTCCATATATATTATGTATTTAATTTTGTAATTGATTTTTTATTCCTAAATAAAGAAGAATTAGACCCCTTAACGCTGTATTTGGTTGGATGATTTTGGAAAGAAATTAGAAAGGAAAAGAGAAAGGTAGGTGAAATATGAATAAAATATACTTATATTTTACCTAGTTTTGCATATTTTTTATTTTTTTCTTTTCAAATCCCTTCTTAAATCCTTTAATCAAATACAACGTAAAAGATATATGCTTCGGTTAGAAGAGAAGAATCATTCCTTGACAACAGAAGTTAGTTGGGATTGGTTCACCAACTGACAACCAACTGACAATATAATCTTTAAGGAAACTTCCTAAAAATGTTATGGAAAAAGATATACACTTGCATTAGAAATGGGCTGGTAAGACATGTCGCTGTTTTTTTTAAGTTCAATTTTTTTTTCCATGGAATATTGATTCTCAACAACTGCATGGAAAAAGGTTCATGGTTGGATTTTTAGTAGAGTTGTTAAAACGTGTATCATAGTCAAATTTATAAATTTTTCTTATAAACTCATGTAACATTTTATTGTGTTAGTTTACTAAGTCTCACTTCTTTTTTTTCTTGTACTATGATAGAATGGAAATAGGCAGGAATGATGCACTTAACGTCATGCCAAATAGGAGATTGCTTCATTTATCATGACAACTCTTGGTTTTTAGTGAGTCCCAATTCTTTTATATATATATGTACATATATATATATTTTTTGTCAATCAGTAAAAATTATTTACGCTATAAAAATAATTACATCTAAATAATCATTATTTAACAACTACAGAAGTCCAACAACAAACCCTTGACATCATAATTTAACAATTATAGAAGTCTAACAACAAACCCAATAATGCGGTAAAATCCATTTCTTCTTCTTCCCTATTTTTTGGTCAGCCATTAAGAAATTACTTATAATATGAAAATAATTACATCTGAACAATCATAACTCAATAACTATAGAAGCTCAACAACCAACCCATAATGGGCTAAGACTCATTTATTCTTCTTCCTTTTGTTTTTTGTTTTGTTTTGTTTTGTTTTGTTTTTTTCCTTTTTTTCAATTGTTAAAAAATTATTTATAATATAAAAATAATAATATTTGGAAGTCTCAACAACCAATCTCATAAGAGCATCCACATTGGACTTTCTATATTAATTTTGGAGCTAAATTAGCTAGACAAGGTCCAAAAGAACCCTTGCATCAGGCTAGTCACAACAAAACAAATTTTGACATTGTTACAATACATCGCTTGATGCAGTGGTAGACTACCAAGTCATCCACCTGGTTGACCACCTAATAAAGGAAAAAATTGAGTAATTTTTACCAAGTGGTCGACAACACTACAACATATAAGAGTTGTAGAGACCAAATATTTTGATTTCTAAAAGTGAAATTTTTTTTGCAAAAGATATTTAGAGACCAATTTCTATCGTCATGAGGATAGTTGCTAAAATTGGTCGTCCCGAAAAGTCAAAAACAAGGCTTTTAGTGACAAAATTTTGAAAATGTCACTAATAAATAGACTTTTAGGGACAAAATAATTTGGTCTCAAAATGATTTATTTTTTGAGACAAAAAATTTGGTCCAAAAGGATGATAATTCACCACTGATGTCCAATTTTTGTTACTAAAAATATAATAACGACACTTTTTGTAACAAAATTATTTGGTCCCTAAAAAATAATTTTGTCCCTAAATTTTAGTCTCTAAAACCTTAATTTTTTGTAGTGTAATATCTTTCAAAACTCGGCAATTTTGACCAAGTGGTCGACCAGATCGACCACGTAATATCTCTCAAAATTAGGCAATTTTCACCAAGTGGTCAATCACTAGATCATCTACCCGGTCGACCATCCAATATCTCTCAAAACTAGGCAATTTTTACCAAGTGGTAGACTGCTTGATCATCCATCTGATTGACCATCCAACAACAAAAAACAAAAATATATATTTCATAAAATTAAATTTTAAAATAGAAAACTTGATGAAGTGTGTAAAAAAAATACTTATTAAAATATAAAAGTAAATTTTTGATTATAATTTAATTCAAATTTACTGAGCCTAATGAGATGCTCTAATGATTTGAGATCCATATTTGTATAACATTTTTTTTAGAAAAATGATGCAGACCACTAATTAGTGGTTGCTCTAATTATGTGGCAGTGGGTCCCACCCACTGCCACATGTATTTTGTGTCTTAGTTTTGTTTTGTTTTTTTTTTTACTTTCCACATCATTAGTGGTGGTGTTAGTGGTAGGAGTTTAGTGGTCTGTAATATTGTTGTTTTTTTTATCAGCAAAAGTCACGTGAATAGAGCAGGTAAATACTAGGAAAACAATTGGAAATGAGTTTCAAGAGATAGTAATATTGATGGAATAATATAGTTAGTTATGGTGGTTGATTTATATTAAAATAACTAACAAGAAGTCTCGGATTGATTTATATTAAAATATAAGTAAAATCACTTTTGTGTTTGACGATTAAAAAAGTTAATAAAATATGTATTTGTGAATAATATTTTCTCAAAGAGGATAAGTGTTTGATTTTTTCCTCCAATATAATGAGGTAGCAACGTAGTTAATTTAGTACGAGGTCAATTGGGACTAAACATGTATGTCATGTTTTTATACTAACTAACATAATAATAAAGTGTAATTGATTGTTGAATTGCTTATTATTTTATTTCATATAAATGAATTAGAATCAAACATCAGACCTTGTGCTCCTTCCATCTAACATTTTAGATTCAAAATTTCTTATGTGCAATTAATTTTTGTAGGTCAGTTTATAAAAGGGTTTTGTTCCGATTTTAATTGGACCCCCCTACTGGATATTGAGTTAGTCAAAGAAAAAATCAAACACAATCATCTTACATGAGTGTGAAATTTATCCCATCTCATATGAAATGATTACATCCTTTTATCCTATTGAATTTTGTGTGCATATACATTTTTGTTTTTAATTATTTGATTTGTAGTCACCAATAATTCAAGAGATTACATAATGTGAACAAAATTAACTATACACATTTAATTTCTATTTTAACTTTTTATATACACATTTATAATTATTGATATAATACATCTTACATAACCTCTACTAACATTCAATGGCAATGAATGTGTATGAGATGATACATTAAATTTAGTATAAAAAAATAGTAAATGTCATTAAACCTAAAGACCTACTTGTTTAATAGGTTACTTTTCAAAGCTCAAATTAATAGAAATAGCCAAAAATTGAACCAATTAAATTATTAGAATGAGCAATACTAGGTATCATGAAAAAACTTTCATAAAAATGATCATGAAAGATTTATGACTCTTGGATTACACTTAAAACAAAGCACCACACACTAATCAAGGTAATCCAAGGGTCATAATTCTTTCATGATCATTTTCATGAAAATTTTTTTATGATCCCTAACTTTTATCTATTAGAATACCTCACGATCTATTCGAATTGAAGACAATCTCAAATATTTTTTTAGTGTATTTTTTAAAATTTGATTGGAAGTTGAATTTCGTTGGCTTCTTATTTTACTAGAATTATCTAATTACTATATATATATATATATATATTTTTATCAGTATTCATATGCTATTATTATTATTTTTTTAAATAGATATATCCAATATGAATTGGTATCCAAATCCCACTCTCCTGCTATGAACATTCTCAGCTATTAAGCGATAATTCTTAAATATAGAATTTTGTTGACTACAATTTTAAAATTACATGTAATTTGCATTTTTCTTTTCAATAAAATAAAATAATAATAATATAAATTAATATTTTCCATATTAATAAAAAAAAAATTGGAGTCACCATAATTTTTACCATGAAATGTACCATGAAAGATCATGTATGGTATAGATTTAAACTTGGATTAAATTAGACCACCATATATTAATTTTTTTGAGTAAAATTTTGATAAAATTTCCTAATTTTTGTTTGTCAATAGATTATTTTTAAACAAAAAAATTAATATAAATTATTACATCACTTATATATAAAATGTCAAAAAATTACTAACGTAACCAATTCTCTAACAGACTTTGACAGTTGACCGTTGCCAACGAAAGCTTGATGAGTTCATACAACCAACGTAAACTTGATGACCTCAGTTTACATATTATATAATAATTTATCCAAATTTTAAAACTGAGAATTAATTGGAAAATAATAAACTGTATCACTATGAATTCAGAAAATTTACCTTGAATTTATTAAAAGCATCAATTTAGGGTTTAGATTCATTTATATTTAGACCCTACACTATATCAATTCAATCGTCACCCCCACAAACATATGACCTAGAAAAATTTGGATAAATTGTTTTTGGACAATAGACTTTCTCAATAATATAAATAAAAAATAAAAAATAAAAAAACAAGCAAAACTCAAGTGAAATTGTGATGATAAACATCTCCAAGGGAATTAGTTAAAGGCAAAACCTCAAATCTCTATTCCTTACATAAAAATTTAAAAGAGAGATTTTATTTTATCCCGTATAATTTACTTCATGTGTAACATGTTTCTCTATATTTTAAAAATAAAGATTTACTTCATGAGTAATATGCTTCTCAGCATTTTAAAAATAAAGATGTAAAGCCAAGTAGCCTATGGATTAAAATGTAACGTCTAACATTACGTCTAAGTTAACAAGTAGTGTAAAATATGTGTCTTGACATTGGAGGTTATGTGTTCATATCAAATGTCAAAGGAAAATCACATGTGGAATAAAATATAAGAAGGTAAAAAGAATTTTGAGTCTCAAATATATGGCAAAAATACTCGTGATTTATTTATATACAAAGATATTTCAGTTTTTTCATTTAAATAGTTCACAATGTAGATTGTGTATTTTAGTCTATAAATCACAGTGAGTTATGTGTTTATTTTTAAATGTCAAGGAAAACAAATTGTATTTTAGGATTGTTTGGTACACCTCATCTAAGTTGCTTATAGCTCTTTTTTTTTTTTTTTTCGTTTAATTGTAAGAGTCAGTATCAGATTGTTTGGTGTAACTTCTGCTTATTGTTTATTATGCAAAAATAATTTAAATAAACTAAAAAAAAAATTATTATTTGAAAGTTAGAGGAGGAGTGCTTTTGAATCCTACTTTATGATTAACAATTTTTAATGGGCAACTTATATTTTGCACTTCTGTATTTTACACCAAATTTCACTTTACCTCTTGACTTTTTAATTGTCTCATTTAACCCCTTACACTTCAAGTCAAGTTACAATTAGATTTAGTTGAAAATTATCATTTCAAAAGTTGTCCGATAAACTAAAGTGTAGAGGTTCAAGTGAAATTTTAGTGAAATTAAAAGGGTGTTGAAGACTAAAGTAAAAGGATTAACGTATGATTTTGACAAAAATACATGAATGCCAAGTGTAATTAATATTACTACGTGACTATTCTCCTGGCATTATGCAAATAGACTAAAGTGTTACTAGGTTTAAAATTTATTGAAAGATTATTTGAGACAATTAAAAAATTTCAAGAAACAAAATAATTTATATGTGAAGTATAATTTTCTTATTTTTAATAAATTGTACCAAATAAGTGAATTTTTTGGCGTCTAAGTAATGGGTTGTGGCTTGCATGCAAGAATTTGTTTTTAATTAGGCTGTTATTGACTATATTTTGTTTGGTTTGTAAAAACTAGATTGAAAGTGATTTAGATAGATTGACTGGTATGAGCCCAAAATTATTATTTTGATCCATAAAGTTTTGGGTCATGGTCTATTATAACGCCCCAAAAATAAATACAATAAACTCATCCCATAAGCGAAAATGTAATTGAATTAACTTACTTTCATTCATCAGAGTTTGATATACAAAAGGTGACACATATGATACATTCATAAATAGTCTATCTTGAATCTACAGCATGTGTTACAAGTGGACAAAAGATGAAAGTTGAACAGATATTCAAATGCCCTAAAAGCTTACATCTTTCCAAATCGTTTCTTGGTTACAACAAAAGTGAGACTATCTCAATACAAATAAGCCCTTGGCTGTACAAAAGGAAATACAACAAAAAGGAAGCCCTTGCTCCAAAGTCCCTCCAAGCTATTGCCTTGGCGGAGGCAAATCACCAACACCTGAAAATGGTTTCCCTAAATAGGGTGAGCCAAAGCATTGTAGAAATAATCTAATACAATATGAAAAACCTAAATGATTCGTGATTAGATCAAGATTTAATTATTCCAATTCCTAATCAATTAAAACTCACGATCTAAATCATCAAGCACGTACGAAAGTGATTTAGATTGTTATTTCAGAAAATAATAAATCGACACAAATGATTTTTATATAGAAAAACCACAATTGAAGCACCTTCAATTGTGATAAAAAAAACCATGGGCAAAATGCCACTAATCAATCCACTACTGAAGAAAGAAAGATTACAAAGATAACAAACAAATTACCCAAACACTTCCAATTTGTCTTCTAATCTTCTGCATATCTTTCACCGCAACCTTCGTCTCGGAATTGACTAGATTGATGTTGAATCCACGAATGCACATAGCATCAACCTTCTTTGATTACTCTGTGCTTGAATCTTCAGATTCTACTGAAGAAGAACACTCTTGATGAAGATCACACAAAAACCCTTTGATGTATATTATCCAATCATGTGAGTATAATACTCAAGTAAGCATCAAAGGAAAACTATCAAACTAGCCCCAAAACACAAACCCTAGAACTCCCAAAATAGATCTAGAATTGATTACCCTAAAAAAAGACTTAAACACATAATATAGAAAACAAGGGCTGCGTACTTTGCTCGAGTGCAGAACATTCTACTCGAGTGGAGTCACTAAAACACGCGTGGAAATAAACAGGTCTCCGCTCAAGCACTGGAACCCACGCTCGAGCGTGAAATCACACTTCATAGTATTTTTGTAGACATGCCCAACTACTGAGATAGTGCACATTCTGCTCGAGCGCAAATGTTCCCACTCGAGCGAGAAGACCAAAAACAAGGAAAAATTACAACTCTATAAAACAGAGTTTGTTCGCGGATTTGGCAACATAGGGACCTAACAATCTCCCCCTTTGTCAATTCCCGGACAAAACTCTTCTAACAATTTTCCTAAAAACACACGAACTAGAACAACCTCACGAACACAACCTATTGGACATAAAAAAAAAAAAAAGGCTGTAATCAAACAAAAAAGTTGAGGTGACAACAATTTAGAATAATCCATCAACAGAACAATCCATCAACCATCCACCTGTGAAATAGCGAGCAACACACCATAAAAAAAACAAAATTGTGGAACTCCATAAGATGATAAAAGACAACAAATGTATATGAGATATATGAAAGCCCACAAGACCAACAACTGCAGCTGTTATATCCAAAAAACAACTGTAGCAGTTTTATCCAAAAAATCAAAATACCAAACTGTACCACAATATAAAAACAATTGTAGCAGTTTATATCCAAAAATTCTCTCCCTTTTTGGCCGGGGAGCAAGAAACAAACAATCTAAGAAACAAAGATCTCAGTTAAGAATCAGTTGGAGGGGGATGAGGTTGCTATAGCTGAAGTAAGGATATAATGTGAGCAAGTTGAGTAGTAGTCTGGGCGGCGGACTGCTCCAAGACGGCCATCAAAGGCATCAAGACAAGCATCCAGAAGATCCAACCGCTGAGCCACAGCCTCCTTAAAACGGCAAAGCTGGCCACGGAAAGTCTGGGGGTGAACATCAGCCTCCTCTACACCGGCTGTCACTGCATCAATCTCTGCCTCCTCGGCTGGAACATCTGTTGTACCTGTAGAAGGACCAATCCTAGAAGACTCCCTCTTGACATGTGCTCGACTCTGAGAAACAGTCTTCTTAGTGAAGGGTTTAATAGGGGAGGCATACTCGTTGTCCTCAAAGACTGGAACCTTAAGCCGGGACAAGAGACGGTTGATTAAATAACCATAAGAAAGTCCTAATTGCTTGTTGCCTAAAACTACAATCATCTTGCGAAGAATGAGAGTGGCTAGATTGATGGAGAGATGGCGAGCAATACAGAAAAGAACAAACCCTTGTTCTTGATTGATTTTCAGAAGAGTAAATGGTGACAATGATATTAGCACAAACAATAAGATTAAGCCTCCGTTTGGCAAGACAAGTTTGGGCTATTTTAGACACTACCGGACAAAAAAGGCTAAATTAGCCACTAGCAGAGAAAAGCCATTCATGTGCTTGCCAATAACCCAGGCCACGGTAAATTTACCAAACTACCCCCTCTCACTCCTAATTGACACCAGTATCGTCTCACCACACATACAACACATTTTCTAGGGTGCACAGAGAGGGTGAAGTGAAGGAGGCGATTAGGTGACCCTCAACGGCGAAGACATCTGATAAAGCTTGCCACGGCCGATCGGCACCGGAGTACACATCTGCGGCGTCAAAGAAGACTCACGAAGCTTGCCAAAACTGAACGCTTAGGGCGTACATCTGCGGTGTCGAACAACAACTCACTGTCTAAAACACCATTGATCTTCAAGTACTGGTTGTTTTGTTGTTTTGATTTTGTTTTTTTTTTTGGTGTAAATCCGTCTCCTGCAACCCGATCTGCTGGGTTCATCTGTGAAATCCCTTTCAGTGGGTGATTACAAATTTGCCTCCAATTTGCCTGTAGTCTGTTTTTTGTTTGTCATGTGGGAAACCCACTGCCGAATAACATATTACCAAATGTGAAGACTTTTGCACAGATACATACAAAACTGAGAAATGGGTTTGAAGGTTTTACTTCCCAAATCAAGTCAAATAATTCCAATTTTAGATTGTTCGTATACTCTTACATTTTTCTGTTTTGTACACTATGAGTCGATTTTGATCTATTCTTATATATATTGTTCGATCTGTTGGCTGATTGCCCAATTTTTTAGTTCTATTTTAATTACATTTGATGTAAATGATTGAGCCTGGGTATGAAGTTATATATAATTTTTTTTTAAATTTTAATTACGTTTTCTTTCTTGATCTTTTCTGGGTTCGTTCTCTGTTGTGATAGGAAAAAAAAAATTCGACGCTTTTGCTATTTGTTTTCAAGGATTTGGCATTACTTGAGGTTATGTTCTTTCAGCTAATTGTAGATTTTTATTAGCAATTCTTTCGAGTCTTCGTATTTATATGTGCTTTCCATATTCTTTCTTGGTGACTGTCAACGAATCAGTTGTTACGTTTGCTATGTGCTTCAAATTTGTGATCTTTACTCATGGGCTAAGTTTGCTTGGGACAGAATGCTTGGCAACAATATGTGCATTGACTGTCATTAGGATTGTTTATGGTGTTAGTTCTTTTATTTTTCCTCAACCAATGCACATGCTTTCTTGTAGTTTTCTTATTTTAGGTTGATGCTTATTGTTGAACATGATGGGCCAATGGTTGCTATAAAATTTAACATAATGTTGGGGATTAGGTCTACCCAACCTACCCCTCCTAACACTTGGTAATGACATGTACATGTATTGCTTCATGAGCTGTTTCATATACCTGTCTTATAGCTTTTATAGGTATGTGTCATCCAAACAATTGGAATTTGTTTATCTATACTGTTTTCTTCCTTACTAACTAATTATCCTCACTTAATTCAAAATTGTTTGTTCCTGCCCATTGAACTGATTTGAATTGCTTCTTGTTACTGTTTGTGTTGTCTTTTCCTTTGTATCCTTATGGGGTCAATTAAAATTGACCAGTAGGCATTTTATTTGTCGTACATGTCATGTTGACCTCCTTACCCATCTAAAGAAAAGAAAAGAAATGAACAAAAGAAAACAGCACAGTTTAGCCCCATTACATTTGATAGATTTGGTGTCACCTTTCCTAATGTTTGTAGTTGTCTGTGATGGACGTATTCTCTCACATCAATCAGTTATATGTTCCTTTATTTACTAGTTTGCAATTTGTTTCTAGTGTCATCCGATTTGTTTCATGGTTACTTTCATTGATTTCTTTTAAAGTCTTGACATTGGATGTTTCCTACCAAATCTTGCTCTAAATGTCTGTCAATATTTGTCATACTGTTCAAATCCCTTGCATCTCTCTTGACATTTTTTTTTCAACATTTAGTGCCAATGGGCATTTTTATCTGTTAGGTTTGAAAAGGAAATTTACTTTTACCTTTTTATTAACACGTTGACAGTGAAACCATAACTGGTAGGCCAATTTTCTATAATATAAAATGAATAAAATAATGAGTTTGTATACCCATCCTATGAAACTTGTGCATCAACTTCTTCAATTCATGTTTAACTTGAAATATGGATTTCAAAAACTAATTACTACTATGATATTGTTACTTTCGAATGTTTGTCAAACATAGCATGGCTTCGTTTACCTCTACTGCAACTTCCACTACATGGCCACGTCGGATGTGTGCCTGTGGATATGGCCTCTGTATTGTTAAGATTTCCAAGTCCACTAAAAATCCAGGGCGTCCTTACTTCGCATGTCCCCGCCCTATGGTGAGTGCCCAATTTATTACCGGTCATAACTGCATGAACATTACGAACCCATTGACTAATAGTTTTATCATTTGCACTCATAAGCCCTGTGTCAGTTGGATTGGTTGGTACGAAGAACCAAGGCGACATAGCACGGACTATGCGTCATCTAGAAATGACATTGTCATGCAATTCTGGGATGATGTCATACACATTTAACAATCCTTGTGTCTCCTCAAAACCATTGTCTATGTGCTATGTATCGTCGATTTCATTTTGTTGTTGCGTATGTAAGGAACGTTAGGATGTTGTTAGTATGTTGGGAACGTTAGGAGGTTGTTAGTGTGTTGTTAGTATGCCTATAAGTTTTCTTTGTGTTCCTTCACTAGTTCGGGATAGACATATTAATGACTATCATAACTATTTCCACTGCTCAGTTGCATGTTTATTTATTTATTTTATTAATGTGCAATGGTTATATACTGTCAAATTTAGCATCCTATTTGTCTGTTTATTGTTGATGGGCATAGATTGTGCAGCTTGCAACCAATTTAAATTATTTTGCTATGGTCTTATACGTTTGTATATAACAACCAAATATGTGATGGTGATAATTTATAACCGTACATTAGTTGCCTAAGCTGCGTGGTTGTTGGTAATGGCTTCTATACATACTTCTTCGCGTACCCAATCCAAAAACAAAGGCATTGTTCCAGAGAAGTCAAGCAGTCTAGAAGAGACACAAAAGCAGTTAAGCCACAAGGCCTCATGGGACAGTGACTCAATTCGAATTTTCCTATAGTTGATTGCAAATGAGATTACAAAAGGAAATCGGCCATTCCTAGTCCTAAGCCAAGCAGGGTACAAGTTGTTGGCAAGGAAATTTGAGAAAAAAAAAATAGGAAGAAAACATGGCCTTAAATAGTTGAAGAATAAATACATGAGTCTGAAAAAAGAGTGGCAAGCGTGGACAAAGTTGATGGATTCAAGCAAAAGAGTGTCAGGGATAGGTTTTGATAGCGAAATTGGTATGTTTCAGGCATTTGAGAAGTGGTGGGACAAGATGGAATCGATAAGTACATGTTTGTTTCGTTTCATATTTGTCTGTTACTAATAAATTTTTCCTTTCTTTTGTTAACTGCATTACTTTTTATACGAAATGTAAGATCTTGCTTTTTCATCAATCTCCAATTTTGCAGACAAACAAGGTGTGTGCCAAGTTCAGGAAAAAAACTTTGGAACATCGTGAGTTGATGGAGACGGTCTTTACAGGGGCATCAGTTACTAGCAAGCACCATTGGACCCCGGGCGAGAAACTTGCTGAACCTGCCGATGGCTTATCTGATTCTGTGCATAGTTTGGGAGCGCAGCCATTCGTTGATTCGATACCTGCACGAGTAGAGGACGTGGGTTCATATTCTTCACTCGAACCTATTCCAACTGAAAAGGGAAAAAGGAAAAAGACATCGTCAACAAGTGTTTCAAAGTCGAAGATGGCAACAAGTGGAGCGTCAGTTATTGTGGAAAGCATGAACAATCTAACAAATGTGGTTCGTACCCAGAATCAACAAGTTACGGTGAGGCACCTCACAGGTAACGAATCACTGTACACAATTTCGGAGTGCATGCAACGGCTGAGGAATATTCCATCCCTTCTCGGTACGCCACTATTCCATTTTGCCTCGACACTTATGGATAACGCAAATTACCGGGAGGTGATGATGTGCCAGCCTAATGACGACCACATTATAGGCTGGCTTACACAGAAGCAACTCCAGTGTAGTGCGTCGGCGTCGTTTGGGAACCTGTTTGGGGCTTGCTGGATGTGATATAGCGGTGTGATGCTGAAGATGCCTTCCCTTCTCTTGCTTTGAAAAAATTTTATTTACGTTATTATTGGAATTGTACTAAAACAAGATGGTTGTGTGTGCATGTTTCAAACTTTTTTTTTTTTTTTTTTCCTAGCTTTGGTGAAGAAATGTTTGCATGTTTGTCCGAGTTTGGGATGGAAGAATGGTTGTGCGTTTTTTTGGGATGGAAGAGGATGGTTGTGTTTGAATTTTATTTATGGGAATGAAATGCGCAACGGCGGGCTGTGTGTGTTGCTTTTGTATTTATTTATTTTGTTTGCAAAACTGTTATGTTTGATTGACTTCATCTTTTGTGGTTGTGTTGGTAATGTAATTGGTGTTTTAATGGTCCCCCTCTGAACAATTACGACGAGGTTCACTATTTGTTTAATTCATATCATTGTACATGCAATTGTACGTTATTGTTACGTGTCATTTATTCCATGGTGACGCAACATAAATATTAAAAATGATGTCGGCATTCTGTAATTGCAAATTGTTATTACATTTGAGTCACTGCATCACGTGTAAACTAATTGAAACCATTCCACTGTTGTAGGTTTTGCAAGAACCAAGACATGATGAATCTCGAGGATGAAAGCAACAATCACGATTTAAGGGAAATGCTTAATCAAATGGTCATACAGCTGCAACAACAAAACAACTGGACATTTCTATAAGCATGTCGGTATGTGCAAGAGTGGTATGAAAAACACATGTGTAAAATGCCATGTCGCACTTCTACATTGACCGGGAATGCATGGATAACCGAACTATATGCGGGCCATGTGGATCGATTTGAGGAAAATGTGTGCATGCCGAAGGAAGCTTTTGCAGCTTTGTGTCACACATTAGTAAATGATTTTGGGTTACAAGTACTGCAACGTCCACATGGCTTAGCTGTTGAAGAAAGTATTGCAATGTTTATCCACGTGTTGAAAGGGTTGCAAAATCGGGAAATCCAAGAACGGTTCCAACATTCGGGGGAGACTGTGTCTTGGCACATGCATAATGTATTAACTTCCATAAAAGAGTTCATTGTTGTTCATTGCCGGCCCACATATAGTCAGCATCATTTACATCCATACGTGCGGTCTAAATGGAAATACTTACCGTTCAAGGTACTATTAAAAAACCTCACCCAGTTATGTTTGCCTTCCATTTTATTTATTTATTTTTTAAGTGGACATGACGTATGGAAAATAACCATTACATGTACCCATAGGAGTAACAATACAATTGGGTTGTTGGCAGGACTGTATTGGAGCCATAAACGGAACACATATAAGTGCATGGGTTATGGGGCCAGATGCAGTAACATATTTCGGTAGGAAATACTGTCACATGCAAAGTATCATGGCCGTGTGCGATTTTGACAGGTGTTTCATCTTCATTTCGCTTGGATGGGAAGGAAGTATGCATGATAGTCACATCTTCAACGAGATACTAACAAATGACAATGTCCCATTTCCACATCCTGAAGAAGGTAACACATTGCATTGAAAAATCGATGGGGGTACATAATATTTGGTCAAACATCGTTACTTGAAAATGAAGCACAATGTCGATGTTCGTGTCATAAATTCTTGTACTGTTTGCAGGCAAATATTATCTTGTCGATGCTGGCTATCCAAACCGGGTAGGTTACCTAGCATCTTTCAAACGCAGCCGTTACCACCAGCAACAATTGTGAAGTAGTGAACGGAACAGGACAGCAAACACCCCAAGGGAATTATTTTACAAAGTTCACTCGTCGAACGCACTTTCGGTGCTTGGAAAAATCGATGGGGGTTTATTAGAGACATGTCTCGGTATGATTTTGCAAATGTGCAAGTTTAGTTACTTGGTGTGTCAATGGCATTACATAATTTACATAATTATATACGGCAAAATACAGGTAATCCAACAACTGTTCACCCCATCTGTGATGAGAAAGAGGCTATGACAATAGTAAATGCCATACCAGAAGTTGAACATGACAATGATGGTTTAATGGTTGGGGATGAGGACCCGCATATGGCATTGGTGCGACTTTGCATACGAGACAAGTTAGTGTAATTGCGTAATAATGGAATGTTAGGAAACATATAATAGTCCACCTAATATTCGTAGGCTTCTAACATTGGTAACCCACGCGGAAGAGGCTGTATGTAAATATATTATCATGTACAATATGTATGTGTTTACACGGGAATATAATCCCTTTCAGTTGGTGACGTGCCTAACTTTGAAAAAACAAAAAACACAAAAAAAAGCCTTTTTGAAAAAAAAAAAGGTCAAACAAATAAAAAAAATACAACCAAAAAAAAAAAATTCTAAAATTATCATGTGCCACGTCAATTAAAAAAAACATAAAACGACAAATAAAAAACAACAAAATAGGAAAAAAGACATCAAAATAAATTCAATAAATTATGATTTTTCACGTCATTTTAAATAAATTACATGAAAAAGCCTTTTCCCAAAAAAACAAACAAAGTAAAAAAAATAAAAAAATTTAAAAACATAAATTAACATTTGGCACGTAATTTAAAAATAAAAAAAACACATGAAAAAGCATTCTTGAAAAATAAAAACAAATTAATGTATACAAATAAAAATAAAAATGACAAAAATGTAAATAAAAAGAAAAACCATAAATACGCCTTATCAAAAAAAAAAAAAAAAGAAATGGTACAAAGACGCTGACGTGTACTGTTGCAGCCGGCCAGCAGTTGAAATGTTTTAAACCAAGGGCAGTTCGGTCATTTAACATGTGGACACCTCACCAAAAAGCCAAAAAGTCAAAAAAGCCAAAAAGCCCTTCCCAAACCAAGCTTTTTAGCCCCAGGCTAAAATAGCCAAAAAAGCTAAAAAACCAATCCACTTCCCAAACGAAGCCTAAGCAGTCGAAATTCGAGAAGGAGTTTAAACTGTTTAATCAAAGCTCTTTTGATCCAGTTACGAGGAGCACCACACAAGACACCAGCCACCTCATTAAAATCACAAGTAGGGCGAACAGGAAAAGGATAATGCTCCGGAAAAACACGGTCAATGACAAGGAGCTCTCTTATAAGATCGGGTGAAATAGAGATAGACTTAGAATGGACCCACATCCAGAAGGAAGGGCCAATATCGTCTATACCCTCAATATTACAGTAAAACTCACGGACCTAATCTAGGTTTTGGTGACCAGAGAAGGACAAAACTAAGTCGCCGCCTAATAGATCGAACAAAGGACGGATGGGAGTGGACTCGAAAGTATCCGGCTGGACATGACGTTCGAGATAAACAATCCTAGACACGAAGGACTCTCTAAATGACTTGGCTTTTGGGCAGAAGGAAATCTATCGGGGATATACAAAGGACGAGACACAGTAGAGTTTCGACGTTTGGGAGCAGACATAGTGAGTCCAAGGTCAAAACAACTAATGCCCAAACAGAACACCCCAAAACCAAACCCAAAAAATAAAAATAAAATAAAAACAGTTAGACAAAGAAAAACCATTAGTAACCCAAGAGACCCAGTAAACAATAATGCACTGAAATAAGAGGAATAACCAGAGATGTAAAACCAAATTTCAAAATGCATAAGTTTACAAAGCATAAGTCTACAGAGTATAATCCATAAAAACAAAATTAACACAATAACTCGAAGAAGCAAAGAAGCACACATGACAACAAACAAACTCTACAAAGAGATAGGGAAGAAAACAAGTGCATCATAGATAAGATATGCCCAAACTGACCATTAAGCACAATAAACTCTGTGAAAGTGTGTGAATCAAATGTAAGAACAAAGACCTAAGCAACACTTCACAGAAACCAAGCCAAAAATCAAACACCCAAAACAACCTCCATACAAGCCGATGAAGAACAAAACATAAAGAAAGGGAAGAAAAGACTTACCAAGGTTGAATCAGTGGAGGAAATCGAAGAAGGAGGTCCGAATCAAAGCCCAAAGAAGTCGTAATCAACAACCCTAGGTGAGGATGAGAGAAACACTTCCCAAGGAATGAAAAAAAATGTGACTGAAATGGCGGGAAAGGATTTTACACTTAGGGTAGTCCGGTCGAGTGGTATACACAACACTCGAGCGAGTCCACTTATGCGCGTCCCGTCGCTCGAGCGTGAAATAGCTGCTATCAGAATCTCGCGCATGTTGCAAAAATGCTGGATGAAGTAAAATTGCTCTTGAGCGCAAATAGGTCCGCTCGAGCGGAGTAAAGAAAACAACAAAGACCAACAAACACCTTTCTAAGCAGTTTAAAAAAAAAAACATCTCATACTACTAAAAGAGACCTGAAACAAAAAGAGGTGAGTACAATAGCAAGTATGGGACACTAAGATGAAGTAATCCACAAACTATGATGCCTGCATACTTGCAAATTGTTGGCATTAATGAATACAAAATCATGAGCAAATCCGATAAAAATTGATCAATGAGCACAAGCAATATGAGAATGCACAACTCAAAAACAAACATGAGAGCTCACATACTGAAAGTGTGTGTGTGTGCAGTCCTTGAGAGGCCACACAGCTAGAGTTAATCCTCATAGTGATCGGATGGTTGGACCTCCGAAAAGAGTAACTAACCATCATAGAGAAAAGTCAAACTACTAGGAATCACAGGGTATTTGTTGAGTAAACGCGGAGGCTCTCCCTCAATCAATGAGTCCCATTTTTTAATTTTTATTTATTTATTAATTATTATTATTATTATTATGTGACTTTTCTTTTCTGTGGGCACTCACTGGTGGCTTGCACGCTCAAGAGTATGGAGACAAAACTAGAGAAGCATGAAATCAGAAAGGATGGCCTGGTTGGTGCCTCTAAGGTAGCCTTTTCCTAATGCCCGGACTGCTATGAACTGAGGGAGGAACCGTGGAAGTGAAGAACAATAGTAGATGGTTTAGAGACTCAACATCACCCATGATATGCCAGTATAGGTCAATTCCTCCAATAATGTAAAAGTTACACTGTTAGTGGTCCATAGAGAACTTTGATCACTTGTGCGAAAACCCCTGCAATAGTTTATCTCAAGAATGTGTACAAAATGAGTTCATGAAGTCAATGAGCATGGGCATTCAGAATGAGCTGTGGACACAGAAGAATGAAATCTTGCAAGCAACATGAGAGGTGTTCATATGAGTCTAAATGCAAGGATGACAGGAATCAATGAGAATGAGATTAAAGCATCCAAATACACATAAAAGCAATCACTCACACCCCCTCAAGAACAGGTAACACTCTAGTAACTGAGCACTACACCCTAGGTTTTTCTAAGGAACTCAAACCTAAGAAGATCAAGGGATTTTGTAAAAATATCAGCTTTTTGATGCTCAGTGGGAACATGTTCAAGAATAACAAGGCCTTCTTCCACTAACTCTCGAATAAAATGATGACGAATGTCAATGTGTTTGGTGTGAGAGTGTTGGACAGGATTTTTTGAAATATTAATGGCACTTGTGTTGTCACAGAAAAGGGTGAGAGTGTTCTAGTCAATTCCATAATCATGAAGCATTTGCTTCATCCACAGCATTTGTGCACAACAACTCCCTGCAACAATGTATTCAGCCTCAGCTGTCAAAAGAGAAATGGCATTTTGCTTTTTGCTATGCTAGGAAACCAGATTATTCCCAAGGTAAAAACACCCCCCCAGATGTGCTCTTACGATCATTAGCACACCCTGCCCAGTTGGCATAAAAAACCAGTAATTTTAGCTGTAGTATCGGTCGAGAACCAAATCCCATAGCCCAGTGTCCCATTTACATACTTAATGATGCGTTTGACTGCAAGAAGATGAGACTCTTTAGGACAAGCTTGATAACGGGCACAAACACCTACACTAAAAGCAATGTTAGGACGACTGGCTGTGAGGTACAAGAAACTCTCTATCATACTCCTATAAAGGGTAGGATCAACATCAGTACCGGAGGAATCTTTGGAAAGGTGAAGACTAGTGCTTATGGGAGTATAAGTATGTTTGGCTGACTTAAGACTGAACTTAGTGACAAGGTTTTTGGTATACTTAGTCTGAGAAACAAACATACTTGAAGGAGACTGCTTAATTTGAAGACCTAAGAAGTAAGACAACTCTCTCATCATGCTCATCTCAAACTCATGTGTCATGCAATCCGAAAAATATTTAACAAGATGATCAGCAATGGATCCAAACACAATATCATCAACATAAATCTGAGCAACAAGAATATGAGACTTAGTATGTTTCACAAATAAAGTCTTGTCCACACTACCCTTTTGAAAATCATTATCAAGTAGAAAGGTAGTAAGTCTATCATACCAAGCCCGAGGGGCTTGTTTTAATCCATACAAAGCCTTGTCTAACTTGTAGACATGGTTTGGGCATTTAGGATCCTTAAACCCTTTCGGTTGCTCAACATAAGCCTCTTCTTTCAAGTACCCATTCAGAAAGGCACTTTTTACATCCATTTGAAATAGTTTGAAATCAAGAAAACAAGCAACGCCAAGTAAAATACAAATAGATTCGAGACGTGCAACTGGGGCAAATGTCTTATCATAGTCAACACCCTCTACTTGTGTATAGCCTTGAGCAACAAACCTAGCTTTATTTCTAACCACAGTACCATTCTCATCAGATTTATTCTTAAAGATCCACTTGGTACCTATCACATTCATGTCTCTAGGTCTGGGAACAAGAGTCCAAACATTGTTACGTTCAAATTGACCTAATTCTTCATGCATAACATTGACCCAACTATCATCTAGTAAGGCCTCTTTTATATTCTTAGGTTCGATTAATGAAACATAACACATATGGGATACCTCATCTTGAATTTGTCTTCCGGTTTTCATTCGATCCGAGACACTTCCAATCACCTGTTGAGTTGGATGATTTAGTTTCACCCTTGCTGATGGTTTGAACTCTAGACTTGTGGTAACAGAAGCATCAGAAGTGGTGTCTCTCTGTGCACTTTTTGGACTCTGACTTACCTGAGAAGTTGGTGTTGTCTCAACTTCTTGTGCTTGGACCTCAGCTTCTCTTTGACTTTGTGGTTCAGTATCCAGGACTGGAGACCGACCATTATCTTCCTCATTTGTCGCTGAAGTAGGAGAACCTGTGTCATCTATAACCACATTGATGGATTCCATTAAAGATGAAGTTCGTAGGTTATATAAACAAAAAGCCTTAGTAGTGGTTGAATACCCTAGAAAAATACCTTCATCACTTTGGGAGTCAAATTTGCCCAAAAGCTCTTTATCTTTGAAAATATAACACTTACTCCCAAAAGTTTTGAAGTATTTTACATTAGGTTTTAGTCTCTTCCACAATTCATATGGAGTTTGTAAAGTGCCGGGCCTTAAATACACACGATTTACGACATAAACAACAGTATTTAGGGCTTCAGCCCAAAACTTTGAAGGAACTTTTTTACTCAGGAGCATGACTCTAGCCATCTCTTGAACAACCATGTTCTTCCTTTCAACAACACCATTTTGTTGTGGAGTAATTGGAGCAGAAAATTCATGCTTAATTCCATGCATATCACAAAAATCCGAAAACGAACTATTTTCAAACTCACGACCATGATCAGTTCAGATTCTTATGATACGCCCAATAGAAACACCCTATTCATTTTGGATTTTAAAGACTAAGGCCTGGAAAACATCAAACGTATCAGATTTTTCTCTTAAAAAATTTACCCATGAAAAACGAGTAAAATCATCAACAGTTAAAAAAATGTAGCTTTTACCTCCAATGCTTTTAGTGCGAGTAGGTCCCATAAGATCCATATGAACCAATTCAAGAGGACGTTTGGTTGTAAAGCTGTTCACCTTTTTATGAAGAGCACAGGTTTTCTTTCCAAGTTGACATGGTCCGCAGACATGGTTTAGATTCTTACCCAGTTTAGGTACACCTCTCACAAACTCTTTGTTGGCTATCTTAGTTAGGTCTTTGAAATTCATGTGACCTAATCTTTGATTCCACAGATCAACGTTACTTATGATTGCTGAGTGGCAAGTGAGATCATTAGTGGTAACAATCTCGTAGCAGTTATCAGATGTGCGAACCCCATGCATGACAGTATTTCCCTTTTTATCCAAAATTTCACATTTATTTTTTGAAAACAATACTTCATGGTGGGAATCCACATTTGACTGATGCTTAAAAGATTTGCTTTAAGGCCATCAACAAGTAATGCATTTTCGAGCTTGGGAAGACCAGCCACACTTATAGAGTCCTTACCAATGACTCTAGAAGTGCCACCATCTCCAAAGGTAACAATTCCTCCTTCATATTTTTCAAAGGAGGTGAAGTAGGATTTGTCGCCCGATATGTGCACTATCAAGATACCACATGTGTGAGTCACGTGCTTTTAGAGTAGCGTGAACGACAAAACAAGTCAAGTCATCTTTTCTTACTCATATCTTTTTGGTCTTAACAAAATCAGGACTGGCAGTCTTGGTAAATGTCTTAGCGTTGTGAACACTCTCATGTATTTTGGTGTTCTGCCTAGACATGTAAGGTTGTCTCCGAACCCAAAAAGTATTAGAATTTCTACCCTTTTGAGACACCTTACCAAACAATTCAAAGCAATAAGGACGGATGTGGCCATACCTACCATAATGATGACAAACAAAAATAGGTTTTACCTCCCTTTTGTTGATTTTATCCCCGTTAGGTAGATGAAGAGAGGGATCACCCTGGTGCACCTTCAGCTTTCCCTTAGCTTGAGTCTTCAGGTCATGAGATGTAGAGGCCTGTCCCTTGTGAGCTATCACATTACCATAGCCTAGCCCACTTTTGTCACAACCTATTTGTTGAGACCCGAGGATGTCTTCTAATGACTTGGAACCTTTGTTCCACATGGCAATTGTGGCTCTAGCAATTATGAGTTCTTCATCTTTATGACAAACCATCTCTTCTAATGTAGCTTGTGACATCTCAAGGCTTTCAATCTTCTCTTCATATGTGGAATATATTTTCAAGAGTTCAATCCTTTTAGTCTCACAAGATAGAAGTTTCCTATATAGGTCTTGCCTGTCACTCGAGATCTTGATGACATTCTGCTTTGCTGTTGCAGGTTCTCCTTTTAGCTTGACATTCTCGCTTTCACATGCTTTGAGCTTGAGAGTGAGTTTGTCATTGATCTTGGACAAATTCTGAGATTCATCGTAAAGCTTTTCGTAAGCTTGTTATAGATCATCACCATCAATCTCATCCTTGTTTTCTGATATTTTATCATCTTCTTTTTGCTCCTCTTTCTCATGGACCTCATCCAGTCGAGCAACTAAGGCAGAAAAAGTGATAGATGGTAGTGAAGATGACTCTCCGCTTTCATGAAATTGGCTCAAAATGTCCCATGCATCTTTGGCCTTTGTGCAGTGAGCAACCCGTTACTGTTCTTCATCAGAAATTACTTCATGAATAGTAATCAGAACTCTCTGATTGCTCGGATTGTCAGTGCTTCCAATATCCTCTTCAATGGCTTGCCAGCCTTCAGGGTCGAAAGCTCTCAGAAATGTCCTCATTCTGATCTTCCAATACAAGTAATTACTCCCATCAAAGGTAGGAGCACGGTGCAGATTCTGACCACAAGCAAATTCCACTGGCTTCGGAGGAGGTTGAGTGAAAGTGGACTAGAATGCCATGAAAGCACTATCCCTGTCTTCGCTGGATTCAGTTTCTTCGGGTTCTTGTTCTGACCCGCTTTCATCATCCCAAGTCACTGTATAGACTTTCTTCCGATTCTTTTTCGATGGACATTCAAGAGCAATATGTCCAAACCCTTGACATTCATAACACTTGACCCGTTGCCCCTTTACAATCTTCTTTTTAGTTTTTGGAGCAAGTTTTGGTGGAAAAGTTTTGGGTTTATCATTACTCTTGTCTTTTGAAATAGGGTCTTTGAAATTAGGCTTCTTTTTCTTAAAATTTTTTTTGAACTGTTTAGTAAATATAGTCGTCATCTCAGACTCTAGATCAAACTCAGTCTCAGGAGTTTTTGCAGTCTCATGAGCACTAGTGAAAGCCACACTTTCTTTTTGTTTTTTCTTAGAAATCTGGTGGGCTTCATAAGTCTGCAAGTTTTTAACCAACTGATCAAGCTTGAGGGTATCAACATTCTGAGCCTCCTCAATAGCTGTCACTTTTGATTGGAACCTCTCGAGTAAAAACCTCAAAATTTTTCCAACAACCTTAGCTTTAGGGATTTGTTCACCGAGTGTGAAACATGAATTCACAATGTCACTAAGTTTAGTATAGAAATCATCAAACGTCTCATCATCATGCATAAAAAGGGTTTCAAAGGCAAACGTGAGACGTTGAAGTTTTGACCTTTTAACATAAGTAGTACCCTCGTGAATAGTTTCAAGAATGTCCCAAGACTCTTTTGCTACCTCACACATGCAAATAGGAAGAAATTCTTCAGGTGTGACGGAGCAAAAAAGGGAATTGAGAGCCTTACTGTTCTAACTCGAGTTTTGATAATCGAATGCGTCCCAGTTATCAAGGGATTTGGGAATATCAACACCATCAATGGTGACAATAGGTTCACTCCATCCATAGATCACACAATGCCAAACTTTCTCATCGATAGATTTTAAAAACGCTCTCATACGAGATGTTCAATAAGAATAGTTTGTACCATCAAGTAACGGAGGTCTATGGGTCGAGTTACCTTCGCGAATTGAATCCATATCACCAATCACACAAAATCACACTCCTACAGTTTTGATAAAAACAAAGAGTGACCTACTCTGATACCAAATGAAAAACCTAAGTGATTCGTGATTAGATCAAGATTTAATTATTCCAATTCCCAATCAATTAAAACTCACAATCTAAATCATTAAGCACATATGAAAGTGATTTAGATTGTTGTTTCAGAAAACAATAAATCGACACAAACGATTTTTACGTGGAAAAACCACAATTGAAGCACCTTCAATTGTGATAAAAAAACCACGGGCGAAATGCCACTAATCAATCCATTACCAAAGAAAGAAAAATTACAAAGATAACAAACAAATTACCCAAACGCTTCCAATTTGTCTTCTAACCTTCTGTATATCTTTCACTGCAACCTTCGTCTTGGAATTGACTAGATTGATGTTGAATCCACAACATCTATTGTCGAGTCAACGACTGCACATAACATCAACCTTCTTTGATTACTCTATGCTTGAATCTTCGGATTCTACCGAAGAAGAACACTCTTGATGAAGATCACACAAAAACCCTTTGATGTATATTATCCAATCATGTGAGTATAATACTCAAGTAAGCATCAAAGGAAAACTATCAAACTAGCCCCAAAACACAAACCCTAGAACTCCCAAAACAGATCTAGAATTGATTACCCTAAAAAAAGACTTAAACACATATATATAGAAAATAGGGGCCGCGTACTCCGCTCGAGCACAAAACATTCCGCTCAAGTGGAGTCACTAAAACACGCGTGCAAATAAGTAGGTCTCCGCTCGAGCGCTGGAACCCACGCTTGAGCGCGAAATCACACTTCCTAGTATTTTTGCAGACACGCCCAACTACTGAGATAGTGCACATTAAGCTCGAGCGCAAATGTTCTCGCTCGAGCGGAAAGACCAAAAACAAGGAAAAATTACAACTTTATAAAATAGAGTTTGTTCGCGGATTTGGTGACATAGGGACCTAACACAATATATGAGATTTAACAAAGATATAGGTACAATGTGCATGTACAATGCCTGTGACAAAACATTCACGTTTTATATAATCATAAAGTACCATGTTCGTATCTCAATCCATTTTCCTTTAATTCATTTCAATTCATGGGCCAATTTCATTGTCTTTAACCAACCCAACTGAGACTACAACTCAATGGTTCTCCAATCAACACAATTACCACACTAACACTTCAATCTACCATTTTATGGAGATTTCGTCTGCGGGATTGGCGCCCATGTATAAGCGCGATTTTGTGACTTTCACCCTGGACACACAGGCCAACTTAATTTCAATGGAGTCCATCTCTTATCTTCTCCTAAACAATGGAGTACATTTCTTTTCTCCTCCCAAATAATCATACATATACAATGTATTTAAAACATAGTCATATTCAATGACAATCAACAAGAGATTAGTTCCAATTCACCTCATCCTTATGTAATTTCTACAACACTCAAAGCTATCCTCAACCGATAGCCCAATACAGATATTTCTACACAGATAGTCAATCTCAAGACAGATAATTTATTCAAAATTTCACAAGTGAGAGAAAATACAAATTCTTCTCCACCATTTATGTTCACACCTATTCCATTTCACATTTTACAATACTAATTTCATTTATTTATACAAAATAAATATTTGTAACATTTAAGGGAAAACTTCCCTCTTTTCCAAATATCACCAAAATGCCAAAATCAACTATTTTGTCACAATACAACCTCATTTTCACATCCCATAATCCTTTATATCATATTCACATAGAAACCCCTCTTTTGATTTTTAACCCAAACCCTAAGTTCGTCCAACATACTCCCAAATCCCACCATTGTTACACAACAACCAATAACTAAGCTAAAAACAATATGAAAGTGTAGAAAAATCCATACCTCAAAGTTAGAAGACCAAAGGAGAAATGGAAAAACTCCAAAGATGCCGAAACCAAGGTTGATTCGGATCAAAATGTAGCTATTGATGTGCTCTACCTTTTTAACAAAGGCCCAAGGGTAAAAGTAGATAGAAGGTAGGTTTTAGAGAGAGAGGGTCTCAACTTTATGTTTTAGAGAGAAATAGATCAGAAAAAGTGATGTAAAAAGTCATTTTCGGGATTTGATATACGCATAGTCTGTTCGAGCGCAAGAAGTGACGCTGGAGCATCAGACACAATAAGTTGTTCCGCTCGAGCACAATAAGTGCCGCTAGAGCTCCAAGACACAAACAAAAGGACGCTCACCGCTAGAGCGCAAGAAGTGATGCTGGAGTGTAGAAAACACACATCCAAAAGTTTTGCAAATAACAGACCAACGCTCGAGCGCAAATAAGGCCGCTTGAGTGTAGGAAATGTTGCTCGAGCATAGAAAACACTCTCCTAGTAGTTTTGCAGACCTGCAAAAGTATTGAGAGTTCGCAAAGCCTGCTCGAGCGCAAGAAGTGCCGCTCAAGCAGAAGACCAAAAATCTGGACAACAAGAATTTGGAAACTAGGTAACCAACCTATTCCAAACACAACCACAACAATCCCAAAGCCAAGTTTAAGGGAAAAGAAGGTAAGAAAGACATATTCAACAGTATGAAATCAAGAAACTCGTATTCCAGATTACCACAAGGGTCGGATCAAAACCGGAGTCACTATAACCTCCCTCTCTTAAACAATTTCGTCCCCCAAATTTCAAATCAAGTTTTACAGTTATACTTAAACCAGTTACAATGGTGATAACTAATCAATTCTGCCATCATGACCCACTCTCTGGTAATTCATTTTCATCAACAAGATACATACTTTCTCAGTATTGAACATACAATTCATATTTTCCCAAAACATATACAGTGTTTCATATTTTATCAATATAACAAAATTCCATTTCATGTTCAAACATCAACAAATAGGTCCGGATATTTCTCATGGACTTCTAACTCACGTTCTCAAGTTGCTTCCTCAACCCCGTGATGCTTCCATAATGCCTTAACCAAGGGAATTGTCTTGCTTTGCAAAACTTGGTCCCGAGTATCTAAGATCGGTCTCTCCTCATACAAGGCATCCTCATCTACCTCTAAGTCGATCCAATCCAACACGTGTGATGGATCCGGCTCATACTTCCTAAGCATGCTGATATGAAACATATCATGAACCCTGAAAAGCTGTGGCGGCAACGCCAAATAGTAAGCAACCTCTTCAACCCGCTCAAGAACCTCAAAAGGCCCAATAAATCGAGGGGACAACTTCCCACTCTTCCCAAATCTCATCAATCCCCACCTAGGTGATATCTTCAAGAAGACATGATCCCCCACCTCAAAAGACAAAGGTCTCTCCTACGGTCGCATAACTTTTCTGATGACTCCGAGCCGTAACTAACCTTTTACGGATAAGTGCCATTTTGGCTTGCTTTTCATGCTCCTTTCGGATACGACTAGCGCCACAGTTCAGACTCCCGTGGTTATGAATCTGATTTCACAAAGTGCAATGTGAAATAGTGAAAACACAAAAGAATCCAAATTCGGCAATTCTTTTAGAAAATCGATGTTTGAATTAAATGCAAAAAATGGACTGTTTTGCCAGATTTCAGAGTTGCAACCTAAATATTTTTGAAAAATTTAGGAAACCTGAGACTCGTGCCAAAGGCCACTTAGTCTGTCATCACCAAAGTGTCTCGGCTCAGGAACTTAGGTACGAGAGGGGAAGGTCATGAATTGAGCACCCCACTCGCCCGATCAAAGATCGGCCTCTACTAATTATGATGTGATTCTTATTTACATTATATGCTCTTGTTTTGGTTTTATTAGACTAACATTACTATGTGAAACACATAAGTATAGACTAATTTGCGAAGATTGGAGCACTTTGATTTCATGTTTTATGTGAACAATTGTTTTTTTGATACTCATCACTTGAAAAGGTGAGTTTGTATGCACATTAATCAATTTGTCCCAATTTTGGAAATTAGCCTCCATCCACAAGCATTCAAACATGTATATCATTTAAGCAATTAGTCTCATGAAAATATGCTTGGCATGGCAACACAAACATTCGATGTAAGATGCTAAAACTCAAAATTGCTCACCTAGTACTCCGAGCCAAAACAAAGCAAAATAATTAGAAAATATGTATGCTCCTAACTAATGCAATATGACTAAATGCAACACATACAAGTTATGTAATTTTAATAGGCTCGGCTATGACATGGCATATGATTCCATTCAAGACATGCGATAAAACACGTATTGAAGCAATGAATTCTAAACATTTAGTTAGTATGATGAGCCGAACCTTGGATGCATGCAAGACAATGGATGCGAATCATAAGAATGCTAATTTAAAAAATGATGTTCTATACTAACCATCGTAACCAAGTAAGTAAAAGGGAGAAAGACATGGGGTTGGAAGACATACAACTTATTACATGTTTGCCCTCACGCAGGAGGGTGCGAATCAAAGTCTGAGCGCTTGAATTAAACTAATTATTACAAAACCAGATGAATAAATAAGCAAAGAATTAAGTAGCTAGCTACTATAATGCTACTTTATTACAACAAGGATAATAATGAGAAATAAACTAGCTATACCAATTACAAATAAACAATAATGATAATTACAACAAGAATTAACTACAACAATAGTAATTAATTGCAACAACACTCAGAGCATTAATTTATAATATTGATATAAGTAAGGATGCGCAAGGGTTGCATGCACAGTGTCCAAAACAGTGCAGACAGAGTTATTCTAAACTCTGTTTGTCCCTCTCACACTTCTCTATCATGGGAAAGCCTCAAGAGAAGGTTGGAATCGTTTCTAAAACCATCAACGAACAATTTGTTTGCTTGATGATTTTGGTTACAATTTGGACAAAATTCAATGAATGCAATGAATAATAACCATCCATCCCCTTTATCATGGGATGAGCTCAAAAGGGGAGGAGTAAAGAAGCTTCAAGGGTCGTCAGAACACCACGAATTGATGTGTGACGACTCTTGACATAATAGACTTGGCATAACGTCCGGTTGAGCCCAAGCAATATAACTCATTTTCTTTATGTGGGTTCATTCATTTTAAGAAAATTCATTAGTCTTTGCCATTCTTTAACCCATTTGTCCAAGATGGTTGTTACGTCCACTAAGTGAGAAACATGTCAAACGGGAAGTGATTCTCAACATAAAAAAGAGACTATGTCGTTGATAAGGAACCTCTGTAGAGATTAAGCCATTAAGTATAAATCTCTAGTTCATGTTTTGAATAACTGTCAACCGATTGAAACAACTCTCAAATAAAAGAAATGAATGGTAAGCTGATTATTAAAATGAGGCTCTTAAACATGGAAATTAGACAAGGAAAGGCCAAGAACAATATGCAGCAAGCTATGTATGTGAACATATGAGACAACAAGCAAACTAATCAAAGCATGAATTAATTAAACAACCTAGGACAACCCTAAAACAGCCTTTAATAGGTGAAAAACAGTGGCTCAAAGTGCATGAAAAGAGCCTAAAAAGCTAAACAACAAAGAAAGACAATAAGGCTACTAAGCAAGAACAAAAAGGGGTGGCTAACCCCTCCACTTTTGAAACCTCAAAGCATGATTTTTAGCCTCTTTTAAACTCTGAAAATCAATTTAAAAAGCAAAGAAAAGGGTGTAAAAACAAGGGTTTGAGCTATAGGTGAAGGTGTAAGAAAAAGTGTTAACTCTCTCTACCCTTTGGTAGCTCTCCAAACCTAAGCTTAGACACTTGAAGGAAAATCAAAATAACACAAAAATACAAGAACTTGATAGCAAATGATAGAAAAGAGGGCAAGAGAAGAGATAGTAAGCTTATACCTCTCAAGAAAGGTAAGCTCTTTGTTGTGAATCAAACTAAGTCCAAACACACTCTCAAGCTTGAATTGTGATGCTCAAGGCTCAACCAAGGTTCTAAGGCTAAGGTGTGAAGGTGTATATGGTGTATGGATATAGGTTCAAGACGGTAAGCTTGCTCAAAGGTTGCTTGCACAAGAAGAAGGAGCTCTCAAGAAGGTGTATAAGCTTTTTAGAAATTCTTCAACCCTCAAAACAGAGATACAACTTTGTTTTTATAGAATTTAAGCAAGGGGGGGTCATAAATATCTTCAAAAATGGACAGTTGGCGGACTCCTGCTCAGAACAGTCTCTTGCTACTAAGGCACAGCCGGCCATTAATAGCCATGGCTGGCTCTCAATGAGGCATGACCGGGCCTCAATGTGATCCCCTATCTCTCTGGTTCAGAATCAGCACAAGGTAACACAATGTGTAAAAATGGATTTCTAGGGTACAAACAGTGGGAATATGGAAGGTTTGAGATTGTTTTAGAACTTAAATATAGCCCTTTTGTTGAGACCTTGAACTACGCACAACACCACTTTCATTATCGAGTGTATCGGGCAAAGCGCTTGAGCCTTGAGGGCAGTCAAAAATGGGGTGTCTACAGTTGCCCCTCTTTGAAAGAAGTCAAAGTCATAAATTGATGTGAGTGAAAGTCAAAGCCTAGAGATGACCCATTTGACGAGGCCGCAAGGTTTGGGTAAGAAATCAAGACATAAAGGCAAAGATTGAACTCAAGGGAAAAATGCAAAATGATATGCAACACATAACTTATGACCATGCAATGAAACAATGCAACGAAACAATTGAATGCAACTAACAAGCGACAAAACAATGCCACAAGCAAAGCAAGAATGCGACATTGAACGAAAATGTAAATCAGACCAGAATAAACCCCGCCATGTTTCACACAGAAAGAAGTGAATAAATAGGCACGTCTCACACGGAAAGGATAAAGAAGGTACAAACTAAACTATGTCTCACGTAGAAAGGATGTAAGAAAATGCAGACTTAACTACGCCTCATGTAGGAAGGGTGAAGGGCGATGTAACCATCGAGCGCACCCAAGGTTTTCAACCGAGATCCTAACGCGTCTCACGCGAGAGGAGGAGGATGGTGTGAATAAACAAGTGCACCTGCTTTTTTAACCAATCTGGACAATCCTAACGTGTTGCACATGAGAAAAGGAAAGGTGGTGTGAACACCAAGCACACCCTATGTTTTTAACCGAGGTAAACAATCCTCACGCGTCGCACACGAGAGGAGGGAAGGTGGTGTGAACAAACAGGCACACCTGTTGTTTTTAACCAAGGGTAAACAATCCTCACGCATCGCACACGAGAGGAGGAAATGTGGTGTGAACACCAGGACACACCCAATGTTTTTAACCGAATGGAAACAATCCTAACGCGTCGCAAGCGATAAGAGGAGAAGTGGTGTGAACACCGGGACACGCCCAATGTTTTTAACTAAATGAAAGCAATCCTAATGTGTTGCACGCGATAAGAGGAGAAGTGGTGTGAACATCAGGACACGCCCAATGTTTTAAACCGAATGGAAATAATCCTAACGCATCGCACGTGATAGGAGGAGAAGTGCTGTGAACACTGGGACACGCTCAATGTTTTTAACCAAATGGAAACAATCCTAACATGTCGCACGTAATAGGAGGGGAAGTGGATCAATGAAAGAACAAACAAATTTTCAAAATTTGGTAAAGTGAAACTAACTCTGCCCCCTCCCAGGAAAGCCTTGGAAAACGTAGTCCACAGAGATAACCCAAAAAAGACACAATGCATAAACATGAATTAGAAGTAAACACAAATTCTACACAAAGACACGTAAAATCAAAACAATCAAAGCAATGTAGTAAAGTGAAAGCCAACTTGCCCATGTGTTGAAAACTGTAGACACCCCATTTTGACCGTCCTCAAGACTCGGATGTCATCGTTTGTGCACTCGATGTTTGTGCTTGTTTGTGTCCATTTCGAGCGCTCGAAGTCCTCGGTGGAGTACCTTGCCTTTGAGCCTTGAAACCTTATCTGTTTTGTGCACTGTTTTGGACCAAAAGCTTGTTGTTTCAAGTCTGGAAGAGTGGGTGACCTGTTGGCTAGCCCCATAGGCTGTCGGCCTTGGCTTATGCTTGTCGGCTACCAGTGGTGGCCGGTTGGCTATCAGTAGTGGCCAACGGCCAATGGTCTCTTTTTCCAGATATTTGTTGACAGCTGTGCTAGCTGTTGCACACTGAGCTGCATCTTCATACACGTGTATGGTAGGATGTTCCTAAGCTCAAGACTTGTTTTTCTATACATAGGGGGGAGGGGGTTCCTCCCCTATTTTGGAGGGTTAGCAATTTTAGACCAAAAAAATATCTCTCTCTAGCTTTCTCTCTCTCTCTTGATATTTTGTGCTTGGTTGTATAGTTTCTCTGTACTTTTGCATACCAACCCTTAATCAAACTTGACCATCTCTGAGCTAAGGTTCCTTGGAGCCTTGTTTGAGGTCTAGAAGGAGGTTTGAGCTTGAATTTGTGCCTAATTTGTGCTTTACTTCAAAGATATAGCACTTACCTTGTTTATACTTGTTTTGTATCTTTGTTTTGCCATCTATTTCAACTGTTTTTTGGGCTGATTTTGAACTATTAAAAACTCTGTTTTTATGGTTTAAAATTGTTGGTTTGAGGTCATTTTGAGTTAGGGGATGGTCCATCCTTCTTGCTCCTTTATTTGTTAAGCGTTTGTGCTATTTTTCATCACTTTAAAACCAATTTTTTTGGGCCTTTTAACCACTGAATTTCAGAGGTTTTTTAGTGGTAAAAAACTCATTTTGAAGTCCAAAATTGGAGGGGTTAGCCTCCACTCGTTATGTCTTGCTTGCATGCCTAGTTAGCCTTATGTATTAGCTTATTGTTTTAGCTTTTTGTGGCTTAAGTCCAACATGTTTTAGACTATATTTAGGGCTGTTTTGCCTCTATTTTTGGCTGGTTAATTCATTTGAGCCTTGTATGGCATGGTTGTAGTGTAATTTCTTTCACTAGCTTCGTGTTTTAGGACTTTAATCACCATTGTTTTGAGTTGATAGCATGTTTTAGTGTTGTTTTGCACTTAATTTCAGCACTTTAATCTCTACAATCTCCCTCAATTATTCACTCTTTTGTTTGCTTTGAAAGTGGTTTTAAACCGCTTGTTTGCCTAAGTGTGAAATGGAGCTGCTACACCTAATAGTTTAATCCCTTAGGGGGGTTCATTACCAACAGTATAATGCCTCTTTCATGCCCAAAGCTACTTGTGGTTTGAGCCATCTTTCCACTAGAGGACAATCACCAATGGACAATTGGATTAAGGAATGGTTTGGGAATTAAAATGAGTAAATAAAAAAATGACAAGTAAAAGAGGCAAGATAAGCTTCTTTCGTGTTACATTGCACGTGTTCGAATCAGACGTTAATTCGAACATAAGGAAAATGGGACATTTCATACTCAAAAGTGATGAAATGTCCCACTTTCCTTGGTCACCATTGCCCTTGATCATGCATGATAGGGTGATGGTCATTTTAGTTTTGTCTTTGCATTCATTGATCTTGCACAATTGGTTTCACAAGCCATCATGCAATGAAATTGCTTGATTGATGGTTTGTGAACCAAAACTTGTCCCCCCTTTGATTTCCCCATGAAAAGGAGAGGCAAAGTGTGCAAACAACCCTTGAGAAATGCTCTGTTTTGTTTTGCTTTGCTCTCTGTTGCAGCAAGGAAGCTCAGACCATCATGGCTGACAGCCATCACCAGTGGCCGACCGGCCACCAATGGTAGCCGACCGGCCCCCTGTCGGCCACCAATGAAATTTGCATAGTGTGTTCTTGAGGTGGAGTAGAGGTGTTCTGGAAATGGACAACTTCTTTGGTGCTCAAATGTGAAAACAGAGACATGCAGCAGCAAGACAGACCCTTTTCGGGTGAAAGCCGAGCACATGCATGAGCCTCCCTTGCATTCCAAGTTTACTTATAGCTTAAATATCTAGCTTAATGCACGTTATAATTAATTAGTTGTAGCTAATTAAATGTTTTGAATAATTAGTTAGTTTAGCTAGTTATTTGTTTTTGGTTTGTAATAATTAGTTAACTAGAATAGTTAATTAGTTTCGGCTTGTAATAGTTAGTTTAATTAGCATAGCTAGTTGGTTAGCTCTTATTCATTCAGACCCTCCTTCCCGAGGGCATAATGTTGTAATAAGTGTGAGTGCGTGCGTGTGTGTATGTCTTCCAACCCCACATCTTTCTCCTTTTTATTTACTCGCTTTTGATGGTTAGATTAGGGATCATATTTCAATTAGCATATCGCATGCTTGCATCCATTCATCTCGTATTGCATGCACCGAGGCTGGGTGCATCATTCAAACTGTATCGTCACTTCAATATCTTCTTTGAATACGTGTTTTATCGCATGTTGTTCAAATCAAATCATATGCCATGATTAGTAGCCAAACCTATTAATTGCATTATTGCATGTGTTGTATTAGGCATCTTGTATAGTTAGGATCATGCGTCTTTCTAACTAGTTTCTATTTTGGCTTGGAGTACTCGGTAAGTTTTTATGCTTTAGCATACTTTGCATGAGTGTGATTGCCATATTGCCATGATTAGCATGCTTGCCATGAGGCTATGTGCTTACATGCTAAACTGCATGAATGCTTGTGGATGAATGCTTGTGGATGAAAGCTTGTTGTTTGAATTGGAACAATTCAACGAATACGCGTTTTAAGCCCACCATGTTTGGTGGCAAATCCGTATCTTTTAAGCCCACTTGAGGGTGGCAAATTCAAACCATTTTCGCAAACAAATGAGTTGAATTGTTCTAAGTCTTGCAAACTAGTCTATACTTGTGTGTGCGTATCACATAGTAAAGCTAGTTTAATAATCGGATAAGAACACATAATGTTTATAAAAATGCATATCATAATTAGTAGAGGCCAATCTTTGATCGGGTGAGCGGGGGTGCTCAATTCATGACCTTCCCCCCTCGTACCCAAGTTCCCGAGCCGAGGTAATTTTGGTGATGACGGACATGTGGCCTTCGGCACGAGTCAGGGTTTCCTAAATTTCTCCAAAAATAAAATATTTAGGTGGCGACTTTGTATCTGGCAAAGTAGTCCAATTTTGGCATTATTTGATTTAAAATCTATTTTCCAAAAAGGTTTGCTAGATTTAGACTCTTTGGTGTTTATCAGTTTCACATCGCACTTGTGAGACTAGATTCAGAACTGTGGGAGTTCGAACTGTGAGGCCTTCTTTTCAAACCTTCCCGAAAGGCGGGGGGCAGAAAAAGGCGAGTCCACAGTTTCTGGCGATTGGGCTTAATTTGAACACAACACACTACGTTCCAATTTGGTTGTAAAATGGATGATGATTTTACTGTGGCACGAATGATTTTATCTGGAACTTCTCTAAATGAACCATACATACAATATCGTGTGTTTACGGAATAACAGAACAGATTACGACTCAAGAAAAACAATTCATAAACTAACGGAATAGTTTAAACAAAGTAAAAGTCTTTAAACAACAAAACAAATCACATTATGAATTTAAACTATGAGCTAAACAAATGAGTTTAAACAAACGAAATCAAGAATAAAATAAATAAAATTATATATTCACACAATAAAACAAAATAGAATGAACAAAATTCCTCTCTTTTCCTTTCCTTCTCTTTTTTATATTTTTTCGCTTACTTTCTTTCTTTTGATATTTTCCTTTGTTCTTTGTTTTTTCCTCTTATTGTTTATCTTTTTCCTTTCTCTTTTTTTTTTAAATTTTTTTTATTTTTATTATTATTATTTTTTTTCTTTCTTCTCCTGTTTTTCCTGTTTGCTTTTGTTATATTTTTCTCATATTAAAACTCCATAATACAAGAAAAACAAGAAATGAAGTAAAGTAAAAAAAAGAAAAAAACAAACAAAATTGACTGAGTTCACACTAAGAGCCGACTAGGCTTTAATACAGTCAGCCGGGCCTCGATAGCGGGACAGGGGTAGATCGGTCAATTTGCAAGCCACGTTTGTTTTAAGCAAACTGAAACCTCATTTTCTCACACCCTCTCATCCGAAACTCCCTCTCCTCCCTTTCTAACCTCCCTCTCTCTCTAGATTTCCCCTTTCCTTGAGTTACCCAACAATCCTCACTCAATTTTCCTTAAAACCCTTTTAATCCTCTATATTTTGAACTAAACAAAACTTGATTTGGTGGAGTTTTGAGTTCTTCTCTTTATTCCTCTCACATTTGCCCACACTTTCCTTCTTTCCCCCTTTGATTTTCCACAACTTCTTTACTTTCTCTCTCCTAGGGTTTGGATTTTAGGATTTTCATCCATTTTCATTCATTCCTTCACTTTTTCTTCACTTTCTCTCTATGGCTAGTGACGAGGTTCCCATCCCGGACCTTGCCATTGGTATTGGGGCCGTCTTAAGTGCAGATATGGAGGCCGAGGACGCTCCCACGTTGCCTTCTCTTGTCGATAGGCCATTCGATGCAGCCACCTACCGACCACGTACACATGCTCCGTTCCCAGGCGGTATTTTGAGATTTGAGGGCCTCATTCCAGGGATAGACGAAGACATCTTGCTATGAGAACCCGCAGAACACTTGTTCGCTGATGCCTCCATAGTAAGCAACTTTTCCTTCGTTTCGTACATATGTTGAATTTCATAGGTAGACCACTTATTAATGCTACATACACTCCCCATTTACAGGTGATAGTTAGGAGGATTGGCGGCTATGGATCCATATTTGGCCCCCGGCACTGGTATGAGAGACTACCAGCAGAAGTCCACAAACTGGTTGATGCTGCTGGCTTTGAGACCTTATGTTTAGGGCTCATACAGATGAGGGCTGAGCCGCTACTAAACGGGGCCCTAGTAAAGAGATGGTGGGACACTATAGACATGTTCCACTTCTTATCGATCGGGGAGCTGACTCTGACCCCATATGACTCTTCGATGCTCACTGGCCTGCGGGTCGGGGGCCCGATCCCATGTGATCCTGATATGACGCAGTGGAGAACCGTACAGTGTCAGCTTTTCGGGGTGATCCTAGACATCACTAGTCACGGGATGGTAAGGTATAGTTGGTTTTTTGATCACTTCTCTGATTGTCAACCCGCTACTCCAGATAAGGTCGTCCAGTACACCCGCGGCTTCCTTATGTATCTCCTCAGTACTACCCTATTTGCGAACAAGGAAAATACCGTGGGGTTATATCTTCTGGGGGGCATTGGTGCATCTACCACAGGTGACAGAGTATGATTCGGGTGGCGCCGGCCTGGCTACCTTATTCTACTATATGAGCTCCGTATCTCGCCGCAAGAAGGATTTGTTAGGTGGCTATTGGAGAGTTTGGGAGGTAAACCTCACACTTACTTTTCTCTACAGCTTTACATTCTGTTCGATTTTGCATATCATTTTTTGTTCATCTACTCATTTACTTCATCCATCTTTTTTTGCTTGCAGCTATGGGTTTACACATATTTCACCTCTCTAGCTCCGGTCCCGGTGAGACTGATTGAGTTGTCAGTACCCCGCTCCCGGTACTATAACTCCTGATTCGAGCGACGTCGCCACGTAGACTGAGACTTCCGCTACTTTCACCATTTCTTTGACACCATCACTGTGGATCAGGTAACAAAATACTAGTCTTCACATTTCCATACTACTATTTCCATGCTGCTGCTATTCTAATACTATACTATTTCCATACTGCACTGTTATTCTCGTTGCACTATTTCCATATTACTTAGATCCTTGACATCTAATATCTGACATTTAACATTTGCTTCCGCAAGTTGACTGGCACCCCTGGGAGGGTATCCCTCAGGCAGTGAGGGCGACCTACGTTGCTGTATGGCACGCCTCTACCATGCGGATTCTATTTGAGGCCCCCTTTGGCCGAGCTTATTACCTAGGGGAGAGGTTCATCCGCCAGACACGAGGGGTAGCGGATCCGGACATTCCACATCCTCTTCCTCCCGGCATGAGGGTAGTGGACGATCTTCACGACGGTCCTTAGATTGACTTCCTGATGTTGGTAGAGGATGGTGACCGACATCATGAGCCTGGCGACTTCACCACTTTCTTGCAGACTCAAGTGATAGCCCCTCTTACCCATGGCGTGGCCAGTGCTATTCTAGGGGTTGCTGCTACTGCTGCTGCTAGAGGCACTCTCTTCGCCTCTCCCGCTCCCGGGTTTCCTATGATTCCGACTGAGGTCGTATACATGCGGCCAGACGGGGTGATCAAGAAGATCCCCCTTGAGCACATTGAGGAGAAGGATCGCAGATTGGTGTTTGCTTATGGTGTCGAGTAGGTACACACTTCTTCTTGTTTCTGCCCATTGTGTTACTTTATGTTTTCACTGCCCTCTGTTATTTCTGTCCACTGTACCCTGTTATTTTTGTTTACTTTTTGCAAATGCTCTTCCTTTTGCAGGTACCTAGGGTATATGCTGATGACCTTCTCTAGACGATTGATCGACTACTTCTGATGGTGCAGAGGAGACAGACTGCTCTGGCCACTCATGGGATTGAGGCATGCTTTTGGCCCTAGTTTACAGTCATGTCAGTCTTGCTCCTAACTCTGTTGATTTCTTCTAATATCTGTACTCTCTCTGTTTTCAGCTTGAGCCAGCACCAGTTGCACCTGTAGGACCTTCTTCAGCTAGGAGACAGAGACGGGCCTAGTGAAGGGTAGAGGAGGAGCTAATCGGGGGAGAGGCAGAGTGAGGCAGTGCTCACCGCTCGAGGAGTCCTTCGAGGAGTACACAACTTCTGAGGAGAAGGGAGAGGCAGTTGATATGCAATCTAGCAATCCCAGTAATGACAGCAATGTTCCCCCTCCGTAGCTGAGAAGGAAGAGAGCGAGGATAGGTTACTGATGATGATGATGATGATTTTTTTTTTTCTTTTGTAGTTAAAGACTAGCTTTAGATAGACCCTTTTGTTTTTAAAGGATTTTCTTTTGTTTTGCTGCTTTGTGAAATGATGATCAGGGTTGGACATGCTAGTTTATAAAAGACAAGTTTTTGAATGTTCTCCTTGCACAATATGTGATGAATGACATAACCTTTGTATGGTAACTTCGCACAAGACTTAAAACAATGAATGGCGTAACCTTGTATTCATTCTTGAGTCGAATAGCAACCCACAACCGGATAAAATAGAAAATACAACTCAATAACAGGAAAACAAAATGAAAACAACTCGAAAATACTAAACAAACATTTGGTACAAACAAAACAAGACTCAAAACATAGCCGCGGTACGTCAGGACAAAGGCTAGCTTTTTCTACAACTGCACTGATTTGAGCCACCATTTAGACCCAGCCGAGCCCAAATAGGCACGGCCGGGCCTAAATATGAGGTCAGTCAGTGCTGCCCAGCTGTCATGCACTGCTTCTTCTCAACCTCTATAAATGGTGCTCCTATGCTAATTTTCTGGGAGAATAACAAGTCTTTGGTATTTTGCTCTCAAGATGGAGACACTGTTCAACAATAGGCTCCAAGACTGGGTAGCCACTTTGGACGGCTCGGAAAAGGTGAACATTCGCAGTTTCGGCCTAAATGCCCTTTCTTCTCTGAGCTGTATTTCTCTTTTGTTTCCATTCCTCCATACCGCTGTTCGATGTTGGAACCCGATTACACATGTGTTTCGCTTTGGATCACAAGAGATGTGTCCGACTATTGAAAAATTTCAAGCTTTGATGGAGTCTCGGTGTGATGAAGAAATCATGCTGCAGCCCCGTTGTAGCCATGCCCAAGCTTTGGGACGAATGTGTGGGCTAACATTACACAAGGCTCTGTCTTTGGCACATGATGGAGAGCTAGACATCCTTGGCTTAGTTCATCGATCTTCCGCTATTGGAGATAGAAGTGACCTTCTTTGGCAAGGCCAGCAGCAACATGCTCTCTGTTTATGTCTACTTGCACAATTCCTCATTGCCCCTAGTTATGGTGGAGCCAACATCCAGTTGATCGAAGTGGCCCAATGTTTGAAAGAGGGTAAGAGTTGCATGGGCCTGGCCGTGGTTGAAACCTTGATGCGTTTGGATGCCTTTCATCGGCGAGAGACTACTCGTTTTGTAGGGAGTCTGTTACTTCTCCAGGTATTATTTTCCACCCTTCTAATTTATGATTCTCACATCACTCAACACTCACTCTCTATTTTTCTCTCATAACCTCTTCCTTACTTTTCTCTCATCATACACCTCTCTATTCTTTAATGTCTCTTATTTTTCATCCCTTCCCAGGTATGGTTGATAGATAAACTGCAAGTAGTGGACCCTTGCCCCAAGTACTCAGCCTGAGCTTACTTCTTTCGCTAACGGCTAGTCGATTTCCCCGTAGAGGGGTTGTGGTATGACTGGATGTGCAACAGTTCTAAAGCTGACATAACTTGGCATTGCCCCTGGCTTAATTTGGTTGAAATAAGCTACAGCATATCCCGACAGTCGGGTGTAGAGTTAATTGGCCTCACACATTGTGTATTCTATTTCCCTTTCCAATTCAGATGCCAGTTCAGGCATGATCAGACACGTCTAGATGAGGGAGTAGAATACACTACTTCATTTCCAGTTCATGCCTCGCACCTGCCCCGGTATCTTGCGGCCTGGAGGATGACAGAGATTTTGGCCTTTACCATTAGTTTCAGTTACACACTGTCTGAGGAGTGTTTGGCTTGGCTCGAAGAGGAGGCAGAGGTTGGGCTATCTTTGGTAGCAGAATCCTCCACAAAGGCCAGCAGAAGACATAGAGTCACCTGACTTAGTTTTGCCCCTAGTTTTACTGCTTTGATATTTTCTTTCCAAGTTTTAAGATGTAAAAGCAACTTTGATCTAAATCAAAGAGTTAGAGAATGTACTTATGTTGAAATCAATAAAATTAAAGTTACGAGTGCTGAAAGTTTTCCTTTCAGTCCTAAAAATGGTCCAAGTTGTAAAAGGGTAAAATTTTGAACAAAATCAATTTTTATTAAAACCTTTCAAAACAATTTTCGAAAACGATCACCACATGACACGCACAAAATCGATTCTCAAGATGTACAATCCCGAATCAAAAGATCATAACTACCCCTGATTGCATATCACTGTTGTTTTGTATTGTAACCAGCTTTTCTTCCCAAAATGAAGATCACAACCGAACTAATGATGACGAACAAAAATGACCTAATCAAAAAAATAAATAAATAAATAAAATAAAATGGACAATTGAGTTGGAGATAGTTACGGCCGAACTTTAGGGTGAATTTGCCTACGTATCCCAAAAATAGGAATAAGACCTTACATAGTTCGGTTAAGGTTCACTCAGGTATTAACTCTCTTCTTTTGCACTCTAACTTTTGCCAAAGTCGCCTTTTAGGGTTTTCAACCTTGCGAGCTCAGTTTTTCTTTGTTTATAATTTTTCATGCTCTAACTTTTGCCTAGGTCGCCATTTCGGGTTTTTGGCCTAGTGAGCCTCTCAGGGGTAGTATTTTTTCAACTTGTCTATATTGATCGGTTGTGAGAACTCCAGGCCATCCAAGTCTATAAGAATAATTGCCGCTCCTAACCAGATTGACTTGATGATATAAGGGCCAGTCCAATTGGGTCTGAACTTGCCCCTAGGGTCATGGATGGGAGCCCGGTTGTCTTTCAGTACCATGTCCCCTTCTTTAAGATTCCTGTAATTAACATTTTTGTTAAAAGCCCTGGCAAATTCGACGTTGGTAGCCCTGGACATGATACAATTCCCTTAATCTTCTCTCATCAAACAACATTAACTCCTTGAACCTACTCTGTTGCCAGTCCGCCTCTGCTATCTGACACCCAGCCATAACTCGTAGCGACGACACTTCAATTTCAATCAGCAAAACAACCTCCATCCTGTAAACAAGAGAATAGGAGGCTTTCCCTGTAGATGTTTGGATTAAGGTTCTGTAGCCCCAGAGCACAAATGGCAATTTATCTGGCCAGTCCCTGTAAATTTCCACCATCTTCTGCAGAATTCTCTTGATATTTATGTTTGCAGCCTCGACAGTTCCATTGGTTTGTGGCCTGTAGGTTGATGACTTATGGAAAACCACATTATATTTCTCAAGCAAGTGTATCACCTCTTTCTTGAAGTGCGACCCATTATCAGAGATAATATCATTTGGAACCCCATATGGGCAGATGGTATTATTTTTGATGAACTTAGCCACATGCGATGCTTTCAATACAGAGTAAGACTGGGTCTTCACCCATTTCGTGAAGTAGTCAATTGCTACCAGAATGAACTCATGCCCATTTGTTCCCTTTGGTGTGACTGCACTGATAACATCAATCCCCCAAATGGAGAATGGCCATGGTGAAGTCATGTTATAGAGTTTTGACGGCGGAATGTTCATGAGATTGGCATGAATCTGGCATTTGTGGCAGTGCTGAACAAAACCAATGCAATCCTCTTCCATGGTTGACCAGTAGTAGCCTTGTCTAAGGATTTTTTGGGCGAGCATCACACCGTTCATGTGGGCTCCACACTCTCCTCCGTGGGTGGCCTCCATAAGGTACTTCGATTCCTCTTCCTCCACGTATAGCTTATGCATTCCCAAATGGCCTTTTTTGTACAACTTGCCTCTGCAAATGATAAATTGGACTGCTAGACGCCGTATTCCCCTTTTATCCTTGGTGTTTTCCCCTAGCGGATACGCCTATATTTTCCAGGAAATTCCAAATATCGTAATACCGGGGGTTCTTTTTTGGAGCCTCATCTATCGCGGCAATGGTTTTATAGGCTGGCGTGTACTTCTGTTCAATAATGATTGGACGCATCCTAACTCCTAATAGAATGTGTACCATAGAAGATAGAGTTGCTAGTGCATCAGCAAATCAGTTGTTCTCCCTTAGCAAATCAGTAAACGTTAGCTTTCAAACATCGGAATTAACATATCCAAGGCATGATGGTAAACCTTTATTCTCTCATCTTTAACCCGCCAATCTCCGTTGGCTTGAGACACAACTAAGTTCGAATCCCCGATGACGTCCAACCTTTTTGCCCCTAGTTCCAGGGCGGCTTCTAAACCAACAATACACACTTCATACTTTGCTTCAATGTTGGATACTTTGAACTGGAGTTTGAAGGCTAAGGGTATATGGGAGTCATCGGGTGCTATTAGCAATACACCGATCCCATAACCGTATTGATTGGTTGCTCCGTTAAAGTACATCATCCACGTTTTCTCCTCTATTTGCAGAATATCTTCATCTAGGAAAAAGTACTCCACCGCTTGATCCTCTTCTACGGGGTGATCTACAGGAATTCCGCTACAACCCTCCTTTTAACTGACTTGCATGTAACATATTTGAGATCAAATTTGGAGAGGAGGAGCAACCAATGGGATAGCGTACCTGTAAGAGCTGGTTTCTCAAAGTGATATTTGATGGGATCCAGTCTCGAAACCAGAATTACCAAGTGAGCTAACAAGTAGTGGCTCAACTTCTGGGTAGCCCATACCAAGGCTAGGCAAGCTTTCTCGAGGGGAGTGTAACGGGTCTCGTAATCTAGCATTTTCTTGCTCCAGTAGTAAACGACTTTCTCCAACTTGGCCTCCGACTCTTGAGCTAACATACACCCCATGGTTGAATTCGTCACTGACAGGTACAAAATCAGCTGTTTTCCCTGTTCTGGCAGTGATAACACAAGTGGATTTTGCAGGTATTGCTTGACCTGTTCAAAAGCAAACTGACAGCAATCATCCCATTGGAATTTCTTCCCTTTCTTCAGGAGACCAAATAGTTGTTCACATGTTAAGGTTAATTTGGAAATAAACCGTCTTATGAATTTCACTTTACCTAGAAAGCCGTGCACCTCCTTTTCAGTCCTTGGTGGTGGCATTTCTAAGATAGCCTTGATTTTGAAAGGATCTACCTCATTTCCTCTCTGTGTGATTAGAAATCCTAGCATTTTTCTTATTGTTACACTGAAAGTACATTTTTACGGGTTTAGCTTCAATCTATACTCTCTGATCCGTTGAAAGAATTTCTCCAAGGGGGTGTAGCGGCCCTTTCGATCTTTGGACTTGACAATCATATCATCCACATACACCTCAACCTCTTTGTGGATCATGTCGTGCAGAATGGTGGTTGTAGCCCTTTGATAGGTGGCTCTAGCATTTTTCAACCCAAACGGCATAACTAGGTAGCAATAGGTTCCCTACGGTGTTATGAAAGCAGTCTTCTCCTTATTCTCGAGTGCCATCAGAATCTGATTATACCTGGAAAACCCATCTATGAACGAGAGCAATGCATGGCCTGCGGTGAAGTCTACCAACTCGTCAATATACGACAGTGGAAAATCATCCTTTGGACTAGCCTTATTTAGATCCTTGAAGTCGACACAGACCCTGATTCTATCATCCTTCTTTGGGACTGGAACAATATTGGCCAACCACTTTGGATACTCAGATACAAGCAAGAACCTTGCCTTGATCTATTTGGTAACTTCTTCCTTGGTCTTCAAAGCCTAATCTGGGCAAACTCTGCACAGCTTTTGCTTAACTGGTCAGGCCTCAGGTTCAAGAGGGATCTGGTGCTGTACAATCTCAAGATTGATCCCAGGCATGTCTTCGTAGGACCACGCAAAAACATCTTTGAAATTTTTTAATAACGCGATTAATCGTTCGTGTTCCTCTGAAGACAGCGTGGACCTAATATGGACCAAGCAAGGATCTTCCTCAGTACCCACGTTAATTGATACAATTTCATCTATACAGGGCTTAACACGCCTCTTCTCCTCATGATCAATCAAAATTTTCAAAACTCGAAGAATTTCTTCCTCTTTGTTTATGTCAAAATTTAAAAAATTAAGATCAGTACCACAAACCAAAGGCACAGAGAAGTAGGCAAAGTCCACAGCATTCCCATTCAAAAAGTCTGGATCTTTGATTACAGTAGACTCGAAAGAAAAGCTAAAAGATGACCTAGACAGGACTTTGGTATTCGGGGTTACCCCTTCCAGAAGTACCAGACTCAGAAGAACTCGAATTTGACTCCGACTCCACAGACTCAGTGGAATCAGATCTGGACTCACTATCCAATCCAGAACTATTGATGACGCCTTGCTCAAACTTTCAGACCAGACGTGGAGCCTTAGATGCATCCATAATAAGATTAGAGAAATCTGTTGCTAGGTTATCCTCGATCATTGAGATAGTAAAACTATCTCCCAAGTTGGTGTTCTCAGCTCTAGTAGTAGAACTTGTCAGTAGGTCAGCCAACGCTTTTCCCAACAACTCTTCCTCTTTAATGTCCAGGCTTGTAGTCTCGCCTTGATCTGTGCTAGGGCTCAGGTCTGCTTGTTCATCCTCCTCTTCTGGTAATTGGTGTCCGAAGAAGATCTCGAACCCCGGATACTTTGTTTTTGTTTCCCAGTCATACCAAGGCTCTAGGAATCCACAAAATGGGAAGTCTTCCCCTTGGCAGACAAAACGCTCGTTCAAGGTCCCCTATATTGGTTTGTGGACTAACTCGTACTGTCTCCCAGTCCTTTTTGATTTCAACCTTCCTCGCAACTCCTCCCCCTTCCTTTGCCAATCTGCAGTGGTAGGTTTGTACCCCAGCCCGAAAGCATGGGGTTGTGACTCATCTCCTTGGCGATAGTGCCCTCCTGCCTACCGTTTCAGCCTAGTCCTGATCTGGGCATATGCCCCTGTTTGTTCATTATGTAGATGGATTGTGCACTCACGTAGTTTCCATCACCCTCTGCCATGATGGTTTGGACCAACCGGGCTTCTACTAGAGAAAAGCCAGAAAGGAACACGTCATCCTCCTCATGTATGATTTCCAATAATGGCGCAGTGGTTCCCTAGGGAGGATAGATCGCAGAATAATCGTACACAGTGGCAATCCCGCCTTTGAAGGGGTACTTCACTAACTGATGGACTGTTGATGATACAACCCTTATCTGATGTAGCCAGGGCCTTCCAATAGTAGATTAAAAGTGGTTGGAATGTCCATGACATGGAATTCCGCCTCATGCTCAAACGGGCTGATTAGGATATGGCTCTTGAACGTTCCCATAACATCCCGGCTTGTATTGTCATAAGCCCGGACGACCTGAGTCGCCGGTGTAAAGTCAACTAGCCTCAAACTGATGGCATAGGTAATTCTCACTAGACACATATTGATCACCGATCCGGTATCTACTATCACCACCAGAATCCACTTTTTTCGACTTTCCACGGTTACATATAAGGGATGGTTGTGGTTGGCACCCTCAGGTGGTAACTCCTTATCTACAAAAGATATCACCGGCGTAACATCCCCAGATATAACCAACGATACCAATTGGTCAGGGTGGTATCGATAGGCAGTTTGGTCCGGTTCATTGCCTCCAACAATGCTTGCTTATGCTCCCGAGAAGCCATTATCAGCCCCCAGATTGATATGTCAGCTTGAATCTTCTTGAGTTGTTTCAAGACCAAGTTTTCCTCAACATCCTTCTCTTTTGATCTCTCAGCCTCATTTCCAAAGGTCTCTGGCTGGTCTAATGCTGCGGGTTTGAAGTACCGAACACTCCAGGTCATATGATTGATCTCGTCATCCGGGGTATCGGCTTTCTACCATTCGTTAGTGTACGCATGACTTAGGTCGCTGTCTTCCCACCACTCTCCTGCAGTCATAGCCGAGCTAGCATCAGGTTCTATCTGGACCATGTTAACATCATGTGCCTTATCATCATACCATTTTTCCTCCATCATAGTCTTGGTTTCTGAATCTCGATGTTTTTAGAGTTTCCATAACATCATTTTTCGGTCTCTGGGCTCCCATTCGACCTTTTTGGTAGTTTGGACATCACCCACTGTTGTCTCGGGTTCTTCTTTCTCTTTTCCTTTTCTCTACTCTAAAGCTATCTTCGTCTGGATCTATTCTATCATTTCCCTTTGAAATTCTTCCAGTGCCTGTTCTTTCTCAGTTAGAGGTGCAGCTTCAGCCTTGCCACTAGCACCAATTTTCTATTCCTTTCCAGTCTCTCCTATCTGTTCCTCCACATCTGACTCTTCCTCGCTCAACCATCCATTGCTTGTTTCTAGCTGGCTCGGGTCCTACCATCCTATCTGAACATTGCTTTTATCCTTCTCTTTGAAGAAGTACAAATCCTTTAGATCCTCTTCTAAGTCCGCCAAGTCATTTAGGCATTATTCCAGCCGATCATTCTGACATTGCCCTAACTGGCCTTCCCTGATAGCATTAATGCTGAGAAGTCCAGCAATATGACTACTGGCTTCGGCTGATCGATGGCCACAATGTATAAACTGGGATCGTACTCCTCTGCAAGCGAGACCCCCTTTTTTATGACACGGGTATCAGACGACCCTGTCTTTAGTACATTCTCTTCTTTCTCCATTTCTACTGCCACGGGCCTGGATTGAGTTTGTGGTGTTAGATCCATCACACACATGTTTGTGCCTTCTGAAATAACCACCTCCGATTTTGGTAGGTGGGATGAGGTAATGTATGTGCTAGGATTGAAGGTGGGCAGTAGTGTATGGATGTGGTTAATTTTTTTGGGCGAGGGAATTTGGTTATGTGCAGGAAGTGGGTTGGTTGTTATGTTTGGTTTAACGGGTGGGGCAATGACTTTATTTTTGATGAGATCCTGGATCTCATGACGTAAACGGTAGCACAGGTTCATGGGATGGCCATGTTATTGGTGGAAGATGCAATACTGGGTAGGGTCATGTTTGGGTGGCAATGGGTCCGAAAGTGGACGAGGATTGAGAGGCTTGAGATGCCCCTTTTCCACTAATAGTTTGAGGGCGCGGGCTGGGCTCAAATTGAGGGGAGTAAAAACTCTTCGGCTCTGGGGTGGGCCTGTATTTTGTGAAGGTTGTTGCAGTAGCAAAGGGATCAGCTACCTTGGCCATTGAAAAAATGGCCAAGGTATAGTGCTATTGCTAGCATTAGTATTCCAAAAAAATGGCCGCCCTTTTTGAATGCACTCTCAATCTGGACCCCCAGCTCGTGTAAGGAAGCAAAGGTGGATAACAGTGCCACTATCATCCTTTGTAGCATATTTGGTTCAAGATTCTGGACCACCAGTCGGACTTGTTCTCTTTCTGCAGGTCTATTTGTCATTCGGGCGGCCTTGGCTCTCTATCGGGCGAGAAAATCAATGAATGATTCTTTGGGGTTCTGGGTAGTAGCTTCCGGCTCACTGATGGTTACCTCTATCTGGGTGTTATATGAGTACTGGTTGACAAATGCCTCGGATAGCTCCTCTCAATTCCGCTTTGTTGAGTCTTCTAATTTAGCGTACCAGATGGCCACCACATCAGACAAGGTTCTCCCAAATAACGAGAGCTTCTGTGTCGGAGACAAACTCATAGGCCTCAATACGTCTGAAAACAACAAGACATGCACAATCGGATCCCCACTTCCATCGAATCTATCGATGTGGGGCATCTTAAATTTCTCCAGTAATATGACCGAAACCTCAGTGTATCCATCTTCGATATCTGGAATGGAGTTGAGGCCCTGTGATTTTTCAATGCTTTCTCCAATCTAGCAATCTTGACCAAGGTTGGATCAATTTCATTGATATCAAAAGGAAAGATTCCCATGAGAGGTTGAACCGGAGGCCTATAAGCCAGAGCCGGGGGAAACATTTCCTAAAGATCTAAGACTTGGGGATTTTCTATTGGTGGGTGTAGATCCGGGTTTAGCTGAGCAACCAGGATCGAATGTAGGGTTGATGCGGATGCCCCATATGTACGTTGTAGATCGGTGATAATGTCATCCTGTGCAGCCATCCTCTGATTTACAGTGTCCATGGTTCTCTGGAAAGACACCATCATGGCAGCAAATTCCTCCGCGTTCTGTGCTGTATTCTGTGCCATTGTTGGTCTAGGTGAACTAGGTGCTGGTGAATTGATTGAGTGAGAACGGATAGGTGTTTGCCGAGTGCTTTGTACTGGTGTTGCTAATTGTCAGTTCCTTCTTCGTCAAATGATTGCCGGAAGTGAGACCAACACAGGCTGGCCACCAACAAGGTCTTGAGCTTTGCAAAGCCTACCAAAGCGAGTCCACACAACTTGGGGAATATCGGGTCTTTTTGAAGCTATGATGGCAAACTACCTAGCAAAAAGAAAGAAAGAAAAATATAATCAAAATTGGATAGTACTTCGGCCCTAATTCACAACAGTTATAACACACAGCTGAATTGCCCCAATTCACAACAATCATAACACACAGCTGAACTATAATCCCCATTGAACTCTGTTCTCAAACTCATGCTAATATGAACCATCATGTACAGTCTCACTGTAAAAGCACATACCAAGTAAAAGAACCAAAACACCCCTATGAGGGGGGTAGGTTATCCTGTCCTAGATTTTTTACATGATCTAGGTTGTACTATTTCAAACAATGAGTTTCACAACATCCTGCAAATGGGTGACATCCTGTCATAATTTGGAATAGTCACTATAGCCTCACTATATGCAACTAGGTCAAATGGTCGAAAAGGTACCTCAGCAAGATTACCTAATATACCTCTCACACCTAACACCGAGAATTGAAAGGAGGATCAAACGGTACAGCGGTAATCCAGATCCAAGGGTTGTGTTTCCAACATGGCAGAGCCCATGACTGGCCAGCCTTTTGGCAAGCTTTTGGACAAGCCTCCGGCAAACCGTCCAAGAATAGTAGATGGAAAACACAGGGACTTAAAGTAACATATGAAAATACAATGTAAAGAACATATAAGTGTAGATCAAATTTTACTTCATGAGTATCAAGTCAAGTTCTCTAAATCCCCAGCAGAGTCGCCAGAAACTGTGGCTTGCTTTTCGTGCTCCTTTCGGATATGACTAGCCCTATAGTTCGGACTCCTGTGGTTCTGAATCTGATTTCACAAAGTGCAATGTAAAATAGTGAAAACACAAAAGAGTCTAAATCCAGTTATTCTTTTGGAAAATCGATGTTTGAATCAAATGCCAAAAATGGACTGCTTTGCCAGATTTTAGAGTCGTCACGTAAATATTTTTGGGAAATTTAGGAAACCCAAGACTCGTCCCAAAGGCCACTTAGTCTGTCATCACCAAAATGTCTCGGATCGAGAACTTAGGTACAAGAGGGGAAGGTCGTGAATTGAGCACCCCACTCGCCCGATCAAAGATCGGCCTCTACTAATTATGATGTGATTCTTATTTACATTATATGCTCTTGTTCTGGTTTTATTAAACTAATATTACTATGTGACGCACGTAAGTATAGATTAATTTGCGAAGATTGGAACACTTTGATTTCATGTTTTATGTGAAAAATTGATTTTTTGATACTCGTCACTTGAAAAGGTGAGTTTGTATGCACATTAATCAATTTGTCCTAATTTTGGCAATTAGCCTCCATCCACAGGCATTCAAACATGTATATCATTTAAGCAATTAGCCTCATGGAAATATGCTCGGCATGGCAACACAAACATTCGATGTAAGATGCTAAAACTCAAAATTGCTCACCTAGTACTCCGAGCCAAAACAAAGCAAAATAATTAGAAAATATGTATGCTCTTAACTAATGCAATATGACTCAATGCAACACATGCAAGTTTTGTAATTTTAATAGGCTTGGCTATGAACATGGCATATGATTCCATTCAAGACATGCGATAAAGCACATATTCAAGTAATGAATTCTAAACATTTAGTAAGTATGACGAGCCGAACCTTGGATGCATGTAAGACAATGGATGCGAATCATAAGAATGCTAATTGAAAAATGACGTTCTATACTAACCATCGTAAGCAAGTACGTAAATGGGAGAAAGTCGTGGGGTTGGAAGACATATAACTTATTACATGTTTGCCCTCATGCAGGAGGGTGCGAATCAAAGTCCGAGAGTTTGAATTAAACTAATTATTACAAAATCGAATGAATAAAAAAAGCAAAGAATCAACTAGCTAGCTACTATATTGCTACTCTATTACAACAAGGATAATAATAAGAAATAAGCTAGTTATACAAATTACAAATAAACAATAACGATAATTACAACAATAATAATTAATTTCAACAATACTCGGAGCATTAATTTATATCATTGATGTAAGCAAAGATGCACAAGGGTTACATGCACAGTGTCCAAGAACTGCTCTGTTTGTCTAGGCCTGGTTTATTTCACCTTTAGCCACTGCCCTCTATTTTCTACAAAACATATTGCTGACCAAACATTGACGGTTGGCCGGCCCCCAATGAAGCCTGGTCGGGCCTAAATAAGGCCGGTCGTGCCTTAATTTTATGCAAAATCTTGTTTTGTGCTTTGAAGTGAAAACAGTGCAGACAAAGTTATTCTGAACTCTGTTTGTCCCTCTCACACTTCTCTGTCATGGGAAAGCCTCAAGAGAAGGTTGGAATCATTTCCAAAACAATCAATGAGCAATTTGTTTGCTTGATGATTTCGGTTACAATTTGGACAAAATTCAATGAATGCAAAGAATAACAACCATCCCTCCCCTTTATCATGGGATGAGCTCAAAAGAGGGGAGTAAAGATGCTTCAAGGGTCGTCAAAACACCATGAATTGACATGTGATGACTCTTGACACAATAGACTTGGCATAACGTTCGGCTGAGCCAAAGCAATATAACTCATATTCTTTATATGCGTTCGTTCATTTTAAGCAAAATTCATTAGTCTTTGCCATTCTTTAACCCATTTGTCCAAGATGGTTATTACGTCCACTAAGTGAGAAACATGTCAAATGGGAAGTGATTCTCAACATAAAAAAGAGACTATGTCGTTGACAAGGAACCTCCGTAGAGGTTAAGCCATTAAGCATAAATCTCTAGTTCATGTTTTGAATAACTGTCAACCGATTGAAACAACTCTCAAATGAAAGAAATGAATGGTAAGCTGATTATTAAAATGAGGCTCTTAAACATGGAAATTAGACAAGGAAAGGCCAAGAACAATATGCAGCAAGCTATGTATGTGAACATATGAGACAACAAGCAAACTAATCAAAGCATGAATTAATTAAACAACCTAGGACAGCCCTAAAACAACCTTTAATAGGTGAAAAACAGTGGCTCAAAGTGCATGAAAAGAGCCTAAAAAGCTAAACAACAAAGAAAGACAATAAGGCTAGTAAGCAAGAACAAAGAGGTGTGGCTAACCCCTCCACTTTTGAAAACTCAAAGCATGATTTTTAGCCTCTTTTAAACTCTGAAAATCAATTTAGAAGCAAAGAAAAAGGTGTAAAAACAAGGGTTTGAGCTATAGGTAAAGGTGTAAGAAAGAGTATTAACTCTCTCTACCCTTTGGTAGCTCTCCAAACCCAAGCTTAGACACTTGAAGGAAAATCAAAATAACACAAAAATACAAGAACTTGATAGCAAATGATAGAAAAGAGGGCAAGAGAAGAGATAGTAAGCTTAAACCTCTCAAGAAAGGTAAGCTCTTTGTTGTGAATCAAACTAAGTCCAAACACACTCTCAAGCTTGAATTGTGATGCGCAAGGCTCAACCAAGGTTCTAAGGCTAAGGTGTGAAGGTGTATATGGTGTATGGATATAGGTTCAAGGTTGTAAGCTTGCTCAAAGGTTGCTTGCACAAGAAGAAAGAGCTCTCAAGAAGGTGTATAAGCTTTTTAGAAATTCTTCAACCCTCAAAACAGAGATACAACTTTGTTTTTATAGAATTTAAGTAAGAGAGGTCATAAATATCTTCAAAAATGGACAGTTGGCGGGCTCCCACCCAGAACAATGTTTCTCACTACTAAGGTACGACCGGCTCTCAATGAGGCATAACTAGGCCTCAATGTGATCCCCTATCTCTCTGCTTCAGACTCAGCATAAGGTAACACAATGTGTAAAAATGGATTTCTAGGGCATAAACAATGGGAATATGGAAGGTTTGGGATTGTTTTGGAGCTTAAACATAGCCTCTTTGTTGAGACCTCGAACTACGCACAAAACTACTTTCATTATCGAGTGTACCGGGCAAAGCGATCGAGCCTTGCAGGCAATAAAAAATGGGGTGTTTACAACCACTTTCTCCGTCATTTCTCGAACCAACTCTGGACCGAACAAAGGTGCATCACCCACTTTGGCCCAACACACTGGAGATCTACATGGTCGGCCATGTAAGGCCTCAAATGGTGCCATGCCAATACTCGATTGGAAGCTGTTGTTATAGGCAAACTCCACTAATGGCAAGTGCCTCTCCCATGAACCCTTGAAGTCAAAGACACAACCTTTAAGCATATCCTCAATGATCTAAATAGTACGCTTGGATTGCTCGTCAGTCTGAGGGTGATACGCTGTGTTAAAAGTCAGTCTACTGCCCAAGGCACTCTGCAAGCTCTGCCACAACCAAGCTATAAAATACGGATCTTTATCCGAAACAATCGTCACAGGGACCCCATACAATTTCACTATGTCCCTGATATAAAGGTCAGCAAGATAATCTACCGAATCACCTATGCGCATCGGTATAAAGTGCGTCGACTTGGTTAACTGGTCAACCACCACCCAAATGGCATCACTGCCCCGTTGAGTTCTAGGAAGTCCCACAACAAAATCTATCGTGACATGCTCCCACTTCCACTTGGCTATAGGCAAGGGTTGCAACATACTCACTGGCCTCTAATGCTCGGCCTTCACTTGCTGACAAGTAAGGCATTTCGATACAAACAATGCTATATCCTTTTTTATACCTCTCCACCAAAATTGGTGACTAAGGTTGTGATATATCTTTGTGCCTCCCGGATGCATCGCAAGGCGTGAATAATGAAACTCTCAAAGTACTTCCTCTCGGTAAGACTCGGACAAGAACAAACGATCACAGTATCTCACACTCTAGTCAGGATACACATTTAAGGCCCTTTCTACGTACCTACTAGAGATATTCTCTCAGCGGGATTCTACCTCAAGGTCACCCCTCTGTGCTTTTATCACTCGATTCACAAGTGTGGGTTGTACAACCATTACAAACAACGATGCAAACTCAACAGACTCGCTAAGATGCAAGTCAAACTTACCAAGAGTACCCAACATCTCCCATTCTTGGATGGCAATACAAGCTACACTGCTAATTAATTTCTTACTCAAAGCGTCAGCCACAACGTCGGCCTTCCCCGAATGATAATGCAACTCGAAATCATAATCCTCTATGAACTCCATCCACCTCCTCTGCCTCAAATTCAAGTCTTTCTATGTAAAATGATATTTTAGACTCTTGTGATCAGAAAACACCTCAAATCTCTCACCATACAGATAGTGCCTCCAAATCTTCAAGGCAAATATCACTGCTGCTAACTCTAGGTCATGGTAGGATAATTCCTCTCATGTGTCTTCAACTGTCGTGAGCCATAGGCACCTTCCCCCCTTGCATCAAAACACAATCCAGACCTTCTTGTGAGGCATCACAATACACTGAATGGCCAATCCCCTCTCTAGAATAATCAATACTGGAGCAGTGGTGAGTCTAACCTTAAGCTCTTGGAACGACTTCTCACAAGACTCACTCCACACAAACTTGATTCCCTTCCTCATCAACCTAGTCACAGGTGAGGCTAGCCTAGAGAAATCCTTCACAAATCGACGGTAATACCTGGCCAACCCCAAGAAACTACGAATCTCAAAGGCATTCTTAGGTTGCTCCCAATCTTGCACTGCCTCTATCTTGGATGAATCTACAGTCACCCCTTCCCTGGATATCACATGGCCTAAGAACTTAACCTCTTTCAGCCAGAACTCACACTTCCCCAACTTAGTGTACAGTTTATGGGCTCTGAGCAACTCAAGCACCACTCGCAAGTGTTTCTCGTGCTCCTCCTCAGAGAGTGACTAAATCAAAATGTTGTCCACAAAGGCGACCACAAAATGATCTAAGAACTCACAGAAGATCCAGTTCATCAAGTCCATAAACATAGCAGGTGCATTAGTTAACCCAAAAGGCATCACTAGAAACTCGTAATGGCCATACCGCGTACGGAATGTTGTCTTTTGGATAGCCTCCTCCCATACTCTCAATTGGTGATAACCCGATCTCAGGTCTATCTTAGAGAAACAACAAGACCCTATAGACACCCCATTTTTGACCGGCCTTAAGATTCAGCCGTCATCGATTGAGCGCTCGGTGAAGGTGCATGTTCGTGCTCGTTTTGAGTTCTCAGAGGTCTCGGCCGCGTGCCTTGCCTCAAGATCTCTCAACTTGACTGTTTTGTGCTTGGTTGTAGACTAAACACTTGTGTTTTTGCTTTGAGAGGAAGAGGGAGGCTTGTTGGCCATCCCCCCCAACCCACCGGCCAAGGCATGATGCCACCGGCCCTTTTTTATTGCCATCGGCCAAAGGTTATGGCCGGTCGGCCACCTTTGTTGATCAATCGGCCATTTCTGCTGGTCGACCCCTTTCTATCTGCTTTTGACAGATATTTTATGCCAGCTGTCACAGCTGGCACGCACAATTGCCCCCTTCATACACGTGTATGGAGGGATTTGCCTCTTGCTTAGCTTGCTTAGAAAGCTTTGCATTTGAACCTCTATATAGAGGGAGCTCCTCCTCCCTCCTCCAGGGTTTTGAAAATTAGGGTTAGAGAGTGAGATATAGTTTTGTATCTATATTCCCTTGTTTGATCCCATTTTGTGCATCAAAAGTGAGTTTTTGTCTTACTTTTGCACTTGAACACCTAGCATTACACCACCATTGGGTTGTTGATGCACTAGAGGGTTGTTGTTAGGGTTCTTGAGTTGATTTTGATAAGAGAAACTTGCTGGAGCTTGGTTCTTGAAGAGGTTCTACAAGGGTGAGTTCTTTGCTTTAGATACCCCATTTTAGCTTAGGCTTTTAGCCCTTCTTGCTCATTGTTTTAAGCTTGACTATAAACTGATAAAAGTTCTAATTTTACTTGCTTTAGAATTTTTTTAAGGTCACTTTGAGGTTTGGGATTGTTTCCCCCCTCCAAGGCCTTGTTAGGCCTTGTTTTAGGCCATCCATTTTGGTCCTTGCTTTAGGCTTTGCATGACGTCTCCACCACTGTAAATCCCAAAGGATTTTCAGTGGTGGAGAGGTGGTTTTGGTGTCTTAAATAGGAGAGGGTCATCCCCTCTCCATGTTGTCTTAAATGCTTGCATAAATGGCTTATGTAAGTGGCTTGTAGGCTTAGCTTGTTTTGGCTTCATTTCAGTACATATTAGGCTTTGTTTTGCCATGGTATAGCACTGTTTTGACCTGATTTAGACATTCCATGCATGCTTTGTATACTTGTCTTGTAATCCCATTAATTTGCCTTAACATGTACCTAGCATTTGGACCACTATGCTTGAGTGTTTTGGCCTAACTCCATGAAGCTTTTAGCTATGTTGTGACATGCTTGAGCTATGATTTTGGTCTTCTTGGTCACGCTTGACTTGCTTTGTAAAGCCACCATGTAATCTAGCTCGTAGGCTTTGAGTATTGAATCCTTTGACATGCTTTACTTGGGCCATTTCAGTGGTTTGGCATCACTTGTCATGTTATTTCAGTCCATGTAGTATGCTCAAATACTTGCATTTGTCACCTATTCCATGCTTTGGGTAGTTTGTGTCTTATGCTTCTTGAATAGATCATTGCGTATGCTTCCACGCTTAGACCATTTGGGTGCTATCTAAGTGTGTTCTTGGCCTTGTCTTGACCTGCATTAGGACTGTTTTGAGTCCCTTCGACCCTTTGGGACTTGCCTTGTATGGCCATGGTTTGAGCCTTTTGGTTCGCCTTAGGCCTTCGACCTTCTTGCATGCTTTGCTTGCTTTATTTGGTTGATTTGGCATCATTCCTTGCACATTTTCAGAGCTTATCATGCTTGCCATTTGTCCATATTTGTCTCTTCTTAATGTGCTTAAGAGTCGACTCTTTTTATGCCTAAGTGTTGGACCTTTACATGTGCATGTTTGGGTGTGTTTTGTCCATCATTTCTTGGCACTTTGCCACTGATTTGGGCCTATTTGAGAGCTGCCCATTTTGGTTTAAAACCATTCCTGCATGTTGTCTCGTGCTTGCCTTGCATGTTGTTACGTACTTGGCCCATTAACCATGTTGTTGCATGTTTAAAGGGGTGTTGCATGTTTAAAGGGGTATTGCATTTGGCATGCTTTGTTGAGTAGCTTTGCTTGTTTGCATATCTTGTCCCTTTATATGTTGTCACATGTTTGCCTTGCATGCTTGAATGTCCATGTTGCATCTTGCATGCTTGTCTAGGTTGCATTGCATTTGGCATGCTTGTTACCTTAACATGCTCATGTTGCATTAGTTTTGCTTGCATATTTGCATCCCTTGCCTCTTGATCAATCATGATGGAGGTTAGGATCTATTGTGTGTTTGTGTGCATTTCATTTGATATCAAATTGCACACTCGACACCTTTGGCCATCATGCATTGAAATGCGTGATAAATGGCTTGAGAGTCGAAAGCCATACTCCCTTGAGCTCATGATATGATGGGGAGGGTGGTGGTGCAAACATTGCTTTGAAGATGCATTGCCATGCTCTGTTTGCCCTCTGCTGCAGCAAAACAGGATTCTGCAGGAAGAGATGGTCGGTCGGCTATCTTCAGTGCCGGCCGGCCATGAATTGTTAGCCGATATTACCACAAATGGTCGATGACCAGTTCCCCATGGCCGGTGGCTTCACCTCTTGGTCGGTGACCTCCCACAATCCTCAGGGAGTAGTTCAGAAGCAACTTTGAGACTTGTGCAGTGTTCAAAGGTGCAGAGCAGTGTAAACAGAGGTAGCATGAGTATGGTGATGGATTTTTTAGCAGAGCCAAGTGTGTGCGCATTCATCCCTCTTCCTGAGGCCTCTTTACTGTTTTTTTAGCTTGATTAATTCATTTAATTAATTAAGCATTGTGTAATAATTAATTAGCTTGTGAGTTAGTTAATTAGGTGGTTTGCATTATTCTTTCGGACTCTCCATCGAGAGGGCGAATTTTGTAATAAGTGTGCGTGCGTGTGTGCATGTCTTCCAACCCCCATTTCTTTCTCCCTTTTACTTAACCACTTACGATGGTTAGTTCTAGGGCATGTTTCAATTAGCATCCTTATGCTATGCATGTTTGCATCATTCATTTGTATTGCATGCACCGGGCTCGGCACATCATGCTAACTGCATAGTATTTCAACTCCAACTTGAATACGTGTATCGAGTTGTCGCATTTCACATGCCATTCTTAGATTAGCCGAGCCTATTCTAGTTGCATTTTGCATGCGGCACATTAGCCATCTTAACATGGACTTGGATCATACATTGATTACTAACATGCTCTTTGTTTTGGCTCGGAGTATATTGTGAGTGTTTATGCTTTAGCATCTTGCATGTGTGTGAGTTCTGCCATGATAGCATGCTTGCCATGAGGCTAATTGCTTATATGACATAACTGCCTGAATGCCTGTGGGTGAAGGTCGGATTACTTGAATTGGGGCAATTCATCGAAATCCGTGTTTTAGCCTACTTGCGAGTAGCAAACCTCAAATCATTTCCAACCAAACGGATATGTAATGCTTTGTTCCAAATTAGGCGATCTAGTCTATACTTGTGTGTTGTGCGCATCACATAGTAATTCTAGCTAATTAACCGGAATAAGAATGCATGTGTTTTCAAAAACAAGATATCATGTTTAGTAGTGGCCGATCTTTGATCGGGCGAGCGGGGGGTGCTCATAGCTGACCTTTCCCAATCGTAGCCAAGTTCCCGAGCCGAGGCAACTTTGGTGGTGATGGACACATGGCCTTAGGCAACGAGTCAGGGTTTCCTAAATTTTTACAAAAATAAAATATTTAGGTGGCGACTCTGTATCTGGCAAAACAGTCCATGTTTGGCACTTCTTTATAAAAAATCAGTTTTCCAAAATGATTTGCCGGATTTGGACTCTTTGGTCATTTATCAATCTCACATCGCACATTGTGAGATCAGATTAAGAACCATGACAATTTGAGTCCGAACTGTTGCATGAAGCCCAAGGGCGCGTCTACAGACCCCTTCAATTGATCAAACATATCATCTATACGAGGCATTGGGTACTTGTTCTTGACAGTTACCCGGTTCAATTTTTGGTAATCGATACAAAGTCGCAACGCTCCATGTTTCTTTTTAGCAAAGAGAACCGGTGCTCTCCAAGGTGAAGTACTAGGGCGAATGAAACCCTTATCTAACAGTTCCTGGAGTTGAATCTTCAACTCACTCAATTCAGTAGGTGCAAATCTATACGGTGCCACAGAAACTGGTGCTGTGCTAGACACTAAATCAATAGAGAATTCGATCTCTCGGTGAGGTGGTAAACTAGCAAGATCCTTGGGAAAGACATTCGGGTATTCACAAACTACCCTTGGCAACTCCACCCGGACTTCATCACACTCATTACTCAAGAAGCTAGCAAGAAGGCAACTAAGTTCACTTTGCCCACGTGGATCATATACCGGCGATAAGACTCTATCCACCCGATCCTCCAAGAAATAAAAACAATCACCGCTCAAGGTATATACAGTAACCCTTTGACGGTAGCAATCTGTAACAACCCGATATGACGATAACCAGACCATACCCAAAATAACATGAAAACTAGACATATCAAGCAATACAAATGCAAAAGGAAGTCGGCGATCGGCAACCTCTATGTCACAACCCTGACATCCCTGTTTCAAGATAACCTCACCACCAATACGTGACTCTACACAAATAGGATATGCTAATTGTGCCAACTGTAACCCCAAAACCGATGCAAATGCAAATGAGATAAATGAATGGGATGCACCCATATCAATCAACACATTAGTAACTGAATTGCAAAACAAAAAGGTACCTCTCACTACCGAGGGCGCTGGTACAAGATCTGGCACGGTAACAGCATATACGCGCTCTGTAGGCCTCTAGTCTACCTGCTCACCTCTCAGAGCATAGGCCTGATGCATTGGCTGAACCGATGAGGCTCTCTAATTGGCCCTCGAGGCCTGTGCTAACTGTGCTGGCTGGTGGCTCTGTGTTTGTCTCGAACTAGACGCACTAGGTGTGCCACCCAACTGTGGGCAAAACCTCTTCATATGCCCTGCCTGCCCACATTGGAAACAAGTGAGTGGTTGGCCTCTCCTTTGACTCTGGCTTTGAGAACGAGCCGAAGACGATGCTGCTCGCTGCCTTCCGCCTCTCTGTGGGAAAGCTAGAGACTTGTGGCCCAACTGACCACATTTATAACAAGTAATGTCTCCCTGACCACCCCTCCTAGAACCCGAACTCGGTACTGGAAAAGTGGACCTCGACTGAGCTCTTTGGGATGACTGGGGGTTAGAACCCCTCTGCCTCTTATTGTCCCCCCGACTGTGCTGGCTCCTCCTGGAGCCCCTTATTCTGTCCTCCTCCATCTGCATGGTAGTCTCAAGATGACCTGCTGCCTCTCCAAGGCGCCCATAATCTCTAATCATGGAGCTGACCACTCGAAACATAAGTCTAGTCCTCAATCTCTTCTCGAACTCCAGACAACGATGCTCCTTAGGCGCCACAAGCTCAGGTGCAAACCTGGACAGGCTAGTAAAGGTAGCCTCAAACTCGACCACTGGTGTATTCAACTACACCAACCTAGGGAACTGGTCTCTCAACTTCTTCCTAATCGCGGGAGGCAAAAACTTGTCCTAGAAGGCATTGATGAATGCCTCCCAAGTCACCCCAATGCGCCCATGCGCATATTTCCACCATTGACCTGCATCCCCCTTCAGATGGAAAGATGCTAAGGTCACCCTCAGCTGGTCGTCCTCAATGCCTAGCATCTCGAACGCCTTTACTATTTGTTCTAGCCACTCATTTGCCTTCAATGTCTCTTTAGGATCACCCAAAAACTCATCTAGATTTGATCGGAAAAACTCTCTTCAAAAAAGATGGCCCTGCCTTAGCTACTTGGATCTAGACTTGATTATCAGCTTTGAGAATGTCCATAGATTCCCGCGATGCTCCGGCCATTTCGAGGGCTAAGGCGCCCATGGCCTGTTGACCAACCCCTTCTTCCTGTGCCGAAATATCATCCTATAGAGGCATCTCATGCCTTCTAGGCCTTCCACACCTACCACCACCACGCTCGGGCATCCTAATGAAGGTAACACAAGAGATTAGCACATTCACAAATGTGCCGAAGCTAGCTCACTCACGTCCTAATGCGATGGACAATAGTAATTCACTCCATATAAGCATGTAGTCACATAAACACATACAAATTTCCTTTCTAGATAATGACCGTCCCGCGATATTGCTAGAGTTCCAATTAGAAACAGTGGTGATCAAGTGCTCTTCTAATAGGACTTCTAGAAAACCATAGACCCAATCAATATCTTAGGAACTAAATCGCATACCTATATAATCATGTAAGCATGTTATCACATAAGCATACGACACATATTAATGTCTCAACTAAGCGAGGCAAACCTATTATGGTAATAACCATTTTCCACCTATCCAAAGTATTCAAACCCGGTGTGCTCTGATACCAAGTTATAACGCCCCAAAAATAAATACAATAAACTCATCCTATAAGTGAAAATGTAATTGAATTAACTTACTTTCATTCATCAGAGTTTGATATACAAAAGGTGACACATGCGATCTACATTCATAAATAGTCTATCCTGAATCTACAATATGTGTTACAAGTGGACAAAAGATGAAAGTTGAACAGATATTCAAATGCCCTAAAGGCTTACATTTTTCCAAATCATTACTTGGTTACAACAAAAGTGAGACTATCTCAATACAAATAAGCCCTTAGCTGTACAAAAGGGAATACAACAAAAAGGAAGCCTTTGCTCCAAAGTCCCTCCAAGCTATTGCCTTGGCGGAGGCATATCACCAACACCTGAAAATGGTTTCCCCAATAGGGTGAGCCAAAGCCCAGTAGGAATAATCTAACACAATATATGAGATTTAACAAAGATATAGGTTCAATGTGCATGTACAATGCTTGTGACAAAATATTCACGTTTTATATAATCATAAAGTACCATGTTCATATCTTAATCCATTTTCCTTCAATTTATTTCAATTCATGGGCCAATTTCACTATCTTTCAACAACTCAACTGAGACTACAACTCAGTGGTTCTCCAATCAACACAATTACCACACTAACACTTCAATCTGCCATTTTACGGAAATTTTGTCTGCGGGATTGGCACCCATGTTTACGTGTGGTTTCGAGACTTTCACCCTGGACAGACAGACCAACTTAATTTCAATGGAGTCTATCAATCTCTCCTCCCAAACAATGGAGTACATCCCATTTCTCCTCCTAAATAATCATACATATACAATGTATTTAAAACATAGTCATATTCAATGACAATCAATAAGAGATTAGTTTTAATTCACCTAATCCTCATGCAATTTCTACAGCACTCATAGCTATCCTCCACCGATAGTCCAATACAGATATTTCTACACAGATAGTCAATCCCAAGACAGATAATTTATTCAAAATTTCACAAGTGAGAGACAATACAAATTCTTCTCCACCATTTATGTTCACACCCATTCCGTTTCACATTTTACAATAGCAATTTCATTTATTTATACAAAATAAATATTTGTAACATTTTAGGGCAAACTTCCCTCTTTCCCAAATATCACCCAAATGCCAAATTCAACTATTTTGTCACAATACACTCTCATTTTCACACCCTATAATCCTTTATATCATATTCACATAGAAACCCCTTTTTTGATTTTTAACCCAAACCCTAAGTTTGTCCAACATATGCCCAAATCCCACCATTGTTACACAACAACCAGTAACTAAGTTAAAAATCATATGAAAGTGTAGAAAAATCCCTACCTCGAAGTTAGAAGACCAAAGAAGAAGTGGGGAAACTCCAAAGATGCCGAAACCAAGGTTGATTCGGATCAAAGTGTAGCTATTGATGTGCTCTACCTTTTTAACAAAGGCCTAAGGGTGGAGAAATCACTAGATCTAGATGAAAAAGTAGAGAGAAGGTAGGTTTTAGAGAGAGACAGGGTCTCAACTGTATGTTTTAGAGAAATAGATATGAAAAAGTAATGTAAAAAGTCATTTTCGCGATCTGATATACGCACAGTTCGGTTTAGCGCAAGAAGTGACGCTCGAGCGTCAGACACAATAAGTTGTTTCACGTGAGCGCAATAAGTGCCGCTCGAGCGCCAAGGCACAAAGAAAAGGACACTCACTGCTTAAGCACAAGAAGTGACACTCGAGCGTAGAAAACACACATCTAGAAGTTTTGTAGACAACAGACCAACGCTAGAGTGCAAATAAGGCCGCTCGAGTGCTCACCCGCTCGAGCGTAGGAAATGGCGCTCGAGCGTAGAAAACACTTTTCTAGTAGTTTTGTACTGACAGTTCGCAAAGCCAGCTTGAGCGCAAGAAGTGCCGCTCTAGCAGAAGACCAAAAATATGGGCAACAAGAGTTTGGAAACTAGGCAACCAACCTGTTCCAAACACAACCATAACAATCCCAAAGTCAAGTTTAAGGGAAAAGAAGGTAAGCAAGACATATTCAATAGTACGAAATCAAGAAACCCGTATTCCAGATTACCACAATGGTCGGATCAAAACCAGAGTCGCTATATCTATCTTAGTGTGTTTATTACGTGGATATGTGATATGGAAGTCTAAGGCCTATTTTAACTTATTTGGGTTGCTTAATGGAAGGGTCCAGTAATTGTTTTATTTAGGCCCAATTCTCTCTCCCAACCTCCTAGACATTCTCATACAATTAAAAGATTCTTGTTATTATATTATTTTTCTAAATGAACAATATCAAGAGATTGAAGAGATGATTATTACGTATGATGAAAATATTGGCGATTTGTAATATGGTAAATAAATTGATACAATTTAGTAATTAGATATGAGATCATGTTATACTTTTTAAAAATTTGAAATTTAATGAGTATTTTTTAAGATAACTAAATAAATACAAAGCCATTGTAAGAGGTTGTGATTTGAAAAAGGTATTGTCCTTACCAATGTCATAAATATATGTTTATAATGATTATAGTGGTATTGTGTCATTTTTATTTATTACTTCGCCAAACAAAATAAATTTGATTTGTAAGTTAAACAAATTTATTTATGGTCTGAAACAAATTTCTGAGCAATGGTATTTAAAGGTTCACCAAAGACTATTACTTGGTTTTATGGATAATACTGTTAATTTATGTATATATCTCAAGGTCAGTGGAAGCAATTTATTTTTCTTGATTCTTTATACCGATGTAATTTTACTTACTCGCAATAATTTCAAATTAATACTTGATGTGAAGATATTGTTGTTAATAAACTTTTGATATAAACCATCTTGATAAAGTATTTTATGTGTTTGGCATTAAGATACTTGAAAATAACTTAAAGGATTATTTGTCTCATCTTAAAGAGCATACCTAGATCACATTCTTACTAAATTTAATATGCATAATTGAAAGCTTTACATTGCTCTTCTTAGTGACCAAGACTAATTAAGTAACATTAAGTATTCATAAAATGATTTTGAGAAAGAGTTCATGAGGAATGTCTCGTATGCTACTGTTATGAGAGTTTAATGAATTATGAAGCTTAAATTAAACTTGGTGCATATGCAATGCAATTAGTTTATTAGACAATTTTTTTTTTTTTTTTAATCCTTGACCATCGGATTAGAACATATAAGGTGTTATGATATTTATAGAAAATTAAAGATTATACGATTGTCTATAGAAGAATTAATCATGCTAATATTATTGGTTGCACAATGTTGACTTTCGTAGTTGCTCAGATGATATAGTGTTTATAATTGGTTACATTTTTATGTTTGCATGAGGTGTTGTTTCATGAAAGAGTTTCATAAAATCTCTTATAATTTTTCACTAAGCAACATGTTTTAGAGCTCGAATTGAGTTATGTAATTAAAAAATTTTATTTCAGAGCTTGGAATTGTTAATTTCATTTCCAAACCTATAAAGATGTATTATAATATATGATTTTAATTTTCTCTATGAAGAATAATAAAAGCTCTTATAGTGTTAAATATATAAATTTAAAGCATTTCAAAATTAGAGAGTCGTTAAAGATGATATGATTTATGAGTATATGTTACAGAATACATACTAATTGATTCTCTAAATAAAAGGCTTAGGCCAAATTTTAGTTTGCTAAATTTATTAGGCATATGGGTACTTTTATGTGCTTGGTTAAAGAAATTTTTTACCCATGAATATTATCTATGCCGTATTTCAGTTAATAAAGTTTAATGTGTTTATTCACATTTTGTTTATAGTTATATGTGTGTACACATAAATGATAATTATTACACATGTATTCCTCTTATATGAGCTCTTACAGTTATATTTTAATTTTGAGACATAAAGAATAACACTTTGGTTTAAAAGTGTATATGGATCCATAAAGTATAATGCTTGGTTTAAAGCATGAAAGACCTCAGTTCAGAGGTATAAAGGCTTCTTTTAGAAGTGGAAAAAGAAATGAGATTCGTTGCAGGGTCTTTTCAAGATCATATAGAGGACTGAATGTGGAATTAACATGTTATATAATTTTTGGATCAATTATGCTGAAATTCCACACTACACTTTACCACATATAGGAATCCATGTTAGTGAGATATTGGTGTTTGTAATTGTGAAAGGTGTTATGTTGTTCAATAGCATAAATACTGCTACAGTTCAATATTAATATTTCTCATTGAATGGGATTCTATACTAAGATGTTTCTATCATGAATGATGTTTATGTGGCCACTAAAGTTGTTTAACTTGAGATTCATTTTTCTTAAATAAAATATTTTTTTAAATTAGTAGTCAATGTTGCCTAAGTGGGAGAATGTAAGAATTTGTTCTTAATTAGGCTATCATTGACTACATTTTGTTTGGTTTGTAAAAAACAAGTTGAAAGTGATTTAGACAGATTGACTAGTATGAGCCCAAAATTATTGTTGTGATTAATAAAGTTTCAGGTCATGGTCCATCTTAGTGTGTTTATTATTTTATATGTGGATATGTGGTATGGAGGAATAAGGCCTGTTTTAAGTTATTTGGATTCCTTAATGGGAGGGTCTAGTAATTATTTTATTTAGGCCCAGTCTCCTCTCTTATCCTTATTGGGGTTTACATATATCTATATATGTGTAGAACAAAGGGATACAATCCTTCTCTCGAGAGATATTATGCCAAGAGTGTAGGGCTCAAGATAACCATGGATAGTTATTTAAGTTAAAACATTATACAAACTTAATTTGAGTAAATAAATAATTTAAGTGGCAGAAACTAAAATCTAAAAGTTATGTAAACAAATAACCATAACCACAGTATAGAATAGAACAGAATAGATGTCACTAGAGTGACAATCAGAACAAAGGTCAATGGATCTATAACAAACAGAAGGCCACAAAGTAACCAATCAAAGGCTAATGATTATTTAAGTCCCTCAAAGCATGGGATTCTCGTGGTGATACTCACAAAAATAAATATTTGTATAATCATTGTCAAATAATTTCTAAAATTTAAACAATCATATCTATGGGTTTCAATTTAAGCAAATAGTGTTCAAAAATAATTAATGTAATTGAAATATTAATATAATTTATACTAGTAATAATACAATAAATATATGACATAATATATCTAATTACATAGCTATACATGCTAAGATGTAATCTAATTGGACATCGGTGTGTCAAAAGTGCGATTAAATCAACACAAAGATTAATTATGATAAAAGTTGGGACCATGTAGAATTAAAAGAAAGGTGTGCAAGATTTGCTTGAGGGAAAAGAGATAAGTCATCTGTGTTGTCTAGAAACTAAGGGGTGAATCATCAGCTTAGGCTCATAATTACAGGGTGATTCACCACCTAGGGACATATACATATATAGCGAGGCTTGTGAAGTCGGTAAAAACGAAAGAAAAAACAAAAAACAAAACAAAAAAGGCAAGAGAAAAGGGAAGCAAGGGAACAACCTCAAAAACTCAGCAAAAATAAGTGGGAAATAGTAAGAATCAATATTAAGATAAGTTATATTATACCTTGAGTCACCATAACATATTTTACGTATATTTCGAGTAACCATAAATTATTTTATGCAATTCATGTCTTATAATTGATATTTCAATTACTCTATTTGAAACCCATGGATATGATTGTTTAAATTATAGAAATTATTTGATAATGATTATATAAATATTTATTTTTGTGAGTGCCACCACGGGAGTTTAATGCTTTAGGGGACTAAATAACCATTAGCCTCTGATTGGTCACTTTGTGGCCTTCTATTTGTTATGGATCTATTGACCCATGTTCTGATTGTCACTCTAGTGACCTCAATTCTATTCTATTCTATACCGTGGTTATGGTTATTTGTTTACATAATTTCTAGATTTCTGTTTCTGCCACTTAAACAATTTATTTACTCCCATTAAGTTTGTATAATGTTTTAGTTTAAATAACTATCCATAGTTATTTTGAACCCCATGCTCTTGGCATAATATCTCTCACTCTACTGTGTGCTTATAACTATTACCCCTTTCAATTGATGAAATATAGAGAAGGATTGTACCCTCGTGTAGTGAGATCAGCACAAAATTTGATACGGATCTTTTTTTTTCTCTCTTTTTTTATAATTGTCTTCCACCAAATGATAAAATAATAAAAGCCCGATGAGTATATTTCATTTTATTAAAGTAGTAGGATAATTAATGAATCTAATTAACTATTTAATTATTTTCTTACTTTCATTTTGCCTCGGTCTGCGCCACTTAATTTGTTAAAATTAAAATTAATTAGCAAGTTACGATTCTAGCCCTTGGCTTGAATTTACATGTAATACCAAAATAACAAAACAACCAAAAGAGTCTTCAACTCCCAAAACCTTCCAAGCTACGTCCTTGGAGGTGGCATATCACTTGAACCTGAAAATGATATCCCATATAGGGTGAGCCAAAGACCAGCAGAGATATACTAAACCAGATATGAGCAATAACTAAAACATTAGCATTTGATAAATGGCTAACACTTATAAACCAACTTACAACACAATCCAGTTCCATGACAAATATGTACATGTTTTATTCCACTTTCTTTTACTTAACCAATTCAATTCATAAATATGGCTCAGAACCTGGCCAAACAATAAAACAAGACTACATCCCATATTAAAACACTTCCTTTATTCACAATTCAAATGAGACTACAACTCATGTCAAAAACACTTCCAATTCTTCAATTATCTATGTTATGCAAACACAATTAGAATTTCGAGACTTTCACCTTGGACACTCTGGCCAACTTAGTTATCAATGGAGTCCATCCCCTATCTCCTCCCAAACAGGTTTGAGAGTCCATCCCTTATCTCCTCTCAAACCATGGAGTACATCCCCTATCTCCTTCCAAACAACATACATATACAATGTATTTAACAAATATAATATACAATGATCAATCAATACACATGTCCGATGTATTATTCCAACCGTCATATTCAATGACATGTTCCACATGATTAGTTTCAGTTTTCCCTAATCAACATACAGTGTCTACAACAATCAAGACTATCCTCCACCGATATCTCTAAACAGATAATAAATTTATCAAACAGATATAATCTCAACATTTTCATGGATGAGTGATTAATTTATCCAACTACACCATTCAATCTCACAAATCCCCAATTTCATGAATTTCAACTCAATTTCACAATTTCCTAAATTAATTATTCAACATAATTAGGGCATTTTTCCCTATTTTCCAATAACAACCCTAAGGTTCAATTTCATCGATTTAACCACAATAATACCATTTTCCAAGGTCTCACAAACACATGGAATTTAACATTTGAAAACCTCCTTTTTAAAATTCTAAAACAAACCCTAGCTTTCCCAAAATCACCAAACAACCCCATCTATCCAAAATACACAATATTTATGTCAAAACTCAGAGAGATGAGTAGGTTATCCATACCTCAAATGCAGAGACCAAAGGGAGAAGATGATGAAACTCAAAGTGCTCCAAACCCAAAGATTTTCGGATTGAAATGTAGCCCACACCAAGCTCCACACTTTTAACAAAGGGACTAGGGTAGAAACACACTCAAACTAGATGATTTCTTAGAGAGAAGTTGTATTCTAGAGAGAGGAGCTCTCTAATGAGGGTTTTGAAAAGTTAGAGAGAGAGAGAGTGGGTTGAAAAAGTGATTTAAAATAACACAGTCGAGATCTGATATATGTATAATCCGCTCGAGCGCAGAATAGGACGCTCGAGCGTAAGACACAAAAACTTTACCCGCTCGAGCGCTAAGGCACAACAGCAAAGCACTACCCGCTCGAGCGCAAAGATACCCGCTCGAGCGTAGAATACATTCCTCCAGTACTTTTACAGACTCTAGACACCCACTCGAGCGCAACAAACCCGCTCGAGTGTGAGGAACTCCGCTCGAGTGTAAAAAACACTTCTGCAGTACATTTGCAGACGCACAAAATGCTGAAAGGATGCAAACTCCGCTCGAGCGGATCAACAAAATCTGGGCAACAAGATTTGAGACTAAAACTCAACCAACCTATTTGAAACACGCTCAAGACATTTCTAAACTCAAATTCAAAGAGTTAAAGGACGGAAATGCAATATATGCAACAACAGACATCCACGGAACCGAGTCCGGAATACAAAACCAATGGAGGGAAAACCAGGATCGCTATATAAAGTGCCAGCCATTGATTTTTTTTTAAAAATATTTTTTAATTTATTTATTTACTAACAATAGATGAAATTTAAATTTTGACATAACCAATTGCAACCATTTATCGATCCGTTTTTTTAGCTGGGCTGAGTTGTTGGATATAAGAGCATTTTTATCAAATTAATTAAAATTTTGGTTAAATTATAAACACATTTTAAAAATTTGCTTAAAATACAATTTGTCCTCTGTAGTTATGGAAATTACATCCTGCCCCTTTAAATTTCTAATTTCATAACAAATGGCCTCTTTTATTAATAAATCATTAAATCAATTAATAGTTTCTAATGTTGTTAGAAATTTATTTTAGTTAATAATTCAGGTAATTTTATCATTGTATAGGAGAGTAGTTAGAAATTTTACTATTTTAGTTAATTCTATTAAATTCTAACAAAGGATATTTGTAATTTTTCAAATCACAGGGAGTAATTCATATTTTAAACAAATCTCATAATGGTGCATTTATAATGGGTGATTCTATCTACATATCATTAATATTCTCAGTACACATATTTAGTACACACACAAAATAATTTTTAGGGTTTAAAAATATCTTGTTTCACACCTTAACTTTCCATTACCAATACTATATTAATACACCACTACTGGAATACGCACCATTACACACACCAAAAACTCTTCATCTTTAGCACTACACGCAACAAAAACTCCCACAATCTTTAGAATAGAGACCATCTTCGTCAGTCTTAATCTCCATCACCGGCGGAAGTCTCATTCGGCCTCCATCTTCGCCGGTGTTGATCTCCATAGTTGGTGTTGAACTATCGTCGTGTCTTATCTCGTCATGTCAAATCATTAGCGGAGTGTTTCATTCGGCCTCCATCTTTACAGATATTAATCTTCATTTTCGGTGTTGAACTCTCATCTCTTGTCATCATTTCAGATTGACATTCTCACCCTTGATTCATGAGTATATATGTTAATGGTGAAAATGATGAAACATGAGCATACCTTTTTAGTAACAAATTCACTTTTGTAGTCAACAACACAATTAGTTTTGACATTGCTACATTGGGTGGGTATAGAATTCTGTAAAAAATTTAACAAATTCATTAAATTAGTCATATTCAAGAATACAGAGTTGAACAAACTTAAGCCTCATTTGGAAATTTAATATTTTAACTTAAAAGTCAAAAAGTCACCAAAAAAACTAAAAAGTTGATAACTTATACCAAAAAGTCAAAAATTCTCTTTTTTTTTCTTCTATTTTTTGCATACCTTTTCGTAAAAAAGTAAAAAGTCGTTCCAAACATACTAAAAACAAAAAAAGTTACAAAATAGTATGTTCCCAAACGAGGCCTTAATGTGTTCAAAAATTTATATCTGAACAACAAATAAAAGTTTAATTTATTTTAACTGAACTAACTTAAAACGTTCAATTTTTTTATATATGAACATTTAATATGTGGTCAATCTTAATATAATATACATAAAATTTAAGTAATAATCATAAAATTAATGACTTCATTAATTGACTTACAATTACAGAAGAACAGCTGGAGGTAAGGAAGAGAGAAAATTCGAGCTTGAAATTACTAATGACTAAAACATTACAATTTATAGAAAAGAAAATAACTATGCAGCTTGTGACTTGATGATTGATGAGAGCAGCTGGCAGCACATGAGAAAGGCTGTCAATTACTTTCGACAGATGACTGAAAGTTGATGTTGCTTTTGACTTTGTCTTCAGATGAATAGTGAACAGTAAAATTGACTTTTACTATTCATTACTTTCGCTGGAGGCAAGCATGTGACTGGAAAATCAATATAAATACAAATCAACAGCTTTTCTCAAAAGAGTATTGATTGAAGCTGATATGTATCTATATGGAATCCAATGCAGAGTTGACTAGGCAAATGGATCCTAAGCATCTTGGAATAGGGAACATATGGGTCTTGATTGGTGGAAGCCTTGGAGGAGTCTGAATCATCCTCAGAGGATTCTGTAGCAGGGGTTGACTGAGCTTGGGCCGTCTTGGCTTAGGCCATAAGGAGATGGCCATTTCCATTAATTGATCACTGGATGACTTAGGTTGAACTGCAACTTTATTATCTTTCTTTGACTTGGGCTTTGTAGACTTTGATATAGATGACTTGGGCTTGGAAGAACTAGGAGTTGGGCTTCCAAGTCTGACCGGAGGAAGTTGGCTTCCTTGTGTGACTGAAGTAATGGGCTGAGCCTGTTAGGCCTTAACTATTGCTGGAGTAGGAGCATGTACATTGATTGGAAATTCTTGCTCAATTTGTTCAATAATGCGGTAGGTCTTGAAATTATCCCACCATTTGATTGAGTGTTCTCGGATGACTATGTTATCATTGAGAGCATACTGCCATTTGATTAGGAAGATGAGCAGTAATGGGAATTGACTTTGTTGATGACTCATTTTAAAAACGGAACCAAAATAATGAACTTTTTCTTTTAATTCAGTAGGTAATATGTGAACATTAGCACCATGTAGTGACCACTAACGGAGGAACCATGTTGGTAATTCTGACTTAAAATGATGATCAAATTGCAGAAACCAGGAGTGACTATTTGACTCATTTTGGTATAGGAGGACTTTGAACCAAGCATCTATACAGTCATGGTAACTATACGGGATGTTATGACTGGGTAATTCACAGAGTTGATAAGGCAAACCCCATTCAGCATGGCTGACTATATTAAGAATATATAGGGAATGATAAAGAACTTTACTAGTGTAAATACGATCAGTAATAGGTTTAATATTAATCGACTCATGATGATATAAAATATCTTTAAAGAAGGCAATTGACTTATCTGGATGGAGAGGAATGAAATGCCGTCCAGGAGGGAAGTAAGATTTGACTAAATCCAGAGTAGTAGACACATTGCGATGGTGAATAGGTTCTTTGAAGAACAAATTATATGACTGGGTTTTTACATAGGCTGATCTGGGAGATTTGACTGGATTAGCAGGAAAATGGGTGACTGATACAGACTGGGATGGAGAAAAAGGATCAACAGCAAGGGCAATGGAATAAGAACTTGGTTTAGGAATTTGACTAAGAATTTGGTAACGGTTTACTGACTCAACAGGTGGTAAAGCAGGTTGACTGGCTGGCACAATGGCCTTGTTGCTGGATCTTGTACTGCGAGACATCTGGACCAGTAAATAAGAACAATCAGCATGCACTAACGATATCTAATTGCTCAGTATGAAAACATAAACAATTAAGATAATGAGCAAGTTGTTGTCATTGAGCTTTAATACGATAGAATTGAATATATTGAGCACGTTGAGTAGTTGGATATGTTGACTTAAGATGGGCAAGGCGAGAAGCAGTATGTTTGACTAGGGATTTATAGTATTTAATTTGGTGTTTATGGTAAGCAAGGGAGGGTATAGGCATGGTATACACACTATCCACCCTGTAAAAATTCGCGGGTAAGAAAATCAGGGATAGAATTTTGACTACTAGGAATAGATTCAGTAGTAAAATAAAAAATACTTAAAATAGATTGCCAACGGGAAAAAATCTGTTTACTAGCAAGATTTTGAACATCTTTTTCTAAAACATGTTTAGCAGATTTGCAATCAACACGAAGTAAAAATTTTTGATTTAAAATGTCATCTTGAAATTTATTAATACATAAAACAGTAGATAAAATTTCTTTTTTAATAGTACTATAATTTTTCTATGCTTTATTCCAAACACCAGAATGATAACGAACAATTTGTTTAGATGATTGAGGAGTGACTTTCTGACGAAGAAAGCCACCATATCCAATATCGGAGGCATCAGTTTGAATAATTTTAAATGAATTCTCAGTAGGAATACCATGACAAGGCAAAGCCTTGACATATTGCTTGATTTGTTTAACAATAGCAATATGACTAAGAGACCAAGGAGGATTATCCTTTAACCGATCAAATTAGAGTTGATTGGTTTTTCTAAGGTCTTTGTAGAATTCAGCAATATAATTAAGGGATCCTAAAAACCTTTGTAACTGGGTTTTATCTAGGATTTCATCAGGAAACTTAGAAGCAAATTCAATAGGTAGGATGGTATTCTGGTGGATATTATATACTAAAAATCGGACTTTGGTTTGGAATAACTTAATCTTAGGAGCAGAGATGACTAAACCATGACTTTTAATAGTATAAAAGAAAGCAGTAAGATGTTTCCAATGTTCACTAAGTGACTTAGAAAAAATAAGAATATCATCTATATAAACAATGGAAAAATGACTAAAGGGGTTAAAAATATCATTCATAATGTGTTGAAATTCACTAGGAGCATTTTTTAATCCAAAGGGCATGACATTCCATTCATAATGACCAAATGGTGCAGTGAAGGCAGTTTTATATCTATCTTGAGAATGAATTTGGATTTGCCAAAATCCACTTTTTAAATCAAATTTACTAAAAATAACGGCTTGACTAAGTCGTTTAATTAGATCTTTTTTATTCGGAATAGGATAACGAATCCATTCTAAAACCTTATTTAATGGTTTATAATTAATGACTAAGCGAGGAACGCCGCGTTCTAATTCAGCATTTTTATTAACATAAAAAGCAGGACAAGACCAAGGTGACTTGCTATGACTAATAATTTTATTTTGTAATAATTCATTAATTTCTATTTTACACATCTCAACAAGTTCATGATTCATTTGAATAGGTCGAGATTTAGTAGGAATATTTTTTTCATCAAAATGTTTAATATATGGTAAGGTGACGACATGTTTCTTTCTATGCCAAAAAGCAGTAGGCAAAGTGGAACAAACAGTGGATTCTAATTTCTGTTTAAATTCTTCAATTTGAGAAATAAGAAGAGGTTCAGTTAATTGACTTTCAATACGTTTATAATTAACGTCTTCTTTGAGAAAACATAATTGGCTGGTTAAATGATTAATAGATTGGGAAATAGAACAATCTTTTAATTGGTTTAATTCTTTTACTTTAGGAGGAGATAAGAATTGAAAGGTGACTGTTTGACCAAAAACATGAGTAGTTATGCCACGAGTAGAAGTAGTAAATGGATAAAGTAAAAATATAAATGGTGTTCCTAAAATAACTTTATCAGTCATATTTCTAACTAGAACAAAGGATGTTTTAAAACAGACATTGTTTTGACAAATATGAATTTGGGTAATTTATATTTAATATGCATTTTACTACCATCAGCAGATGTTAATTGTTCAACAGTTTTATGATAATATTTGGTAGGGAGTAATCCTTCTTGGATACAATTAAGATCAGCACCAGTATCTATTAAAGCTATGACTTCTAATTCAAAATCATTAATGACTAATTTAATTTTGGAGTGCCATTTTTGAATATTAATTTTATTAATAAGATTTAATCTGTTATCATCAGGATTATTTGATGGGTGTGACCGATTATCAAATAGAAAATTATCAGGATTAGTATGGTCAGATTCACTAGGGGAGATAGCATCTTTTTCTTGGAAATTATCTAGACTTTTATTAATTTTTAATAGAATAATTTCATCTTCTAAAGTTTTATCTTTACTTTGTAAATCTTTAATAGTTTGTTTAATTTGATTAATTTCATGTTGTAAGTCTTGTAGGGTAACTTCTTTTTGTTTATTTTTAAATCTTTCCAAAGTTTTAGTTAAACTAATGATTGGTTTTGTTAGGACCTTTTGTTGTCAAATTCCATGGATCAAAACCAAGGTTGTAACAAGAGTTCTTTAAGAAGTTGGTTTCCTTCAAAAACAGGATTACTTTAGAGTTCTGCATGAAATTGGTATCAGAGCGGGTCGTTCTATTTTGTTTAAAACAAAAATATTTTTTTTAGAACGAGATCTTGTTTGATTTGTGATAATGGATTTAAAGAGGTCGGTTGAGAATACCACTAATAATGAATCCTCTGAGAGTGATAATGAAGAACTTGAACAAGCTTATAAAAAGTTGTATAAGGAGTTTCTTAAGTTATTCAAATTGAATGACAAACTCACAAAGAAACTCAAAGCATGTGAATGTGAGAATGTCAAACTTAAGGAGGAGATTTCCGAGGCTAGGATCAATGCCATCAAGATAGCTGATGATCAACAAGTCCTTTGTGCAAAACTGTTGACTTGTGAGACAGAGAGGGATGAGCTACAGGAAACTCATGCCATGTATGAAGAAAAGATTGAATCTCTCGAGATGTCTCAAGTTGCTTTGGAAGAACTAATGATCAAGAAAGAGGAAGAGCTAAAGTGTGCTATGGCTACCATTGGTTTTTGGAACAAAGGATCAAAGACTTTGGAGGATATCATTGGATCTCAACAAATCTATTCAGACAAGAGTGGCATTGGCTTTGGAGATAAGAGAGAGCAAAAACAGAGTGCTTCCACATCTCATGATACAAGAACTCAAGGAAAGGGAGGACAAAAGATTCAACAAGAGGAAAGACTTCTCAAACTCCCTAGAGTTGGTAAGGTAAAAGAAAAGAAGGTACACCCTGTTTTTATTTGTCATCATTGTGGTATGCATGGCCATATTCGCCCTTATTGTTATAAATTGCATGGGAGAGTGCCTCAAAAGGGTAGAAATTCGACTTACATGTCTAGGCGGAATACCAAGATTCATGAGGGTGTTTACAACACCACGACACTTACCAAGACACTTACCAAGACTGCTAGACCTGATTTCGTTAAGATCAAAAAGATTTGGGTAAGAAAACTTGACTTGTGTTAATGTGTTTTTTTTTTTGGGTCTTTATGTGTTTTTTTTTTAATGAAAAAAAATGTGTGAATGTTTGTTTTTTTTGTCTTGCTTTGTTTAGAAAAAAAAAAAAAAAAAAAAAAAAAAGATTTTCTTAGTATGGTTTTGCAAGCTTGAATTTTTTTGAGATGTCCTTGGTGCATATTGGAATTGATGAGAATATCCATTACATGTTAATATGTGTGTGCTTTCTGTGGTCATTACTCATTTTGGAGTGTGTGTTCTTTGATTAGTATGTCTCATTCTGTACACACTCTTGGATTAGCAAATATCGGAGTCTTCCGACTTAGTGTTTTTATATTTTGTTTAAAATTGATACATAATCACAAATCAACATCTAGGAGGTTTCTAGATTTTTCAGGTTTATTAGACTTAAGTTGAATATCTGTAGTTAGTAATAAAGATTTTAATTTGTCAGTATATTTTTGTTTTAATTAAGGATCTTCTAATTTACTAATTAAATTGATCAAAGAATTTTCTTCTTCTTCTTGTTGTCTAGTAAGAACAGTAAGTTGTTTGACTGGTTTACAACATGTATCATTACATCTGAATTCAATATCATTATCAGTAGCATCATTAGGTGATTGGTAGGGAGAAGAATGACTAGAATTAGAAGATTCAATAGGCGAGTTATTAGAAGATTGATTTAATTGAAAGATTTCAAATAATTGACTTTTAGATTCATCATTGATTTGTAATTGATGAACCTTGTCTTTCAATTTTTGTTTTTCGTTATATTTATTAGAATAATGACCCTTTTTGCCACACTTATAACAAGTAATATTAGAAGGTGATTTAGATTTTGACTTCTTAGAGTGTTTAGGTTTTGATGATTTGTGTTTACTATAATTTGGTTTTTCATAATATTTATCAGGAGAATTAAACTTAGAATATTTTTTATAATTTGATTTTTTTACGAAAATGTTTAGATTTATGTGACTTTCTTTTGGAGGGTGCTACAGGAGGTAGGCCATATTGTTCACAAAAGTTTCCTAATTCATATTTGGCCTTATGTTTATCCTTAGTAGCTTTTTAACTCAATTTTAAATCTATACACATTTTTAAACCTTCTTTTTGAATAGTGCTTGAAAAATCTAAAAATCCCCTAGATGTTGATTTGTGATTATGTATCAATTTTAAGCAGTATATAACAATCCCAATCAAACAATAAAAGACAAATCGACACAATGATTTTACGTGGAAAAACCACAATTGGACACCTCCAACTGTGATTAAAAAACCACGGGCAACAGCCACAAAACAATCCACTAAGAAGATTTAAAGGAATTACACAGGTATACTCTCAATTACCTAACGAATCCACGACTAATTGAACCAACCTCTATGTGCCTCTTCCAACCCCGTCTTCACCTCGGAATTGTCTTTACGATGAGCCACTCCAGAATCCACCGAAGTTTCAGGCTCGAATTCTTCAGAATCCACCAAAGAACAACTCTCTCTCTCTCTCTCTCTCTCTCTCTTGTGTATAACAAACAAAACCTTTGATGTACTCTCTTTAAACCATGAGTTGAATACTCAATAAAAATCAAAGAAAACTCACAAAATATCCCCAGATATAAACCTTAAGAACCAAAAAGAAGATCTGGAGGAATTAATTTAGTTTTGGGAGAAAACCAACTACTTATAGAAAACAAAAGTAATCATAGTTTTGAAAGAAAACCAACTTCTTAAAGAAAACAAAAGTAATCCTAGTTTTGAAAGAAAATCAACTTCTTATAGAAATCCTTGTCAACCGGGATTGCCAAGAATAAAACCTAACAATCTCCCCCTTTGGCAATGCCGTGACAAAACACACCTAACAAATAAAATCCTAATCACCCCAACCCATAACAGCCAACAAAAGCCAACTTCTATCTCAAGGTCATGATCTGCAAAACAGTTATTAGTGCCACAATCTCCAAGACAACTATTAGTGCCACAAGAGTATATGAAAAAAATAATAAACATATGACAAGATTATCTTGAAGCATGAGATGGAAAACATGAATATATGCGACTTGGAGATTTTAAGAACATGCAGCATGAAAACCTGAAAACTAAAATACATGCACCCGACACATGGCATGAATATGGCTTGAATACATGAAATCCTAAGACACAAGCACCGGACAATCTTACTCCCCCTTGTTGTCACGAATTGACAAAGGAAGCTCAATCAACTAAAGCATGATCATAAACCACACAAGCAATGATATGATGATGTAAATATCAGGAGCATGCAAGAATGCAAAGCAACATGCAAAACAACTAAAGCCAATCTTCCTTACCAAACAAATCAAAGTGATCATGCGAACAAACTTTTGTAACAATAAACCAAACTCCCCCTCACTAAAAACAACCACACACACTGAAAACAGTGAACAAGAAGAAAAAGACAAAAAATAATATGGTGGAGCAGACAAGGAATTTCAGATTAGTACCTTAATACACACAAGACTATCCAAGAAGCACAATTACTTGAAAACACAATGTGCACAGCCTCTAGAAAATTCCTCATAAAAGAAAGTGATGCATTATGTGAAAAGCATAGATCCCATGATAAAAGTGTGTGTATGACTCTTTGGATTCGACAAACACTAGATTCAAATCCTAGTAGTGATATAAAAGTTGGACCTCCAACAAGAGAATCTAAGCATAACTACGGAAAGTCAAACCACTAGGAATTAAGGGGTATTTGGTGAGTAAAAGCGGAGGCTCCCCCTCAATCAATGAATCCTTTATTTTTTCCTTTTTTTTCACATCTTTTTCTTTTCTTTCTTTTGCACATCTTTTTTTTTTTGGTTTCTTTCTTTTGCACATTTTTTTCTTTCTTTTTTACACTCATTGGCTGCTGACACGCTCAAGAATATGGAAACTGAACCAGAGAAGCATGGATATAATCAGGATGGCCTGGTTGGTGACTCTGAGGTAGCCTTTTCCTCATGCCTGGACTACAAAGAATAGAGGGGAAAGCCGTGGAGATGCAAAAAGATGGAAGGTGGTTAAGAGACTCAACATCACCCAAGATATGCTAGTATCGGTCAATTCCTCTAGAGAAACAAAAGATACCATGCCAGAAGTCCAAAAAAAATAATCACTAAGGCAGAAGACTCCGATATTTGCTAATCCAAGAGTGTGTACAGAATGAGACATACTAATCAAAAAACACACACTCCAAAATGAGTAATGACCAAAGAAAGCACACACATATTAACACATAATGGATATTCTCATCAATTCCAATATGTGCCAAGGACCACTCAAAAATTTCAAGCTTGCAAAACCATACTAAGAAAATCTTTTTTTTTTTTTGGATTTTTATTTTTCTAAACAAAGCAAGACATAAAAAAAACATGCACACATTTTTTTTTTCATTAAAAAAAAAAAAACACACAGAACCCAAAAACTAAAACAAATAAACAAATTAACACAAGTCAAGTTTTCTCACCCCAAACCGCTTTAGTATGAACAAAATTGCGAGAATTGCGGTTCTTGGGTGTTGTCTTAACGTTGTGGTTCCCTTCCCTTTCAATGAGAAACCGTCTGACATGGTTTCCAACTTCCTATTCATAGGTCTAGGCAAATACACTCTACCATGCAACTTATAACAATAAGGGCGAATATGACCATGCATACCACAATGATGACAAATAAAAACAGGATGTATAGGGTGTACCTTTTTTTCTTTTATCTTACCAACTCTAGGAAGTTTGAGAAGTCCATCCTCATGTTGAATTTTTTGTTCTCCTTTTCCTTGAGTTCTTGTATCATGAGATGTAGATGCACTCTGTTTTTGCTCTTTGTTATCACCAAAGCCAATGCCACTCTTGTCACAACTCATTTGTTGAGACCCAATGATATCCTCCAAAGTCTTTGATCCTTTGTTCCAAAGACCAATGGTAGCTATAGCACACTTGAGCTCTTCCTCTTTCTTGATCAATAGTTCTTCCAAAGCAACTTGTGACATCTTGAGAGATTCAATCTTTTCTTTATCCATGGCATGGGTTTCCAGTAGCTCATTCCTCTCTGTCTCACAAGTCAATAATTTTGCACAAAGAGCTTGTCGATCATCAGCTATTTTGATGGTATCAATCCTGGCCTCAGAAATCTCCTCCTTAAGTTTGACATTTTCACTTTCACATGCTTTGAGTTTCTTTATGAGTTTGTCATTCAATTTGAATAAGTTAAGAGACTTCTTATACAACTTTTCATAAGCTTGCTCAAGCTCTTTATGATGACTCTCCGAGGATTCATTATCAGTGGTATTCTCAACTAACCTCTTCGAAGACTTTGTTTGTCCTTCAGTTTCGGAAGCCGCCATGAAAGCAAGAAATTGTTTATGCCCCTCTTCGCCTTGATCTTCATCGTCACTTTCATCTTTATCAGATTCTGATTCATCATCCCAAGTGATAGCGAGGGCTTTCTTCTTCCTCAAATGAGTGGGGCATTCTGAAGCAAAAGTGGCCAAATCCTTGGCATTCATAGCATTGGACACTTTCAGAGTTCCCTTGTATCTTTCCTTTTTCTTTCTTGGCTATAGGATTAATTTTGAGTTTATCTTTGCCTTTGGATTTATGAGTATGAGTAGATTCCAAAAGATTAGGATTCTTTTTCAAAAAGATTTTTTTGAATTGTTTTACAAAAGCATCCATAATCTTGGAATCTATCTCACAATCCTCATCAGAATCCTCTCTAACTTTATGAGCACTACTAAAAGCAATATCTTTTTGTTTCTTTTTGAAATTCCTGTGTGCCTCATAAGTTTGAAGATTTCCAACCAACTGATCCAGCTTGAGGTTGTCAACATCTTGAGCCTGCTCAATAGCCGTAACTTTTGGTTGGAACCAATCGGGCAAGGATCTCAAAATTTTTCCCACAACTTTGGATTCTGGTATTTTTTCACCTAAATTGAAGCTGGAATTAACAATATCACTCAACTTTGCATAAAATTCATCAAAGGTCTCACTATCTTTCATTGAAAGGTTTTCGAAACTAGATGTGAGCTTTTGAAGTTTTGAGCGTTTAACAGAAGGAGTGCCCTCATGAATAGTTTGTAAGATATCCCAAGCCTCTTTTGTGACTTCACAATTACAAATACGACTAAACTCTTCAGGTGTGACAGCGCAAAAGAGAGAATTGATAGCTTTACTATTCCAGCTACTATTTTGGTAATCAATTGTGTCCCACTTATCAATTGGTTTGGGGAAAGTTACTCCATCAATGGTAATCGTTGGTTCGGTCCACCTATACATGACAGATTGCCAAACTTTTTCATCAATAGATTTTAAAAACGATCTCATCTGAGCTTTCCAAAAGGAATAATTGGATTCGTCAAGTAAGGGTGGTCGAACCATAGAATTTCCCTCGCGAATTGTATCCATTATCACAAATCAAACAAGATCTCGTTCTAAAAGAATTTTTTAAAAAAACTAGAATGACTCGCTCTGATACCAATTGAAAAATCTAGAAATCCCCTAGATGTTGATTTGTGATTATGTATCAATTTTAAGCAGTATATAACAATCCCAATCAAACAATAAAAGACAAATCGACACAACGATTTTACGTGGAAAAACCACAATTGGACACCTCCAACTGTGATTAAAAAACCACGGGCAACAGCCACAAAACAATCCACTAAGAAGATTTAAAGGAATTACACAGGTATACTCTCAATTACCTAGCGAATCCACACCTAATTGAACCAACCTCTATGTGCCTCTTCCAACCCCGTCTTCACCTCGGAATTGTCTTTACGATGAGCCACTCCAGAATCCACCGAAGCTTCAGGCTCGAATTCTTCAGAATCCACCAAAGAACAACTCTCTCTCTCTCTCTCTCTCTCTCTTGTGTATAACAAACAAAACCTTTGATGTACTCTCTTTAAACCATGAGTTAAATACTCAATAAAACATCACAGAAAAGTCACAAAATATCCCCAGATATAAACCTTAAGAACCAAAAAGAAGATCTAGAGGAATTAATTTAGTTTTGGGAGAAAACCAACTACTTATAGAAAACAAAAGTAATCCTAGTTTTGAAAGAAAACCAACTTCTTAAAAAAAACAAAAGTAATCCTAGTTTTGAAAGAAAACCAAATTCTTATAGAAATCCTTGTCAACCGGGATTGCCAAGAATAAAGCCTAACAGTGCTAATTATGTCACCGTAGGTTAAATGATCATATTCAATTATACCAGTAGGTTGACTAAGGACATCTCTAATTTTATGAGCAAAAAGACTAGGTAATCCATTAATGAATTTTTCTTTCTAAAATGACTTAGTACAATCTTCTCTAAGCATGACACGAGGAGTAAAGACATCTTTATACCATCTAAAATCACTTAAAGTAGGGCAGGTAAGATTACTAAGTTGATCATGGATGCGAGAATATATATTAGTAGGAGTTCCTATGAAATGTCTGACTATAGTGTAGATTAATGTATTAACACCATCATGTTTATAATAACCAATAGTTTCATCAAATATAGGAAGATCATTTTCATCTTTTTGACTTGCATGTTGAATAGATTCATGTTGTTCTTCAGTGAGATATTTTTCCCACCAAGATTTGAGCATACTAGTAAAACCAGAAGTGATTAAAGAAACAATTTCAGGTTGAGTATAATCAGGGTAATTACTAAGGTAGCTATTAGCAACCATCGATAAATGTAACTTTTGCAGGATTTGGTCTTCACTAAGGCCATCAATATTCCATTCGTATAATTTTTTGGCAGAAATAGAAAATTGATTACTAAGATTGGTTTCTTCATATTGGAGATCTGGGGGAGTAGGTCGAGTATACTAATTTTTAGTAAGAGTGGTAGGATTAACTTTAGGGTAAGTAATTCGATTAAGATTGGTAGATTGAAATTGTTGAGTTAAAAGATTAATGTCATCATCAGATGATGCAGATTGACTATCTTGGGTAGGTTTTTGAGTTAGGACAGTGAGTCCTTTTTCATTAGAGGGAGATGTTTTACTAGCAGAAAGAGTAGCTAATTTAGTAAATAATTGTTCAATAACTTTAACAGTAAAAGCATCTTGGGTGACGAGACTATCTCATTTAGAGCAATTACTGGGTAAAGAAAGCAAAGGTTTTTCTAATGATGGTTTAATAGAAGATTTGTGAGCAAAATAATCATCAAAATTAGTTTCTATTTTATCTAGTTGTTTACCAATTGTTTTTAAACATTGATTGGTGTAATTATTTTGTTCAATGACTTTTTTTAATTCAGGTTCAGTACCAGCTAATTTGAAGGGAGAGGCAGTAATAGTAGATCCTTGATGTTCAATTATAATGGTTTCTAAAGGAGGATGAGTAGAGCTAATAGTAGTATTAGATGTTTTCCATCTATTTTTAGTAATTGTATTTATCTTGTTATAATAATTTTCTAAATATTCAAAGAAAGGAACTTCTATACTATGTTCAGTCATAAATTTATACCATTTACGAGTAATTATGTATTGTTGACTAGCATCATATTTGTGTCGATAATCATGACATTTGGTCCTATTGTTTGTAGATTTAAATTCAATATGTAATTTATCTAAATCAGGGGTAAATGGTTTACTAATGGTCATTAATTGAGGATTCATTGGAGTTATAACTTCAAAATTAGTTTGAGTTGGTGAATCTTGAGATTCAAATGTCATCTGCTTGGAGATGTGTATGAGTAGAATAAATAGGTTTACTGATTTGAGAAGTTGCAGAATTATCAATGCCTGTAATGTACTATGGAAGTTTGTCCTAAATGAATTTGACTATTTCTTCGAAACAAAGGTGTATTAAATATTTCATCTTCAGTTTCAGTATCAGTGGTTATACTAGAAGTACTATGTCTAGAGGATTGACTAGGGCGATTAAATCGGATTTGAATAGATCCATCAGTAAATTGTTGAATATCTTGGATATCTTGACTGGTAGATTGTTTTTTATTTTCTTTATAATTTTCATTGACTATGGCCCATTGGTCAGGAAGAGTGATATCTTTCTATTCAATCATTTTTGGAGTATTAATATTAGTATCATTACTAATACTTTGAATAAGTAAAGTTTTGTCTTTGGGACTTTTATGTAGAGCTTGAACATTTAAATTAGTTTTAATACATTTATAATAAACACGGTAAATTAAAGCAATATTATGTCATCACCTTTTCTTTCATATTTGTAAAGAACCATTTAACTGATTATTCAAAGTTAGAGCATCTAAGATGTGTGGATCTCGAAGACTAAGAGTAAAATTAGGAAACAATTAAAATGGACAAGTCCTTTATGAAGGCCTGTTTCCATCATACCCATTAGACTATCATTATAATCAATAAATTGAGCATCTTATAAATAAATCGAGCATCTCATAAATATAATAAAACTGAAGTATTCTTACCTTGAGAGGTTAATGGTTTAACACCTACTTGAATTAATCCTAAATGAAGAAAATTATGACTAGATTTTAAATGTCTTTTAATAATATTAGCATCTAATAATTGGCATGTTTCACGGGGTTTTTCTAGAGCATAAACCTGTTCTAAGGTTTTAACATGAAGATTGACTTTAAAAGTAGATTGCAAAAACGTAGTATGATAAATTTCTTTAATTTGTAATTGTGGTATATTCCAGCTTAAATCAATTTTATCATTGTGTATTTCTGCTTCTTCTTCATTTATAACTATACCTGGTTGAGGTATGGGAGCTAGAGTTGTGGATCTAGAGCTGATTGAAGAGTTACTTCTGAATAATCGACTCATTGTTCGGACTGAGTAAATGACTTACAGAAATCTTAATACATTGTCTAAACTGATCATGGTTTCACATACCATACACATACCCTCTCCGGGAGACCCCGAATTGTCCTATATTGCCTAACACAAAGGACTTACTCTGGACAAGGGACAAATGTTGGGTGGTTACTGACAAGGTGGAAAGACCAAATAGAGTTATTTGACAGATTAAGACGACAGAAGGCAATTACAAAGCAGAATAAAGATAGATTAAGCAGATTTAACAATTCAATAAGCAACTGAAATCAACAGAAACTTGGCTCTGATACCAAAAGGATATAAACAAAATTATTTTGTTCAAATATAAATAATCAAACATTTTGTAAAAGTTCAACTCTGATTATTCGAACATGACGAACAAACTCATCTTCCCAACATATGAAAGGGATAAATAAAAAACCAAAAAACTAAATCCTCGTTTGGGTACATGCTAATTTAGTAACTTTTTGGCTATTTGGCTAAAATATGAGCTAAAAAAAACTAGTATATTTGGGATGACTTTTTGGCTTTTTGCGAAAAGATGTGCAAAAAAGTAGAGAGAAAAGAGAATATTTTGGTATAGATTGTTCGCTTTTAGTTTTTTTAGTGACTTTTTGACTAAAAAAGCCACTTGCCAAACAGGCCTAAGTCATAAATTAATTTTTTTCAATATTCAAATTAACGTTTTCAATATTTATATCAGAACCAGCCATCTCAGTATCATCTATGGTGCCCAAATCTTCAAAACTAATTGATTTCAATATTTTTAAATCCTAAATCTTCAAAGGCAATGGAAAAGAGAATGAAGTGAGTTAATTGATAATGAATGATATCATGAGTGTATGTTAATGGTGAAGATGATAAAGAAATACAATGTTTATATGTTAAAAACCTAAACCTATAGGGATGATGGTTTGTGAATAACATTTTGTGTTTTTAAATATGAAATTTTTGAATGAGTAGAATATACTCCATGTTGTCCTTAATAGTCATTTCATTAAAGGCTATTATTAGAATATGAATTTAATCTACTAATGGTGTGTAATGAGAGTATTAGTGGCGTGTAAATAGAATCACTCATTTATAATTTACCTTAAGATTTTAGTTATATTTTAATTTATTTATTTTAACTCTACACATTTTTTGTTTTTTGTTTTTTTTTTTGGGTTTGCATTTTAACTATACACTTTTCTAAGGGATCAAACACTAATAAATCCCAAAATGTGATCTTATGCACTGTTTAGTCTTCTTTTTTTCTTATGAACCCAAAGATTCCATTAAATTGGAAATTACATAAAAGTAGTCACTTACATGTTTGAGTTTAATTTTTTACGGATGAAAGTGGGTTTCTCAAAATGTAAAATATACATTTCGGCAATTTGCACTATAAAAGTTTGGATTTTCCCTCATTCTAGAACAAATCGCACATTATGAACAAAAACCTAACACTATAATAAAATACTCCAATAACGTAACACTTCAATGTAACACACTAAAAAACTCCTTGGTGTATTTTTCCCAACGTAACAACGTAACAGTAAAAAAAAAAAAAAAAAAAAGAAACTCTTTGGTGTACTTTTCCCAAATGTAATGTTCCAATGTAAAATAAAAAATAAATAAATAAAAATTTCTTAGTGTACTTTTCCCAAACGTAACACTCTAATCAGTGTAATCCCAAACGTAATACTCTAATATAACACACAAAAACATTAAAAAAAACTCTGTAGTGTACTTTTTCCAAATGTAACACTCATAGTTTGAAATTATAAATTTATCCAAAACTTACTAAGGAATATTTGTACTCCTTTTGGAACGGTTTGAAGAATCTCACATTCTTTTTCTTTTTTTTTTTTTAGTGTTACATTACAGTGTTACGTTTAGGAAAAGTACACTAAAAAGTTTTTTTTTGGGTTACATTGAAGCGTTATGTTTGAAAAAAGTACACCAAAGAGGGGATTTTTTTTTTTTTTTTTTTTTTTGGTGTTACATTAAAGTGTTACACTATGGATTTTTTTTTTTTTTTTTATTATTTTTTTTTGAAGTGTTATATTGAGGTGTTACTATAGCTTGACTTTTTGTGCTCCTTTCGGATACGACTAGCCCTTTAGTTTGGACTTCCGTGGTTCTGAATCTGATTCCACAAGTGCAATGTGAAATAGAAAAACATCAAAGAGTCCAAATTCGACAAATCTTTTAAAAAATTGATTTTGAATCAAAATGCCAAATATGGACTGCTTTGCCAGATACAGAGTCGCCACCTAAATATTTTATTTTGGTAAATTTAGGAAACTTGGGACTCGTGCCAAAGGCCACTTATCTGTCATCACCAAAGTTGTCTCGGCTCGGGAACTTAGGTACGAGAGGAGAATGTCATGAATTGAGCACCCCACTCGCCCGATCAAAGACTGGCCTATACTAATCATGATGTGATTTTTATTTACATTATATGCTCTTGTTCTGATTATTAGGCTAACATTACTATGTGTCGCACACAAGTATAGACTAATTTGTAAAAATTGGAACACTTTGATTTCATGTTTGTTTGAAAATTGTTTTGAATATGTATCACTCGAAAAAGTGATCTCATATGCACATTCATCAAATTATCCCAATTTAAGCAATTAGCTTTCATCCACAGGCATTCAAACAATTTATTACTTAAGCGATTAGCCTCATGGCAAGCATGTTAGACATGGCAACAATCACACTCATGCAATATGTTGAAGCAATAAAATGCTCACCTAGTACTCTAAGGCGAGCCAAAACAAGCAAAATAATTAGAAAACATGCATGCCCCTAATTAATGCAATATGTCTAATGCAATACATGCAAGATGCAATTAATAGGCTCGACTACTACTACAATATGTGAATCAATTGGATAGCATGCGGTTTAAACACACATTCAACAAAGTAATTTAAACGACAATGCTTGTTAGAATGATGAACCGAGCCCTGATTCATACAAGACAAGTGGATGCAAACACAGGAAATGCTAAAAGAAACATGATGTTTTAAACTACCCAATATAAGCAAGTAAATAAAAGGGAGAAAGACGTGAGGTTAAAAGACATATACATTATTACATATTGGCCCTCGCATAAGAGGGTTCGAATGAATGCCCTAGCTAATTACTACAATTAACTAATCTATTACAACCCAAATGAAATAAATTAACTATACTAGCTAATTAACAAATTATTACAACAACAAATTTAACTAACTATTCTAGCTAATTAAATAATTACAACACAAAACTAACTAGCTATTCTAACTAATTAGTTACAAGTCCGCTACTCCAAGCACAACATACTAATATTACAACATCAGTTTGACGGATCCCTAGAATCGAGGGATGGCTTATGGATGGATGTGGATTTCTACCCGATAATGCTCTCTATTTTGCTACCGGAATGCCTCTGTTGCACAGTTAGAAAATTGCATTGTTTTTCCACCTCAGCCTCTACTTTTCTCTGCTAGAAAAGGGACACTGCCTGGCTGGTAGAAGTAGCTGGCAACCTAGAAGTAATGGCCAGCCGATCACTGATAGTGGTTTGCCGCCCAGTAAAAGTGGCATGCCGGCCACTAATGTTGGTTCTTTCTTGTAGCAATAGAGAACAAACAGAGCATAAACAGAGTATTCTCAGGGGATGTTTGTCCACCCTGCCTCTCCTTATCAGCAAACAGGTCAAAGAACAAGTAGGCTTGATTAGCAAGCCATCAATCGGCGCAAATTCATTACGTGGTAACTTATGAACTAGGGGATACAGTTTCAATAAATGCACAAAGAAAGACTCATGAACCTCCTCCCTATCATGATATTGATCAAGGGAAGCGGTTGACGTTAAAACTTGAACCATTTTCATCACTAGTTAGTATAAAATGCTTCAAGACTCAAAGGGTTCAATTTACGTCCGATTGAACCCCAAATCATTTTATTATCTTGCTCCATTTTATTCCAATTTTAATACCTCTTTTAATTACGTATTTTAGTATAAGAATGAGCATTAAGTCCACTAATGGAAAGAAGTGTCAAACAAAGGGTTGTTTTAGGCATGAGAGAGATGTCATGCCATTGGTAATGAACCTCCAAAGAGATTAAACCATTAAGCACAATGACCTCAATCTCAAACTTAAACAATCAATTGGTTTGAAACAACTCTCAAAGCAAAGGAAAAGCCAAAAAAATAAGAGAGATTGCAAAGATGCTTAGAGGTGAACACAAGTATGGAAAACAAGAAATAAATGCCATATGTTAGGTTTTTATTCTTGGCAATCCCGTTTGACAAAACTCCTTTCAGTTGTAATTTTATTCGTTCTTTTATTTCAATGAGGCTATGAGTTTTTAGATGCGAATCTAACCCGAATTGTGTCTTGCAGAGAAGTTTGTGATGTTAATTCTTTCATGTTTGCCACTTCGCTGACTATATCGGGGATCGAGCTGCCTGGTCAACTCGCGGGGGTCAAGGGGGCAGCGCCTAGGCGGGGTCGAGGGGCAGCGCCCCTGAAGCAAAATGTAAAAATGCATTAGAAGTTGCTTGTCTGCTCGAGCAGCCGTTTGTGCGCTCGAGCGGAGAATGTTTGGTTCCAGAAGTTTGAATTGTCTGCAAAAGTACTGGAAGTTGGGATTTTACGCTCGAGCGAACTTTCTTGCGCTCCAGCGAGGTCGTCTCAAACGGCCATTCTTGCACTCGAGCGGAGATCGCGGATCAGTTTTCTATAAATATGTGGTTTCATCTGTTTTTAGGGTTACGACTTCCAGATCTTCTTCTTGGATATTAGGGTTTATATTTGGAGCTTCTTTGCTTGTTTCTTTGTTGTTTGTTTTATCTTCAATCTGGTTTGAAAAGTATACATCAAAGGATTGTTTATTTCGTTCAATACAAAAGAGAGTGTTGTTTTTCGGTGAATTTCGTAGAATTTGGACCTAAAGTTTTGGTGGATTCTGGAGTGGTTCATCATCGTAGATTCGACATTGGTGTTATGGATTCAACATTGGGCAAGATGATTCCGAGGTGAAGACCGTGGTGGAAGAGGCATACAGCGGTAAGTTCAATTCCGGCGTGGATTCGCTAGGTAATTGAGAGTACACTTGTGTAATTCCTTTTGTCTTCTTAGTGGATTGTTTTGTAGCTTTGGCCTGTGGTTTTTTTTATCACAATTGGAGACGCTCCAATTGTGGTTTTTCCACATTAAAATTGTTATGTCAATTTGTTTTGATTGTTTGATTGAGATTGTTATTTATTGCTTAAAATTGATACATAATCACAAAGCAATATCTAGGGGATTTCTAGATTTTTCACTATTAACTCAAACAGGTTGGTGGCTAAGGCTTAAACCACCAAACCTATAAGGACCATTACACTACAAGCATGCAATATAAAGCATAAATGAAACTAACACATAAAAATAGTCTTAAATTAGCTCAAAACAGTGCTAGAATTAAGGTAAAAACAGCTAAAATAGTAAGCTAAAATAATGGGAAATTTAAGTTAGTAAACAAGCTAAAAGAGGGGTGGCTAATCCCTCCATTTTTGAGACTTCAAAACCATATTTTTAGCTTCTGAAAATCAGTGGTAAAAAGCTCAAAAAAAGGTAAGAAAAGAATGGGAAACACAAGGGCAAAAGCTTAGAGAATAAGGTTTAAAGAAGGGTGATTAACCCATCCACCTTTAGTAGCTTTAAACCACAAGTTTCAGCCCATAAAAACAGTCCAAAAACATTTCAAAAACAACAAGAAAATATAAGAGAGAAGTAGTGTAGAGATGCTTAAAATTATACCTCTTGTCGCTACAACAATGCCTTGAATGATAAAGGATGCATGCATGTAATAAGTGTTGAATGATAAAGAGTGTTGAGAAAGACATGAATGTGGACTACCTCAACTCTGCCTTGAATGATAAAGGATGCATGCATGCTCGAGTCGCCTTGTCGGGAAATCCATCGCGATGCCCCGGCTTGCCTTTGTTTGCAATTGATTTCAGAAATTTGCACAAAGCTCCAGAGAGATGAAACTCCACCCCGGGAAACTGTGGGAAAGCTGCCGACCAACTTATAGGCATGGGAGACCAACTACCGACCACCTTTTGTGGTGGAAACCAAAGAAGGTGGTCGGCCTGCCAGAAAACCTGGTCAGCCGACCAGTTTCTTCTCCTGGATTCTATTTTTCTGCAACAAAGGGAAAGAGAGAGGCACGACAAGGTATTTGCAACACATGTGTGCATGACCACTCTCCCCATCATTGCATAGGCTCTAGGGAGTGTAGGTCTCGATCCTCGGGCCACCAATCATGCATCTCGATGCATGATGGCCGAGGAATCGAATTGCACAAGTTAATATAGAATGAATGCACATATGAACACATAAATGCCTAAACTCCATCATGTGTAGTCAAGAGTGTCGGCGACTAGGAATCGAGGCACGTTTCGTCACTTTGAGTACGAAACGTCCCTCGTTTCCCGTGTTCGGACTAACTCCTATTCCGAACACAATGCAACAAACAATGGCATGCACAATGCGACTTTAAGTATGCAACCTAAATGCTATGCAACTAAGTGATGCAAATATGCAAAGGATGACATGCAAACATGCAACTAGCACACACAATGCTATGAACTAACAATGGCATACTCAATGCACGTGGTACTTAGCATACACAATGCACCTGGTACTTAGCATACACAATGCACCTAAGAACTAATCATATACAATGAGATGAACAAGGCATGCACAATGCAATGATCAATCATGCGACAATGTGACATACTCAATGCTATGGAATACAATGGCATACTAAATGCAAAAATGGACTTGAATGGGCCTCGGCCACACCCAAATCAGTGGCCAAACATGATGAAAGCAAGACTCCAAAACTCATGCTAGCATGCACAATGCAAGGACCTAAGCCCAAGGGCACAAAATGTAACTCTACAAACGCATTGAAAGGATGAAATATGGCATACAATGACACATGTTCCAGCTCTGAAATGACATACAAAATGGCTCTGAATCATGCAAACAACTCACACAATGCAGGTTGAGAAGCTCAAGCATTGAAACTAGTGAAGTGCATTACACTATAGGCATGCAAAGCGATGCTCAAATAATGAAACCAACCCCAAACAGACCCTATGCAGGCCCAAAACAGTAGCAAAATGGGTTGGGATGATGGCTTGAAAGGCACAAAAGTGAAGCTCATGCAAAGGCTCGCAACTAGGGCATAAATGCACAACTCTAAAGAGCACTTAAAGCATGGAGAATATGGAAATGTAGCACCCCTATAAGCTTTGAAATATCATGCCCAATGATGTCAAAACATGTAAATAGCTCAAGTTAAGCATGCAAGGGGATTCAAAACTCAAGGCTAAGCATACAACCATTCATGGAAAGCATCATTCAACCAAGGGACCTCAAAACAGAGCTAAGGCAGCCCAAAATATGAACAAAATCAGTTTGGAGCATGGCCAAAATATGCTAGCATAGAGGGCCAAAACAACATGCATTGTAAGCTAGTGAACATGATTTATACTACAAGCATGTGAAGCATATGAGAGGCTACCAAACCAACCAAAAACAGAATCATGGCATGTCAAATGATGGCCAAAAACCCACTGAAACATGACTAATACATGCAAGAATGAGGTGTTACTTTGATAGGCTATGCAAGGGATTGTTCTACACATGCAAGAGGCAAACAAAAGGTGACCAAACCAGCCATAGATAGAGTCTAGGTAGGCCCTAAAAGTTACTAAAAAGGGCCTGAACCAAGGCTAGGAAGTGTGGAAATATATGCTCCCTTGGAAAGCCAAAAATGCAAGCAAACAAGGCCAAAAGAGAGAGGGTCACCCCTCTTTGATTTTGGCCCTCAAAACCACATGCCAACCACTGAAAATTTGTTGGATTTCAGTGGCTAAAGGTCCAAGTAAAGCTCAATACAAAGGTCTCATGGCATGGCTCGAAACAAGGCCAAATAGAGCATGCAAGAGGGTAGATGACCCCCAACACCAAAAGAGCCTTAAACAAACATGAAAATCACTTAAATATGAACCTTTTTTTAGTTGACAACAAAGCTCAAATAAGCATGCAAATGAGGCTAAGAGAAGGATCAAAATAACGCTTAAAAGAGGGAAAAGTGATTACCCTTGAAGCTCAGCAAAACCAGCAAACTTTGGGACCAAAAACCGGCTCTTTAACCTCTGAAAACAACCTCCAAGAACCTCAAATCAATGGTGGAAGTGTATGGCTATGAGGCGTAGTGTAAAAGGGTCAAGAACAATGCACCTTATGAGCCAAAATATAGAGATATAGAGAGATATGTATTGTTTTGCCTTAGATAAATTCTTCAACCTGGTTCAAGGAGGAAGAGGGCCTCTCTTATAGACAAACAAGGCCAAAGCTTCCTCAAGAAGCTAAAAAACAAGGCTCAAGATCCTCCATACACGTGTATGGAGGATCCAGTCTGTGCCTTCTAGCTGGCACAACTAGCACCCACTCAAACAGACAAAACATGAGGAAGCTGGTCGACCAGATAAGGTGGTCGGCCGACCACTTCCCTAGTCGGCCGACCAGGGTAGGTGGTCTCCCACACAAAAAAGTGGTCGGTGGTTCCATTTGGTGGTCTCCACTTTGAAAGCAAGCTAGTGCTATGGTGGGAGACCAATAAATGTGGCCCAAAGACCAAGAAAACTAGTTTCCTGAGCAGAAAATCGGCTGGCGGAGAGAAAAGTGGTTTCCAAGGAAAATGCTGGTCTCCCACCCTTGTACCACCTTCTAAACAGGGAAAACAAGGGTTGTGCCAAAAACGAACTAACACGGATGCGAAACGAGAGTTCGGGAGGCAAAGCGCGCAGCCGGGAGCCTCGAAAACTGGCTGTTGAGCACCAAAAGTGGCGTACGACCACAAAAGTGGTCTCTCAGGCCACAGTGTCCCTCTAGACAGAGGAAACAAGGTGTGCTCCAAAAATCGGAGCAAACGGAGAATGTTAAGCGGTCCCGAGCCGAGGCGTACGGCCGACGGCCCCGAAAATCGGAAACTAGTCTCCAAACGGGAACAGTGGCCTACGACCATGAAAAGTAGTCTACAATCACTGAGAGATAGTCTACAAGACCTCTCCCTCCCTTCGGGAAGAGAAAACAAGACCTGGTCCGCAAACCGAGTCAAAGCACAAAAAGTTCCGAGGCCCGGAGGCAAGGTTCTCAACCGAGAACTCCGAAACCTCAGGACAAGCACAACATGCACCATTACCGAGCGCTCAATCGATGAAGTCTGAGTCTTAAGGTCGGTCAAAAATGGGGTGTCTACAGTAACGTATGTGTGTTACAAGATAGAGATAGAGAGAGAATTTCAAGTTGTTGTCCTTTTGGAATTTTTTCTAACCTAAAACCAAGAGGGTTGGCTTGGTATACATAGAAAAACAGTCTCGTAGATTGGAAATATCTGTATACGAACACTTGGAGCTTTTGGGCAACAGCTGGCAACAAATATCTGCATTTTACGCAAGTTGTTGGCAGGCCACTATTAGTGAGCGACAGGCCATAAATAGTGGGCGGTCGGCCACAAAAATCTGCTTCTAGGCTCGACTTCAAACGGGCATATCTCATTCATCCGAACTCGATTTTAGGTCATTCTTGAGTCTAAATTGAAGCTCTAGAAGTCCACTTTCCAATGGTGGTGGCCTTACAACTAAAAAGATAGGCCTGATTTAGTGAAGGCTGCCCAATTCTCTCTTAACGGTTTCATGCTCAACCATTTTCCCAACTAGTTTTCTTTCCTCTCCTTCTCTTTTCTTCAACTCCAAACCTATAAATAAGATATTTTTAAAGATCTTTCAAAAAGTTCACCTCCCTTCCATTTATTTCCACTTTGTTCTTACTCGGTTTACCGAAAAGTGCAATATTTTAAACGAAATGCGAACCTTAGAACATTGTAGAAACATTTGAAAAAGAGGGTTTTAAGGTCTAAAATAGTTTTTTTCAAAAATGGGGTTTAAGGTTGAGATTTAGAAGCTCTTCTTGTTAAAGAAATCAAACGTTTGTACAGCATAACTTTCATCATCGAGTGATTAACTCGAGGCACCCAAGTCTTAAGGGCAGTAAAAAATGGGGTGTCTACAATTACATTTAGAAAAAGTACATTAGAATGTTACACTAAGGAGTTTTTGTGTGTTATATTAGAGTGTTACATTAAGGAATTTTTTTAGAGTATTATATTAGAGTGATACATTTGAGAAAAATACACACAGAAATTTTTTTGTGTGCTAAATTAGAGTATTATAATAAAGAATTTTTGTGTGTTATATTAGAGTGTTACATTGAGGAGTTTTTTTGAAGTGCTATATTAGAGTGTACGTTTGAGAAAAATACAATAAGGAGTTTTTTTGTGTGTTATATTAGAATGTTACAATAAGAAATTTTTGTGTGTTACATTAGAGTGTTACATTAGAGTATTACACTAAAAAGTTTTTTTGGAGTATTATATTGGAGCGTTGCGTTTGGAAAAAAATTACAGTAAGAAGTTTTTTTATGTGTTACATTAGGGTATTACATTAAGATTTTTTTTTTTTTTTTTTTTTTTTTTTTTTTTTTTTTTGAGTGTTACATTGGAGTGTTACGTTTGAATGTTACATTCGAGTATTACAGTTTGAAATTATACATTTGGCCAAAACTTACCAAGTAGTTTTTCTACTGCTTTTGAAATGTCTGAAAAATCCCATATCATTTTAAAATGTTTAAAGAATCTCATATTTTAAATCATTTTTGTATTCCTTTTGAAATGTTTTCCAAATAAAAAAGATTTTTATATAAAAATTTATCCCAAATTTGATTCTCATATATTGTGCACCTTATCTTTCTAACACAAAAGAAAAAAAAGAGAAGGAACATAATAGAAATAAAGGTATAACCTTAAATCTAATTTTTAAATAATATATTAGATTTACCTTTTCAAAATCAATGCAACTAATTAGTCTATAAGAAAATCTTAGGACTAAACGGATCACCATTCCTCAAGGTGGGATTTATAGGTAAATTTTCCCTTTTTTAATACACTATCTAATCTTTTATTCTTTTTTTAATACACTATCTAATCTTTTATTCTTTCTCTATACTATTTAAATCTCATTTTTATTTATTTTAATTTAAAATTATTTTTGTTTATCAACACAAGACAACTAACTTCAAAATATCAAAAGAATTTTTTTATTCATTTTATTTAGCAGTCATAAAATGTGACGACCGGGTGTATTTTTCTTCATTCCGTTCTCCTTTTGTTCTCATTGGGTTTGAAATGTCCGGAAGTTGTTCTCCACATCAAGTTCTAGTTCTAGTTCTTGTTCTTGTTTTTGTTCGGTGTTGAATTTCACTTGTTCCAGAGGGTGCATGGTTAAGTCCGGAGTGCCTGGGGGTCAAACCAGAAAATTCTGGGCTGCTGGGCTAGGGCCGCATGTGTAGGGGATAAGGCCGCACGTGCAGGGAAGGGTGAGTCTTGGGAGGCTTGCACACTACCTAAAAGGCAGGTGCGGAATGAGGTGCGGAAAGGGACCAACGCACGTGCGGGGCTGAAAGCCGCACGTGCGGGGGAGGTGCTCCGCACGTATGGGAGAGGGTGCCACACGTGCGGGATTCTGGGCAGCCGAATCTCTGTTTTTTTTTTTTAAATCTCATTTGGCCGAGTTTGTATCACATTTGGAGCCTTTCTCTCTCACTCTAAACATCATTTTACTCCTCCTTCTCCCTAAAAACTTTCACCAAACACCCAAAAACCTTGATCTTTTACAACCCATAGGTCTTTGATCCATCTTCTTTCACAAGTTTTGGAGAGCAACACAAGAACCTCACTTTGTACGGTGGAGATCAACTTCCTACAACTTTGATTTCTAGGGTTTCATCTCCTTTCTTCATCAAACCTTGAGGTAGGGACTCCTTGAGTTATATATACACGTTTTGCATTATTGATGATGATTTTAAAGGTTCTCTTGAAGCTAATATGTAGTTTTGATTTTTATGGATCAAAATGTAGAGATTTTCAAAAAATGAGTTTCAAAAATCTTAAATCTACTTAAGATAGCATCTTAAAGGTTGAAATTGTTTTAGATAAGAGAAGGATGTGTCCTTGAGGGTCCCTCTCATGTATTTGGTGTGTGTGTGTTGTTTGTAAAGAGGAAAAACGAAGAATTTTGAGGGGGTTTCTTGAATAATGGAAGATGAGAGTTTTATAGGTGGTTTTGTATATATATATTCATGTTGTTGTGCCATGATAAGTAAAGAAAGTGAAGGTTTTTCCTTGTTTAATTACAAATGCACTTATAGGATGATGTTGGATTTCTCTACTCATAAACATTATTGAGATTGGAGGGTGTTGTGTAGATTTTGCAATCGTTTGAGATGATGAAATGATGGAAGTGCACGCATTTGTGGACATGTTGTTGTATTAGTGATAATTGGTCACAAACCTTGGGCTATTTGTGGAATAGCATTGTAAGGAGAAAAAAGGAAATTTGATCATTTTTGTATATTGTTGATATTGTGTTGAAAATGGACAATTATGCCATCGCATGCTCATTCAATTGATTATTACAAAATTTTTATTTAGCTTTGGCATGTTGTATAGACATTTCTAACATCTATTGTTGCAATTGTTGAGTTGAGATTTGAAATCATTTACTTGGGAAAGGAATAATGTGAAATGAAAATGTTGAAATGTTTTGGGGTAAATACGTTGGTAAGTCCGGATAGGAGGTGTAGATGAAACTGATTAAGTTGGCCTGAGTGTCCGGGGTGAAAGACCGAAAACACGCGCGGAGGAGGTACCACTTCCCTTCCGGTTAGCAATCGGTAAAGTAGTGCTAGTTGAGCCTACTTCAGACACCAACCTAGGGATTACCTGAGTCATATTTACCGCTCCTAATGATTAAAATTGGAAATTTGGAATTTATGAGATAGTAAAATGTTATTGAAAACATGGTGATTTTCAAGAAGTGCATGAAATGAAATTTTTCTTTATAATGGCATTGCATTTGCATTTAATATTGGAGGTTTGCGTAACTGTATATACTTTATAAGGTTTCTCTACTGGGCTTTATGCTCACCCCTATGGGATTTTGGTGTAGGAAAAGATGTGGTGATCCCGCCGAATTAAGGGCGTTGATATATTTTGTGAAGAGTAGATGACTCTACTTTATTGTAATTTATTTTGCTAGCCAAGTGCTATTCATGTATGGGTCCGAGTGGCCACTTTTGTGTAACCAGGCATAAGCCTTGGAAATTGTAAGCCCAATGAGGGCATTTTGTCATTTTTGGAAACATGATGCTCTACATGCTATAGATTCATGTATTTTCATACCGTTGAATGTATAAATTGCATGTGGAACTTTTGTATAAACGTTGTTGATTACTGATATAAAGGTTAGAGATTTGCCATTATTATTTAGTGGATGTGGGTTGACGTATTGTATTTATATTGGATTATTTCGGGGCGCTACATAAAATATTAATATAAATTTATTTTTTCAAATTAATAATAATAATAATAATCTTTCCTTAACCATTCGACAACGTGATAAAAAAATTTCATTACAATCTATCATAATAGAGAACTTTTGAACCCAATACACAATTCCATTAATCATTATTCAATTAGGAGCCAGAGTTAACTTAACAACTAACACTACAACAAAAAACACTATTGGTGACTAAAATGGGATTTTTCGTCGCTGAAAGTAGTAGAATTGGCGACTAAAATGGAATTAGTCGCCAAAATTGGTCACTTTTGCCGACTAAAAGAGTTTAGTCGCCGAATGCAATGGTTTTAGCGACTAAAAGTCAGTTTAGTCGCCAAATATAGGGGTTTTAGCGACAAAAAAAAATTTAGTAGCCAAAGGTTAGGGTTTTTGGCGACTAAAAACATTTAGTAGCCAAACGTTAAGGTTTTGGCGACTAAAAACCAGTTTGGACGCTGATTGTACCTGTTTTGGCGACTAAAAATAGTTTGGTCGCTGAAGGTCAAGCTTTTTGGCTACTAAAAAAAAATTAGTAGCTGAAAACAGTCAATTGGCGACTAAAATTCACTTTAGTAGCCAAAAGGGGACGTTTTTGGCGACTAAAAATAGGTTTAGTCGCCAAAAGGTGAGGTTTTTAGGCGGAACATATGTTTTTAGCGACTGAAAAGTAATTTAGTAGCCCAAAATTGTAGAATTGGCGACTAAATCCATTATTTAGTCGCCAAAAGTGAGTTAAATTTTTTTTTAGTAAATAATTTATTTTTTACATAAATTATATTAAATATATATAATTATATTTATATATATAGTTTTGTGTTAATACCGGTCAAAGTAATATATAAACAATATAAGTTGCAATTATATTCATATGATGGTTCAGTGGCGTAGTGGGGGGGACTGTGTTGTGAAGGTTTGGAACACGGGAGGTCTTAGGTTCGAAACGTGGGAGGTCTTAGGTTCAGCCAGAGATGGGATTTTTTTATTTTTTTTTCAAAAATGCTTTTGGCGACTAAACTCTATGGTCGCCAAAACATTGACTATTGCCGACGAAAAAAATAGTCGCCAAATGTATAAATAAAAAAAAAAAATCAGTATTGGTGACTAAAAGTTTAGTTGCTAAATGTATAATTCCAAAAATGGAATTGACTATTGGCGACAAATTCTTTGGTCGCTGAAGACCTGTACATTGCCGACTAACAGTTTTTTTGTCGCCAAAGGTATTGGCGACCGTTTGTTGGCGACAAAACCGGCGACTAAAAGTTTTTGCCGGGAAAAGTAAAAATTTGACATTTGGCGACTAAAAAGGGACTTTTGGCGAAAGGTGTTTTTTCTTGTAGTGTAAGTCGTTTAGTTAATCGCATTAAGATATCAAAAAAAATAAAAATTATATTACAAACATATAAAAAAAAATTCTAAATCTAATACAAACAATACCATTAACTCATGTTTAATTATTAATCAAGTAACTTAACTATTAAGTCATTTGAACTTTAGTTCAAACGCATTAGATCTATTTAAAATAAAATAAAATAAAAAACTTCCTAAAATAAATTTAATTTTAATGACATCTCAAAAAACTATGCACCATTAGCTCTAGTGAAAGGTAGGCAAGAATTCTAGCACACACAATAACATATAACAATTTTAGAGATCAAATGTTTTGGTCTCTAAAAGTAAAAATTTTGTTACAAAAGACATTTAAGAACCAATTTTTATTGTTGTGAAGATAATCGCTAAAAGGTCATTCCAAAAAATAAAAAAACAAGGCTTTTAGCGACAAAATTTTAAAAATGTCAGTAATAAATAGACTTTTAAGGACAAAATAATTTAGTCACAAAATAGTTTATTTTTTTAGACAAAAAATTTGGTCCAAAATAATAATAATTCATCACTAATGTCAATTTTCGTTGTTAAAAATATAATGACACTTTTTGCAACAAAAATATTTTGTCCCTAAAAAATAATTTTATCCCTAAATTTTAGTCTCTAAAAGTTTAATTTTTTGTAGTAACAACAAAGACAACCATTTTTTTTTCAATTTTCTTTTTAATCTATAGTTGATTTTTGTATTTATTTATCACAATAAGTCTACTCTCTCTGAATTTTGATCTAAAAAAATCTGCATGAAAGGAAATGTGAAATTGAGATTTAATTGATGTATTACAAATTCATATTTATAATAAATTTGAACCAATTTTTGAACAAAAAAATTGAGTATATGGTTTAGAAATCTATCATGAAACTAAATGTAAGATTAAAATTTAACCAAGTTCTAGTGATTGTGTAATATCACGAGTTAGTAAACGATTTGATACACCTTATGGTGTTTATTTTTCTGTCAATATGAAATTGTGTATAATTATTTTTTTCTTTCTTAAATTGGGCAAGTGATGGTTGCTAAGCTTTGTAACTGTTAGATTTTAGATATTATAATTACTCTATTACCGATTAAAAAACAAATAAATAAACAAATTTGTTAAATTGCAATTTAATTGATATATTGCAAAGTCTATGGTTAGAACGAGTTAGAGCCATACATTGATGTTCTGGAATAAAATTTTAGTATACAAAATTACCGAATTGATTAAATTTCCTTTTTGATTAACAATGAAAGCCACATGAAGCATATGCACATGAATTCAAACGCCTTACAAGAACCACTCCACACCCCAGAAACCAAATAATTCAAAGAAAAAAAATGATATGCAAGTCTATTTTGTAAATCAATTTTTTAAATTTGATAATATGTAAAATATATAATTGATCGATAATTAAAAAATATATTAAAGAGAAAATTCTTTTAGATTTTCTAAATAGATTGACGCATTGAATTTGAAAAGTGGATTGTCGACTTGAATCAGCTGGACACAGGTGGTGGAATATCTGGCTGTAATGGGTGCGGCGGTCCCACCTCCGGTGGTTTCGGCGGTATGACCTCCAGTGCACGTGGCGGAAACACCTCCGGCAGCCATTCCGGACCCGGTGGCATTGGCGGCCGAGGTTCATCCGGAACCGGCAGCTCCGGATTTGGTGGGCCAGGAAATTCCTGGTTCGGCCCGGGTGACAGTGGCAGAGGGTCGGCGGGCTTCTCCAGCGGAACCAGGTCAAAATCCGGAACTTTTGGAGTCCGAGGCACCACCGGCAGCACAAAAGGTTTGGTGTCGGGCGGCGAAGGGAACTTCGGCAGAGTTTTTGATGGTGGGTCAGTTAGGTTTTGGGTTAACCACTGGTGGCCTGAAACAGAGATATGTTTTGGGGTTGAGAAAAGTTAGGGATCATGAAAATTTTATCATGAAAGTGATTATGAAAAATTTATGATCCTTGAATTATCTTGATTAGTGTGTGGTGCTTTATTCTAAGTGTAATCTAAGGGTCACAAAACTTTCATGATTATTTTCATGACAAAATTTTCATGATACCTAGCATTGCTGTTTGGGGTTTTATGAGAATTTGCAGCATTATAGGACACTATTAATTTAGTAGATATGTAGAATGGGATTATTTTCTTGATGATGAGGTTACATGAGATTGAAGAGAGAGTGGACATTGTGGCGAGAATAGCAAAGTCTTGGCTACTCATATTGAGTATATTGTATCATCTGCATGCATGTAGACAGTGCAATGCAACAAAAACTCTAGAGAAATAGATAATGAATATATCATATATACATATGTAATTTGACAGATGGAGTAAGTTGGTGGCATGGAGAAGACACTTGTATGCCATGCATGGGAAAGACTTCATCTGTCATCACTTTGGAATTGGTCACCGCTCTAAAACGTAGTCCTTTATCAACTAACTCACTTTTTTGTTTTTTTTTTTTAAGTTATGCAGGATGGACCAGCTAGTCGAAACAAACCTAATGAAATAGATTTTCTTGTTTTCTACAATCTCAAAGGTTTTATGTTATTTGAAGAAATCGAACCTAAGATATAAGGAGAGTAGACCCTAAGCCCTACTCTCAAGCCACTAACCACTTGAGGTTTCAACTAACTCAATTGTTTTAGACATTTGATTATAGTGGGACCCGCTGTTTTTTTTTTTTTTTTTTTTTTTTTTTTTTTTTTTTTTTTTTAGCCATTCATTCTATCTGCTAAGTCATCCAAATCTGCGTCTGAGAGTTGTTCGTAAAAGTCTTCCCCATCTCCCATCGGTGGCTCCCAATCTTGGTCATCTTCTTCCATTACCGGTGATACATGTGAAACGCCATGCTGATAATTAGGGTACTGACTTTCATTGACGAATGTCTCTTGGCTGAACGGATATCCTGGGATGGCTAGATTGCAATATATCTTCTGATGTCTATCTTCACAAACTAAATGTCCATAGTTTCCATTATAAGCTAGTAGAGTGTCTTTGGCAAATTTTCTCCATTTATTGAGCTGGTCTTTGAGTGGAAATCTTTTGCAAGGCCAGGGTCTCCTATTGAGAAGTCCTGGGTATCCTGGGAATGTAGAGGTTCCTCTGAGGTACATTTTGTGTTTAGCTGGATTACACCATATTCCTTTCCACTCCGGTAGTTTGCTATCTATCAAAGCTTCCACATACGGATGATGTTCTTCCATTTCGCACTGTACTGCATAAGCTAGTTTGTGTCCAAAACTATCTGTTTGATCTGGTTCTGAAAAAATTAATCTGGAGACAAAGCCGTAATCTAACAATTTTGGAGCTGTTAGAGAACAAGTTTTGCCTCGAATTTCTATCTCCAATGGCTCGAATGTGGCTAGATTTATCTGGCAAAGGCATATGCTGAAGTCTAGGTTACACTGACATCTACCAAAATGTTCGGACCTCTTTTTGCATTTTTCTTCTTCTAAGCAAGGCTGCTCTTTATCTTCGTAATTATAAATCCAATGATAAGCTAAGCCAGGGCAATCGACTCTTGCTATGGAGAGATCCTGAAGAAATTGCTGAATAATAACTAGCTCTTTATTTCTGCTATCTTCGGCTAGGGTATAAATATAGGGTTTTAGGTCTTCTATTGCTTGGCTTTTCTCACAAAGGGATCGAATGATAGAATGTCTGAAGAAATACATTCTAGCACTCAATTGGTCAAATTCCTCACTGGTGAGTTGTTTGATTTCTGGGCTAGGTAAGGAGGTTGGTGTTCTTTCTGGAGCTAATTTTTTAAGCTGGCTGGTTAGGGTTCGAATGGTTGCTCTCAATTGTTTTTCTTCGTCTCGGAGCTGGTCTAGCTCTTCATTGACTCTTTTGCCTTTATCCATAATTTTCTTGAAATTTCTGGTAAGGCCTTCACAATGTCTGCATAATTGGAGAGGATTTTGAGGATCTGTCTGAGGGTTAGAACTGCTACTACTGCCTGAACTACTGCTTCCAATTATCTGGCTAGCTGGAGCTCCACTGGTAGCAAAGATGGTTGATCTCATCTTGCTCAATGTGTCCAGGTAATCTTTAGCTATCTGACTGACAAAGTAACTAGTTCCTATTTGTCTTCGAGCATAGGTACTGGCTGACTCAAAATCATAAAATCCCTTATACTGAGGTAATGTAAAATTTTTAACTAAGGGTTCTACTTCCGTCCAGTCATGGTAAATACCGGGCTCGGTTCCTTTAGCTACTACATAGAAAGAAAAACTTTTTGACAAAGGTTTATTTTGGATTTTTGAAAAATATATACTGAGAGAATTTAGGGCTGAAAGACGTTTAGCTGGGTGATTCTGGCTGTTCCAAAGGTTATCTAAGAGACACTGCTGAACTGAATCTACCTCTATTCCTGTTAAAGGTCTAAACTTTTTGCTTTCATGAATGGGAAGAGAGAATCCTCCAAAGTTCATGGTCTTGTTGTTCTTGCTGTTCTCCATTATCTGCACAAAAATTAAACTGGTTATCTTCTTTTTCTAAATAAATTTTCCTACTTAGCCAATCTGTTAACCTATTATCACTACCCTTAATATGTTCAAACTCTACTTTATATCCTTGCCCTACTATACAATCTAAAAACTTTGCCCATCTTCTAGTACTTAATTTACGCTCATTGAGTTTGTTATGGAATCTAACTATTGCTTCACAATCTGTTCTAATTGTAAAAGGTTTGTGCAAAAATAATCTAAATTTATTTATTGCATAAACTACTCCTAGTATTTCGAAATCTAAGCTGGTCATGGTTGTATCTTTTTCTTTAAATTTTCCAGAACTGTATCTACAAATGCGTTCTTTATTCTTACTATCATATTTACTAGGTTTAGCTAATAAAATTGTTCCCCATCCTAGTTGGCTTGCATCTGTTTCTACAATTATGTATTCTGATTCTAAGGGGAGCTGCAGGTCTGGTAAATTTTTACAAATATCTTTAATTTTTCTAACTAAGGCTATATCTTGTTGATTAAAATATTTTTGTCCTGTGGGTGTGGTTTTACTATATAGTGGTCCTATTATTTTACTAAGATTGGGAATGTACATTCGTGCATAATTTAGAATTCCTAAAAATGATTGAAGCTGTTTAGTGTCTTCTAATCTATCTGGATAATCTAAAATTTTCTTTACTATATGGGGTTGTAGTCTAATTTTCCCATCTCCTAACTCCATTCCTAAAAATTCTATGTGAGGTGTATTTAATACCATCTTTTTCTTACTAATTATTATTCCATTATTTATGAATTCTTCTAATGTTATATACAAATGATCTATGTGACTATTTTTATCTGGACTAAAAACTAAAATGTCATCAATATATACCAATATAAAATTATATTTACTAAATATACTATCCATTTTACGCTGAAATATGGAAGGTGCATTTTTTAATCCAAAAGGCATGACTAGCCATTCATAATGTCCTTGTGGGCAACAGAAGGCTGTCCATGGTATACTTTCCTCTTCCATTTTTATCTGCCAAAATCCTGATTTACAATCAAATTTGCTAAATATCTTTGCTGTCTGTATCCTATTTATAAGCTGATCTTTATCTGGTATATTGTATTTATCATCTTCTGTATTATCATTTAATCTTTTATAATTTATTACCATTCTAGCTTTTCCTCTTTTTATCTCTGCATGATTTCTAACCATAAATGCTGCACTTCTATGTGGACTATTACTAGGTTTAATTACTCCTAAGTCTAATAATTCTTTAATCTGAGTTCTAAATTCTTCTACATCTGCTGGAGTATGATCTATTTGTGCTGAAGTAATCCTATAATCTCTGTTTTTTATATCTAGGCTGGCTAAAATTTTATTTCTCTCCCAATATTTCATGGGCTGTTCCCCTAAAATTTCTGTTGTTTCTGCTAATCTTATTATCTCTTCTAAATCATTTTCTGTTCTTTTGTATGTTGGCTTTTTCTTTATTTTTCCTATTTTTGCAAGAATTAATTCTAAGTTAACTATTTCTTGAAAATCCTCTAAGTTCCAATAATCTTCTTTATCTTCAAAATGAAATTCTTCGAAATCTTCTATCTCATAATTTTCTAATTTTTCTAAAGAAGGGTTTGCTATCTCTTTAGGTATGTATGTTTGGGCTATCTCGGGAAAAATCTTTCTACTAGGAAATAAAAAACTAACGGGCAACTGATCTATGGTACCACCACGCTTCGCACGCAACTCTGATGAATGGGCGATGGTGCTAAGGCTATATGCTGTTGGTGTATGTACTGTTCGTTTGAAGAAACTGATGTTATGTTGGCTGATGAACATGCCTCCTTGTAAGCTAAGTATGAAATTAAGTCCTAAAATGAAAGGATGATTTTGTCTAGAATTCCCAATCCAAACTTGAGGTAAAGGGAACCATTCTATATGCTGATCTTGAGAACCTAGATGGTGAAAACTAATCTGTGCGCCATTAATGCAATGTGTATATGTCTGTTTGGTGCCATCTGCTATGCTCACTAAAGCTGGGGTTGCTAAGGCTGTACTCCATCCTGGTGGAACTACGTGTTGTTCTATGTATGATTTACTGGCTCCTGTATCTATCATGGCATCTATGCTAAGGGTTTTTTCTACAAATTTAAGTACACAAGAAATCTCAACTAAATTTGACTTGGGTATAACAGGGTAATTGAATGGTAAATGGGCATTATCTGGTTGGGCCTGAGAGTATTGACTAAAGGGTTGAGAATCAACTAAATTAACTAATTCTAAAGAGTTCATATGATCTTCAACTATTTTATCTTTTAAGGGGTATTTACTGTGAAATTGTTCTAACTGCTGTTTGAGCTTCCTATTTTCTAATTCTAAACATTCTAGTTTAGAAAGCAAAACTAGTTTTAACATAGAATGTTTAGAATTAGAAAATAGGAAGCTCAAACAGCAGTTAGAACAATTTCACAGTAAATACCCCTTAAAAGATAAAATAGTTGAAGATCATATGAACTCTTTAGAATTAGTTAATTTAGTTGATTCTCAACCCTTTAGTCAATACTCTCAGGCCCAACCAGATAATGCCCATTTACCATTCAATTACCCTGTTATACCCAAGTCAAATTTAGTTGAGATTTCTTGTGTACTTAAATTTGTAGAAAAAACCCTTAGCATAGATGCCATGATAGATACAGGAGCCAGTAAATCATACATAGAACAACACGTAGTTCCACCAGGATGGAGTACAGCCTTAGCAACCCCAGCTTTAGTGAGCATAGCAGATGGCACCAAACAGACATATACACATTGCATTAATGGCGCACAGATTAGTTTTCACCATCTAGGTTCTCAAGATCAGCATATAGAATGGTTCCCTTTACCTCAAGTTTGGATTGGGAATTCTAGACAAAATCATCCTTTCATTTTAGGACTTAATTTCATACTTAGCTTACAAGGAGGCATGTTCATCAGCCAACATAACATCAGTTTCTTCAAACGAACAGTACATACACCAACAGCATATAGCCTTAGCACCATCGCCCATTCATCAGAGTTGCGTGCGAAGCGTGGTGGTACCATAGATCAGTTGCCCGTTAGTTTTTTATTTCCTAGTAGAAAGATTTTTCCCGAGATAGCCCAAACATACATACCTAAAGAGATAGCAAACCCTTCTTTAGAAAAATTAGAAAATTATGAGATAGAAGATTTCGAAGAATTTCATTTTGAAGATAAAGAAGATTATTGGAACTTAGAGGATTTTCAAGAAATAGTTAACTTAGAATTAATTCTTGCAAAAATAGGAAAAATAAAGAAAAAGCCAACATACAAAAGAACAGAAAATGATTTAGAAGAGATAATAAGATTAGCAGAAACAACAGAAATTTTAGGGGAACAGCCCATGAAATATTGGGAGAGAAATAAAATTTTAGCCAGCCTAGATATAAAAAACAGAGATTATAGGATTACTTCAGCACAAATAGATCATACTCCAGCAGATGTAGAAGAATTTAGAACTCAGATTAAAGAATTATTAGACTTAGGAGTAATTAAACCTAGTAATAGTCCACATAGAAGTGCAGCATTTATGGTTAGAAATCATGCAGAGATAAAAAGAGGAAAAGCTAGAATGGTAATAAATTATAAAAGATTAAATGATAATACAGAAGATGATAAATACAATATACCAGATAAAGATCAGCTTATAAATAGGATACAGACAGCAAAGATATTTAGCAAATTTGATTGTAAATCAGGATTTTGGCAGATAAAAATGGAAGAGGAAAGTATACCATGGACAGCCTTCTGTTGCCCACAAGGACATTATGAATGGCTAGTCATGCCTTTTGGATTAAAAAAATGCACCTTCCATATTTCAGCGTAAAATGGATAGTATATTTAGTAAATATAATTTTATATTGGTATATATTGATGACATTTTAGTTTTTAGTCCAGATAAAAATAGTCACATAGATCATTTGTATATAACATTAGAAGAATTCATAAATAATGGAATAATAATTAGTAAGAAAAAGATGGTATTAAATACACCTCACATAGAATTTTTAGGAATGGAGTTAGGAGATGGGAAAATTAGACTACAACCCCATATAGTAAAGAAAATTTTAGATTATCCAGATAGATTAGAAGACACTAAACAGCTTCAATCATTTTTAGGAATTCTAAATTATGCACGAATGTACATTCCCAATCTTAGTAAAATAATAGGACCACTATACAGTAAAACCACACCCACAGGACAAAAATATTTTAATCAACAAGATATAGCCTTAGTTAGAAAAATTAAAGATATTTGTAAAAATTTACCAGACCTGCAGCTCCCCTTAGAATCAGAATACATAATTGTAGAAACAGATGCAAGCCAACTAGGATGGGGAACAATTTTATTAGCTAAACCTAGTAAATATGATAGTAAGAATAAAGAACGCATTTGTAGATACAGTTCTGGAAAATTAAAGAAAAAGATACAACCATGACCAGCTTAGATTTCGAAATACTAGGAGTAGTTTATGCAATAAATAAATTTAGATTATTTTTGCACAAACCTTTTACAATTAGAACAGATTGTGAAGCAATAGTTAGATTCCATAACAAACTCAATGAGCGTAAATTAAGTACTAGAAGATGGGCAAAGTTTTTAGATTGTATAGTAGGGCAAGGATATAAGTAGAGTTTGAACATATTAAGGGTAGTGATAATAGGTTAACAGATTGGCTAAGTAGGAAAATTTATTTAGAAAAAGAAGATAACCAGTTTAATTTTTGTGCAGATAATGGAGAACAGCAAGAACAACAAGACCATGAACTTTGGAGGATTCTCTCTTCCCATTCATGAAAGCAAAAAGTTTAGACCTTTAACAGGAATAGAGGTAGATTCAGTTCAGCAGTGTCTCTTAGATAACCTTTGAACAGCCAGAATCACCCAGCTAAACGTCTTTCAGCCCTAAATTCTCTCAGTATATATTTTTCAAAAATCCAAAATAAACTTTGTCAAAAAGTTTTTCTTTCTATGTAGTAGCTAAAGGAACCGAGCCCGGTATTTACCATGACTGGACGGAAGTAGAACCCTTAGTTAAAAATTTTACATTACCTCAGTATAAGGGATTTTATGATTTTGAGTCAGCCAGTACCTATGCTCGAAGACAAATAGGAACTAGTTACTTTGTCAGTCAGATAGCTAAAGATTACCTGGACACATTGAGCAAGATGAGATCAACCATCTTTGCTACCAGTGGAGCTCCAGCTAGCCAGATAATTGGAAGCAGTAGTTCAGGCAGTAGTAGCAGTTCTAACCCTCAGACAGATCCTCAAAATCCTCTCCAATTATGCAGACATTGTGAAGGCCTTACCAGAAATTTCAAGAAAATTATGGATAAAGGCAAAAGAGTCAATGAAGAGCTAGACCAGCTCCGAGACGAAGAAAAACAATTGAGAGCAACCATTCGAACCCTAACCAGCCAGCTTAAAAAATTAGCTCCAGAAAAGAACACCAACCTCCTTACCTAGCCCAGAAATCAAACAACTCACCAGTGAGGAATTTGACCAATTGAGTGCTAGAATGTATTTCTTCAGACATTCTATCATTCGATCCCTTTGTGAGAAAAGCCAAGCAATAGAAGACCTAAAACCCTATATTTATACCCTAGCCGAAGATAGCAGAAATAAAGAGCTAGTTATTATTCAGCAATTTCTTCAGGATCTCTCCATAGCAAGAGTCGATTGCCCTGGCTTAGCTTATCATTGGATTTATAATTACGAAGATAAAGAGCAGCCTTGCTTAGAAGAAGAAAAATGCAAAAAGAGGTCCGAACATTTTGGTAGATGTCAGTGTAACCTAGACTTCAGCATATGCCTTTGCCAGATAAATCTAGCCACATTCGAGCCATTGGAGATAGAAATTCGAGGCAAAACTTGTTCTCTAACAGCTCCAAAATTGTTAGATTACGGCTTTGTCTCCAGATTAATTTTTTCAGAACCAGATCAAACAGATAGTTTTGGACACAAACTAGCTTATGCAGTACAGTGCGAAATGGAAGAACATCATCCGTATGTGGAAGCTTTGATAGATAGCAAACTACCGGAGTGGAAAGGAATATGGTGTAATCCAGCTAAACACAAAATGTACCTCAGAGGAACCTCTACATTCCCAGGATACCCAGGACTTCTCAACAGGAGACCCTGGCCTTGCAAAAGATTTCCACTCAAAGACCAGCTCAATAAATGGAGAAAATTTGCCAAAGACACTCTACTAGCTTATAATGGAAACTATGGACATTTAGTTTGTGAAGATAGACATCAGAAGATATATTGCAATCTAGCCATCCCAGGATATCCGCTCAGCCAAGAGACATTCGTCAATGAAAGTCAGTACCCTAATTATCAGCATGGCGTTTCACATGTATCACCGGTAATGGAAGAAGATGACCAAGATTGGGAGCCACCGATGGGAGATGGGGAAGACTTTTACGAACAACTCTCAGACGCAGACTTGGATGACTTAGCAGATAGAATGAATGGCTAAAAAAAAAAAAAAAAAAAAAAAAAAAAAAACAGCGGGTCCCACTATAAAACTCCTACAAAATTTCAAAAAAGAAATGTTCTACGTAACTCTTTCAAATTGCAAGAATTCAAAAGACCGCCTAGAAGCATCACTCCACAAGTCGACATCAATAATTGGCGCTCCAGCAGAAAAAGACAGAGACCATAGAAGATAAAGATTCTCTACAGATATCAGGAAAATGCACGCCAAGAAAAGACAAAAAAGATTTTTGTAGATACTTTGTGTCTGTAATTTTTCTTGTAATTATTTGAGTCTGTCAGTGATAAGGATTTTCCTTCACTCACTACTTTAATAAAGAGGATATCTCTTATCTTGCTTTATTAAAGAAAAGCTGTGAAAATCTTTATACGTATCTTGTAAATAATTATAGTGTCAAAATTTTGTCAAAAAAGAAGGATTGAATGATATGCGATGGGGCCCAAAGCAGTACCCGATATCATTATCCGAATCTTTTATTGATAAAATTTATCTATATCTTTGAGTCAAGCATATAATTGTGTACATATATGCTTTGTCTTTATAGGCCTACAACCTTACGTCAAAGTATGCATATAATTGAAGAAGCTTTCAAAAAAGCCTAGGATTTAGGCTTATAGACTTTGACATAGGAAAAGCTAGACTTTAGACTAGGATTTCTAGATTTTTGTTTCTTATTGAGATGTATAAATTGGCATGTTGGCCAACGAATTAAGCAGAATGAAAAATACAGAGAAAGAAAAAACACCACTTCACTCTGCTTTGTAATTTCCAACCCCTCTCAAAAAACCTCTAAGTGTATTTTCAGAATTTCAGAGTCTGTAATATAATCTTTGTAAGTATATTTCTTATTAATATGAAGTGTGAGTAGTTTCTCTTTTTCCTTAAATATTTCGAAAGGGTAACTCTTCTATTCTAAAAATTTATTTTCTTTTTGGAAAAAACTAAGTTTATGGAATGCTTGTTTGCTCATTAATATTACATGCTTTGAACCTTCGTAGTATCTTCAGTTTTCTAATTTGTTACTGAGTGACCTTAGCTGAAGAGCCCGTTTGAGCCGTGGATAGGCGTTGGAGGGCAAATTGTAGGCAGAAAGGGAAAAGTAAAAATTAGAGAATAAAAATATACTATGTTGAATGAGGTTTAGCCTCAAGGTGGGAGTACATGTAGTGAAAATAAACATTCCCTAAAAAGAGTTTTTACCATAGAAAAGAATTTTAGAATAAAAGGAGAACAACCCGAGTAGAAATATTAAGGAAATATTGTCTATATAAGAACTTCAAAAAATCAAAAAATTGTGTAATCTTAGACCCTTAAAAGTAAACTTTAAGAAAAATTTCAAAAAATCTAAAGATTGTAGGCCCTTAGATGTAGACTCTAGTTTCAAAGATAGAATTTCAAAACATCAAAGTTTGTTAACATTTAGACGTAGACATAGACTTTAGAAATAAACTTAGGACTAAAAATTAATTCAAAAAATCCAAAAAATATATGCCCTTAGACGAAGACCTTAGGAATAAAATTAAAATTAGTATTGAGTTAATACAAGAATTAGAAGATCAAAAATTTAGATATCAGTTTCTTTTATCATTAGCTTCTGGTAAATCTCTAGAAAATTACAGTTTAAAAATTTCTCAGATAAATAGACAGCTAATTATACAACAAGGAGCCTTAAAATTAGCCATACAACAGCTAGAAGTTCTTTTAGCATAACTGTAGAATTAGTCAGATAATTCTCAGCCCAATTTCAAAATAGTGGTAGACCACTAACCCCCAACCAAAAAAAAAATGGTATCAGAGCAGTGTTCGTTTTTAGGACAGTTTAAGTTAGTTTATGCATTTTGCTTATGGTAATAGAGTAGTTTTTATTTTTGGAGATTTTAGTTATAAATTTCATATTATAGTAGCTTTTAATAATTTTTAAAATAGGAGTTAATTTTGTGTATGAAAAGAGTAGAGTATCTAGATTTAGAACTCAGCAGCCATAACCATCGTCTTAGCATAAATAAAAATAATTTCCGTTGTAATTTTGAAAATAGTTATACCCATCAGCTTCATAGTGAAAATAATCCTCAGCTAAATAGTATCATAGACTATCAGATAAATTTTGCAGAAAATATTAAAAAGGACATAGATAAAATTAGTAATCTTTTTATTTCATCCATAGATCATCTCCGTAATAATCGCAGTTTAATTAAGGATCAAGATAAAAAATTAGATTATATCCAAGATCAGTGTAGTTCTATCCTACAAAAGAGAATAGATTTAAATTTAGAAAAATTTCCTACAAAGCTAGAAATAGAAACTTTAATTTCAGCCACAAATCAAATAGCTAAACAAATAGAACAGATTAATCAGATTCAAGATAACTTAAAGCAGAAATTAGAAATTTTAGAACAACTAGTAAGGTCTTAGTATATGAGTAGTGATAAAAAGGCTAATAGAGATTATCTAAATATTTTAAAACAAGCAGAAGATTTTCATAATAACCCAGAAGGAATCAGTAGTTATCAGGGAGTAAGTCAATCAGATAAAATAACAGTCAGACAGAATAATATAGAAATTTTATTTTTAATTAGGTTGTGTGAAAAATTTGAATATTTATTAGAACAGATACACAGCTTAGAAAATCGTTTAGCCACTTTAGAACAAATAATAATTCAAAAAGGAAAAGGCGTAGAAGGATCAAATAGACCCAAAACTCAGATAAACGAGGAAGATATAGCTAAATATTTTGAAAAGCTTAAATTACCACCAAAGAGATCAGCCTGTAGAATATATAGAAAATAAATATGTTTAAACAGCTAATAAAAGGTAGCAGTAGTAAAAAGCGTAATGATGATGAAGATATTAAAGTAGAAGAGTTTATAGATGTAGAACAACAAATAGAAAAATTTTAAAAAGAAAGGTTAGAATTAATCCCAGCTAAATATGTGTATAAACTAGGTAAGATACCTAAAAAAACAATATTTATTTAAACACTATGGTGAACAGATGATTAGTGTAACTCAAGAAGATGAAAAAATAGAGCTAAATTTAATAGAAAGAGAAAGCTATAAATATGCAGTAAATGAACACCTTAAAATGACTCACTTAGGATTAGTAGTGGTAGGAGTTAAAGCATTAACTAGAGAGAATTTAGGAGCTAAAGTTTTTGTATGTCTTTATGATGATAGATTTAATGATGTAGGACAAAGTATCTTAGGTAGTTACGAATTAGATATGAACTCAAAGGGAGGAATAGTTTATTTTACACCAGATTTCTTATTACCAACCTCAACCTTTCACAAAAAGATAAAAATAGGAATAAAGAGTAGAGGATACAAAATGAAAAAGGGAGAAAAGAATTTATTAGTATGCACAGGATTTTTAGGATTAGCAGTTTCAGAAAGTAATACTCACTATAGACTTACAAATGATCAGATAGTTAAGTTATTAGGCGCAAAAGGTATAAAAGCATTACCAGCTAAAAAATTTAATTCGGAAGATAATGCAGCATTAGATTGGAAATTAGGAGATTTTTTAGGACAAAAGAGATTAGCCCCTCAAGATAATTTATTATATCAGGCAGCAGATGGAAATTATGCAGTAAGATTTACTCAGTATACTTATGTAGCACCAGAAAAATCCGAAGATGATGAATTTAGTAGTATAGATAGAGAAGAAAATCAAGATAATCATAGTGAAATAAATCAACTTTATGTAATGACAGAAGAAAAAACAGTATCACAGAACAAGATATATAATATTGATGAGATAGATTTAGAAAATTTCACCTTAGAAGACATGAATAAGATATTAGATGCCAGATATTTCGAATACTTAGCCAGAGGAGATACCCATGATGAAGCAGTGTCATTTTTAGATCAAGAATTCCATACAGAATATGTAGATGATATTATAGAAGATATTATACATCCTAGTAAAATATTTAAAATACCAGAAAAACCTAAGGTAGAAGATACTAAAATATTAGAACACTTTAAGTTAGAAGATACTTTTTATATGAACACAGAAAGCACAGGAACTAGTAACCCCCATTCAACTGTACAAGACCCAGTAGAATCAATGCATTATGAAGTAGGAGGAAGAAGACCATTAGGCAGTTCAGGAAAAAGTCATGCAGATCCAAATAAGAGTTATAAGTTTCATGGAAAGCGTAGACCATTAGATATGAGCATACAATTACAGCCGGTTAATAGTCAAGGAACCCTTTTAGACTTAGCTAGATTCGACCCCCCAGATATGGCAGGTAGTAATAGAAAGATGGGAAAAAGATGCAGTAAAAGCATGGATGACCAATCCCTATGAATCAACAGATATGTGGGAATACATGGAAACACTTTTAGGAGAATCAGCTTCAAATATTTATTTAACCTTTAAAGGAAAATATGAAGAGACAATTAAACAGCTTAAAGAATTAGGAAATAACCCATGGAATTTTACCAGTTTTATTAAAGAGATACTTATAGGATACGACCCCTCTAGAAGAAATGTTTCAGCTCAAAGTTTAGCATTAACTGAATTAGATCAGATAACATTAGGAAGTTGGAAATATATTGTACCTTTTAGTAATGAATATTTAGCTTTAGCAGCTAGAACAGGAAAAAGTTTTGATGAAGAAATAGGAAGTAAATATTTTAGAAAATTACCAGGAGAACTAGGTAGAGAAATAGAAAATAGATGGTCAGCTTATTATGCAGGATTAGCAGAAAAAATAGCCACAGGAGAAATAACAGTAAGAGGAACTTTAGGAATAGGACCTAGAATAATTTTTACATTTCATCAGCTTAGAGAAAAATGTATAGAAGTTAAAATACAGAAAGATTTGAAAAAACAAAATTATGGTTTTTGTAGCAGTGTAATATATACCCCTCAGCAGTATGAAGATAATTATAATAAGAAAAAATACAAAAGATATGGAAAATATAGAAAAGATAAATATTGGAAGAAAAATTTTAGAAAACCCTGGAAAAAACAGAAATTCATTAGGAAAAGTAGAACTTTTAATAGGACAAATTATAAAAAATTACCCAAAGAAGAAAGAGATAAAAGAAAACAAAGATATGTTAGGAAGCCCAATAGTAAAAAATGTAATTGTTTTATATGTGGAGAACCCAATCATTTTGCAAAAAATTGTCCAAAAAGATACAAGCCAAATACTAATAAACAGATAGAAAGATTACATATCATAGAAAATTTAGAAGAGGACATAGTCAGCATAAATAGTGATGATTCAGAAGTCTATAGCATAATTAGTAATTGTGAATATCAATTAGAAGCTATAAGTTCGGATAGTAGTTCAGAAAGTGATACAGATGTAGATAATCTTTTAAGACAACTTAACCAAGAAATAGGAATAAATCCCTCTCAAGAAAGTTTTTATATGATGGAGTGTAATGCAGATACAGAATGTCAACATAATTTTCAAATAGGAATAGGATTTGATACAACTAGATGTAGTTATTGTAAATGGTTTCCAGCTAAAGATAAGAGAGCTCAGTGTTTATTATGTAGCATAACTTACTGTATTATTTGTCTAGAAAAATTAAATATGACACATAAGATACAATTAGAAAATACCAGAGAAGATAATAGCATAGAGAGTAGAGAATTACGACTAGCAAATAGAGAATTAGAAATACAAATACGAGAGATAGAAAGCAAAACTAGTTTTAACATAGAATGTTTAGAATTAGAAAATAGGAAGCTCAAACAGCAGTTAGAACAATTTCACAGTAAATACCCCTTAAAAGATAAAATAGTTGAAGATCATATGAACTCTTTAGAATTAGTTAATTTAGTTGATTCTCAACCCTTTAGTCAATACTCTCAGGCCCAACCAGATAATGCCCATTTACCATTCAATTACCCTGTTATACCCAAGTCAAATTTAGTTGAGATTTCTTGTGTACTTAAATTTGTAGAAAAAACCCTTAGCATAGATGCCATGATAGATACAGGAGCCAGTAAATCATACATAGAACAACACGTAGTTCCACCAGGATGGAGTACAGCCTTAGCAACCCCAGCTTTAGTGAGCATAGCAGATGGCACCAAACAGACATATACACATTGCATTAATGGCGCACAGATTAGTTTTCACCATCTAGGTTCTCAAGATCAGCATATAGAATGGTTCCCTTTACCTCAAGTTTGGATTGGGAATTCTAGACAAAATCATCCTTTCATTTTAGGACTTAATTTCATACTTAGCTTACAAGGAGGCATGTTCATCAGCCAACATAACATCAGTTTCTTCAAACGAACAGTACATACACCAACAGCATATAGCCTTAGCACCATCGCCCATTCATCAGAGTTGCGTGCGAAGCGTGGTGGTACCATAGATCAGTTGCCCGTTAGTTTTTTATTTCCTAGTAGAAAGATTTTTCCCGAGATAGCCCAAACATACATACCTAAAGAGATAGCAAACCCTTCTTTAGAAAAATTAGAAAATTATGAGATAGAAGATTTCGAAGAATTTCATTTTGAAGATAAAGAAGATTATTGGAACTTAGAGGATTTTCAAGAAATAGTTAACTTAGAATTAATTCTTGCAAAAATAGGAAAAATAAAGAAAAAGCCAACATACAAAAGAACAGAAAATGATTTAGAAGAGATAATAAGATTAGCGGAAACAACAGAAATTTTAGGGGAACAGCCCATGAAATATTGGGAGAGAAATAAAATTTTAGCCAGCCTAGATATAAAAAACAGAGATTATAGGATTACTTCAGCACAAATAGATCATACTCCAGCAGATGTAGAAGAATTTAGAACTCAGATTAAAGAATTATTAGACTTAGGAGTAATTAAACCTAGTAATAGTCCACATAGAAGTGCAGCATTTATGGTTAGAAATCATGCAGAGATAAAAAGAGGAAAAGCTAGAATGGTAATAAATTATAAAAGATTAAATGATAATACAGAAGATGATAAATACAATATACCAGATAAAGATCAGCTTATAAATAGGATACAGACAGCAAAGATATTTAGCAAATTTGATTGTAAATCAGGATTTTGGCAGATAAAAATGGAAGAGGAAAGTATACCATGGACAGCCTTCTGTTGCCCACAAGGACATTATGAATGGCTAGTCATGCCTTTTGGATTAAAAAATGCACCTTCCATATTTCAGCGTAAAATGGATAGTATATTTAGTAAATATAATTTTATATTGGTATATATTGATGACATTTTAGTTTTTAGTCCAGATAAAAATAGTCACATAGATCATTTGTATATAACATTAGAAGAATTCATAAATAATGGAATAATAATTAGTAAGAAAAAGATGGTATTAAATACACCTCACATAGAATTTTTAGGAATGGAGTTAGGAGATGGGAAAATTAGACTACAACCCCATATAGTAAAGAAAATTTTAGATTATCCAGATAGATTAGAAGACACTAAACAGCTTCAATCATTTTTAGGAATTCTAAATTATGCACGAATGTACATTCCCAATCTTAGTAAAATAATAGGACCACTATACAGTAAAACCACACCCACAGGACAAAAATATTTTAATCAACAAGATATAGCCTTAGTTAGAAAAATTAAAGATATTTGTAAAAATTTACCAGACCTGCAGCTCCCCTTAGAATCAGAATACATAATTGTAGAAACAGATGCAAGCCAACTAGGATGGGGAACAATTTTATTAGCTAAACCTAGTAAATATGATAGTAAGAATAAAGAACGCATTTGTAGATACAGTTCTGGAAAATTTAAAGAAAAAGATACAACCATGACCAGCTTAGATTTCGAAATACTAGGAGTAGTTTATGCAATAAATAAATTTAGATTATTTTTGCACAAACCTTTTACAATTAGAACAGATTGTGAAGCAATAGTTAGATTCCATAACAAACTCAATGAGCGTAAATTAAGTACTAGAAGATGGGCAAAGTTTTTAGATTGTATAGTAGGGCAAGGATATAAAGTAGAGTTTGAACATATTAAGGGTAGTGATAATAGGTTAACAGATTGGCTAAGTAGGAAAATTTATTTAGAAAAAGAAGATAACCAGTTTAATTTTTGTGCAGATAATGGAGAACAGCAAGAACAACAAGACCATGAACTTTGGAGGATTCTCTCTTCCCATTCATGAAAGCAAAAAGTTTAGACCTTTAACAGGAATAGAGGTAGATTCAGTTCAGCAGTGTCTCTTAGATAACCTTTGGAACAGCCAGAATCACCCAGCTAAACGTCTTTCAGCCCTAAATTCTCTCAGTATATATTTTTCAAAAATCCAAAATAAACCTTTGTCAAAAAGTTTTTCTTTCTATGTAGTAGCTAAAGGAACCGAGCCCGGTATTTACCATGACTGGACGGAAGTAGAACCCTTAGTTAAAAATTTTACATTACCTCAGTATAAGGGATTTTATGATTTTGAGTCAGCCAGTACCTATGCTCGAAGACAAATAGGAACTAGTTACTTTGTCAGTCAGATAGCTAAAGATTACCTGGACACATTGAGCAAGATGAGATCAACCATCTTTGCTACCAGTGGAGCTCCAGCTAGCCAGATAATTGGAAGCAGTAGTTCAGGCAGTAGTAGCAGTTCTAACCCTCAGACAGATCCTCAAAATCCTCTCCAATTATGCAGACATTGTGAAGGCCTTACCAGAAATTTCAAGAAAATTATGGATAAAGGCAAAAGAGTCAATGAAGAGCTAGACCAGCTCCGAGACGAAGAAAAACAATTGAGAGCAACCATTCGAACCCTAACCAGCCAGCTTAAAAAATTAGCTCCAGAAAGAACACCAACCTCCTTACCTAGCCCAGAAATCAAACAACTCACCAGTGAGGAATTTGACCAATTGAGTGCTAGAATGTATTTCTTCAGACATTCTATCATTCGATCCCTTTGTGAGAAAAGCCAAGCAATAGAAGACCTAAAACCCTATATTTATACCCTAGCCGAAGATAGCAGAAATAAAGAGCTAGTTATTATTCAGCAATTTCTTCAGGATCTCTCCATAGCAAGAGTCGATTGCCCTGGCTTAGCTTATCATTGGATTTATAATTACGAAGATAAAGAGCAGCCTTGCTTAGAAGAAGAAAAATGCAAAAAGAGGTCCGAACATTTTGGTAGATGTCAGTGTAACCTAGACTTCAGCATATGCCTTTGCCAGATAAATCTAGCCACATTCGAGCCATTGGAGATAGAAATTCGAGGCAAAACTTGTTCTCTAACAGCTCCAAAATTGTTAGATTACGGCTTTGTCTCCAGATTAATTTTTTCAGAACCAGATCAAACAGATAGTTTTGGACACAAACTAGCTTATGCAGTACAGTGCGAAATGGAAGAACATCATCCGTATGTGGAAGCTTTGATAGATAGCAAACTACCGGAGTGGAAAGGAATATGGTGTAATCCAGCTAAACACAAAATGTACCTCAGAGGAACCTCTACATTCCCAGGATACCCAGGACTTCTCAACAGGAGACCCTGGCCTTGCAAAAGATTTCCACTCAAAGACCAGCTCAATAAATGGAGAAAATTTGCCAAAGACACTCTACTAGCTTATAATGGAAACTATGGACATTTAGTTTGTGAAGATAGACATCAGAAGATATATTGCAATCTAGCCATCCCAGGATATCCGTTCAGCCAAGAGACATTCGTCAATGAAAGTCAGTACCCTAATTATCAGCATGGCGTTTCACATGTATCACCGGTAATGGAAGAAGATGACCAAGATTGGGAGCCACCGATGGGAGATGGGGAAGACTTTTACGAACAAACTCTCAGACGCAGACTTGGATGACTTAGCAGATAGAATGAATGGGTAAAAAAAAAAAAAAAAAAAAAAAAAAAAAAAAATATGTAGATGTGAAACCTGCAAAATGATGAGACTCATTCCATGGAGAGTGTTGTACCCGATTATTTAATCGGGTTGTAAAATAGATAATAAAGGGAGCAAGGAGATGTACCCATGGATCTATTACCGCAAGCTTTATTTTGGTAATTAAATCCATTCAATTTTTAAATTATTGTATGTAAATTACTTATAAAAAATAAAATTAAATTAAACTGATAATTTTATTATATTTATGTTTATAATAAAAAATAAATAAACGACAAATACATATGTAAACGAATTTTCACTTAGAGAATATCATAGCTCTAACAAGAAAAAAAAAAAAGAAGAAATTGTTTTTTAGTGGAATAGTAAAAAATAATTATATTTTTATAGTGGTACAATCTTGTGCGTATGATACATGTCCATTCATGCTTTTAATACAAATCTTTCATTTATGGTAGAGTTATGCCTATTTTTTTTTTATCGGTAATATAATTATTTTATGAGTAATAATATATAAATAAAAAATTCATACATACTGATGTCACAAATTATAAACCTATCACTTCAAAGTAAAACATTATTAAAGATGAATTTATTTATAATAATGATATTATCACGTTATTTTTGTCAAATTTTTTATATAAAACTGTTTTATTAATTTTCAATTTTCTCCAAAAAAATTATTGGAGGGAGAAATCATTCACAAGATGACAATTCAAATCTTAGGATTGATTTGCGAAATTGGTTAAAAGCTAATTTTTTAATATTTTAAAAAAAAATGTACAAAAAAAAAATAAAATAGAGAGATAATGTAATCCAAAGAGCCAATTTAACTTTTAACCTATTTTACGTTACATTACCTCTTTATTTTTTTACAGATTTTTTTCAAAAAAAGTCCAAAAAAAAAAAAAAAAAAACCTAAAGTGTTAACTTTTAACCAATTTCTTAAAATAATCCAAAATAGATTAAAAGTCAAAAAATCACTTTTTAATTACCTCTTCAAAAGAGGCTTTAATACATTCTTGTTGAAGCTTTTTTTTTTTTTTTTTGGGATCTGCAAAATGAAGCTATATTGATGAAAAGAGCATACAAAGTATGAAAATATATCAATAAAGGGGAGGAAGTGCAAAGAGTATCACGGAACATCGATTCAATCCCAACTAGGTTGGCACTGAGAAGTGAACCCTATCATTTGCAAGCACAAGTCTCAGAAATTGGTGACAAACCAACAAAAGCAAAGACCAAAATAAAAGTACAAAACACCAAAATCACCCCAACTGCCATCCCAAGTAGCACAGCCCCGCCCCACTGTTGAGAAAACCATAACCAAAAGACACCTCAAACAGATAGCCTAATCTGGTGTAGGTTGGAGACAAAGTCATGAACTGTGTAATCAATTTGTAATACCCATTTGGCCCACAAAGCAATTTGCACCTTTATTTTTTCACATAAGTCTTCAAAGGCTGGTTGAGCCCCCTTGAACAGACAATCATTTCTCAATTTCCAAACATTCCATAATACAACTGAAGGAACTATTTGCCAAATTCTGGATACCCGTGACTTCAACTTACCACCTGACCACCAATGCAGCAGTCCCTAAACTGATCCAGGCATTACCTAGACCAGATCCCACCACTTAACCATATGTGACCAGCACTCCCAGACCAGTGGACAAAATAGTAGCACATGTTCTAGAGTTTCCACCTCAACATGGTAGAAGACACAAAGAGTACTTGCACTGGCATCTAAAACCCCAATCCTTTGAAGAAAGGATGAGGTCTTCACTCTACCTCTCCAAGCCATCCAACAAAAAAATTGCACTTTTGGGAAGGCTAAATTTTCCCATATCCTAGCAGGTACAGTCATACCAAGCCCTTTTGCTGCCACCTGCCACCTCCACACAGAGGACACTGAGAACTTCCCTGAGTTGTTTGCTAGCCATGAGCAAGAATCTTCAGTATCGAACCTGATTGTAGGGGATGATTCCAGTAGATTAATCAACCTCTGCAACTCATCTTCTTCCCAAGCTAATAGATTTCTTCTAAATTGTAGCTACCACACCCCTGAGTTACTCTTCTTAGCACTGAGTTGTTGCAAAGACTCCTCTTTCTCAGTAGATAAGTGATATAATCTGGGGAATTCCATCTTCAAACCTCTGTTATTGACCCAGCCATCAGACCAAAACTTTATTCTCCTCTCATTCCCAGCATTTACTATACAATGATCACCATTAAATTCACCCAAGTACTGGTTGACTGAAGGCAACTTCATAATATCCTGCCAAATGATGGACACTCCACCTGTGTGGGTCAATGATGGTACCCAACCCCCACCAGCTCTGCCATACCATGAACACACCACAGATTTCCACAAAGCTTTGTCTTCACTTCCATACCTTCACCACCACTTTAGTAGCAAGCAGTCATTCACCTCACCTAAGTCTCTTACACCTAAAGCTCCTTGACTTTTGCTTTTGGTTACCTTCCTACATTGGACCAAGTGTACTTTCTTTTTATTTTCAGTCCCTCCCCACAGAAAAGAGGACTGAAGTTTCACTAAAGTCATAACAGCCCCCTTGGGCATTCTAAACAATGAAAGGAAACAGATGGGCAGATTTGAGAGGACATAGTTGATTAAAGTCAGTCTCCCCTCGAAAGATAACAACTTTCTCTTCCAAAATGACAGCTTCTTTTTCACCTTATCTACTATTGGATGCCATGTGCTTTTCCTTCTAGGATTGGCCCCTAGCAGCATACCTAAGAAATTAAATGGCAATTTCTTAGTCAGGTAGTTTAAGCTCTGAGCAAACTCCTTTGTTTGGTCCTCTTAGAAGCCCACTCCACAAACAACACTCTTATGATAATTAATTTTTAGCCCAGACATCACCTCAAAGCACCTCAACACCCTTTTTATATTCAGCACTTCCTCCTTATCTCCTTCACAAAATATAATAGTATCATCTGCAAATTGGAGATGTGATATACTCAACTCATTAGATCCAACTGTGGCACCTTGAAATAGACCTCTCTCTATAGCCATCCCCAGTAACAGGTTGAGTGCTTCTGCTGCTATAATGAACAAGAAAGGAGAGAGAGGATCTCCCTGCCTTAAACCCCTTTTGTAGTTGAAATGCTTCAGTGGGTGCACCATTAACCAAGACAGATACCTTAGTAGTGGAAATGCAAGTCTTTATCCAACTAATCCATTTTTCACCAAAACTAAAGTTTCTCATCATTGACATTAAAAATTCCCAGTTTATTGAATCATAAGCTTTCTCAAAATCTAATTTCAGTATAATGCCCTTCTTCTTAGATCTCTTCCACCTATATACTACTTCATTTGCTATTAGCACCCCATCTAGGATGTACTTACCACTCGCAAAAGCTGACTGTGCCTCACTTATCACAGATGGGAGAACCCTCTTAAGTCTCCTAGATATCACATTGGCCAAGATTTTATATACTGAACTAACCAAGCTAATAGGCCTCTAATCCCCCAAGCCTGTAGGGTTATCCTTCTTAGGGATAAGAACAATAAAAGAGCTGTTTATCTCTCTTGACAGCTTTCCATGTGTGTGAAATTCATGCATCAATTGAATTGTCTCTCCTTTTATTATTTTCCAACATCTTTTTATGCAGGCAAGGTTAAAACCATCTGGTCTAGGGGCCTTGTTCCCATCACATTCTTGAATTGCAGCCCATATTTCATCATCAGTAAACACAACTTCCAAATTCACTGCTGCCTCAAGGCTAATAGTAGCAAAAGGACCTGTAATTTTTGGCATGTGCATCCAATTCTCAGTAAATTGCTGGCTGAAATGCCTAACCACCTCTTGTTTCACCAGAATTGGATCCTTTAGACTCACACCCTCCACTAGAACTGAATCTAACAAATTCTTTCTCTGCTATCTACTTGCCATAATATGAAAAAACCTAGTATTTTTGTCTCTATATCTAGCCCACTACAGTCTGGATTTTTGGTACTACAACTTCTCCTTATTTCTACTGAGCTGCCACACCTGACTTCTGACTTCTCTTCTTCTTTTAATTTCCAGATCATCCAAGGGCCTGGATTCTGCCTTCGGATCCCATTCATGTAACTCATCCTTAGCTGATTTTAGGAGAGTGTCTATATTGCCAAACACTTCCTTATTCTACACCCTCAGATGATTCCTCAAGATGTGCAATTTTCTCAGGACTCTATACCCTGCCCACCCTTGCACTTGTGTGTCCTCCCACCTCTTTTTTACTTTAGACATGAAGATAGGGTGTGATATCCAAGCATTAATGAACTTGAAGGGCTTAGGTCCCCAATCCCTATCATCCTCCTTTAGCAATATTGGGCAATGATATGAAATTGATCTAGGTAAGCCCCATTGTTTGAGAGCAAAATTCTCCAACCATTTTGGATCTAACAGAAATCGATCTATCCTACTCCACCTATCCCCTTTCACTGCATTACACCAGGTGTACTGTCTACCTAGCATAGGCATGTCAGTAAATTCCATCTTTTCTATAAACTCATTTAAGTCTTTCATCCCCTTCTTTCTTCTTGAGCAGCCCTTCCTCTGACTCATATATCTGATTTCATTAAAGTTCCCTCCCACACACCATGGTTTTGGAAAGTGTGGATGGACACTAACTAGAGAGTTCCATAGTTGTCTCCTCCTCATAACCTCATTTGGAGCATAAATATTAACAATAACACATGGAAAAGAATTACATGATATACCTAATAAAACTATGAAATGTTTGCTGCTGTAACAATCCTAAAGCTCACACAGGCCACCTACACTTCCATCTGAGTCTACCAGCATAAAACCCATCTTTGTATAAGGCCAGATTGTTTTGACAAAGTTGTCATCCATTGAGCTTCTCTTGGTTTCTTGGAGTAACAGCACATCAATATCCCTTTCCCTCACCAGATTCTTAATTTCCCCCCCTTTTTTCTGGCCTTCTCAGCCCTCTAACATTCAATGATAAAATCTTCTTACAACATTCACAGCTTACCCCCTATCCCTTGTTTAGCAACCAGTCAGGTTCTCTTTGGCCCTTCTTCACCTGCAATTCTTCTGAAGTCATTCTCTTCCAATTCTACTGTTTTGCTCACTACCTCCTCCTCTTGGCCTTGGCATTACATTCCCAATAATGTTCCAACCTTCATTATTGACTGAGCCTCCTCAATTAAATTTCTCCTTCTTTTCAGAGCTTGACTTTGAGAGATAGACAAGGAAGTGGCTGCTGCCACTGCTGAAGCTCTAAAAATGGCTCATCTTTGGAAGCCAAGCCTACCCACCATTCATTTTTTGTTTGATATGGCCTCCAACTACATTGATGCCCCTCCTTTGATCACTGCCCGTCTTCCCTGAATTACACCCTTTCTTTACTGCTATTTCCTTGAATTTTCTTCCTTGACCAGCCCTATTGTCCATAGCCATGTGGATTGTTTGGGCCAGAGTTGGCCTGAGTTGGATCTGGGCCACACAATCACTAAGATTTGACCCCACCCCCTTATTTGATCCACTGGGCTCAGGCCCAACCTGCATGCCTTCAAGTAGAACTTCTAGACTTATATTAGGTCTTACACCCTCTGGCCTACTTAGTTCCTTTAAGAAACCTACAGTGCATATAGCCTCATCCAACTTATGAACTTTATTCATCATTGCCTACTGTGAATTGACTTCCTGCTCCAGTTCCTTCTCCCTAGAGCATGCACCTGCTTGGCCATTCCCCATGCCTCCCTTTCTGTCAGCTACATCTATTGCATACTTACCATCATTTCCCCTATCCATCTCATATGATCTGGCCATCACTGTTTCTAATACCTTACTTGCTTCATCACATTCTTCTACAACCTCCTCTTCTCATACTAGAGTAGCTTGCCCTGCAATCTTACTATTGCCACCATTGCCAGATATCTGATCTGCCTTTCTTTTTCATTGAAGTGTAATTGTTCATGTTGCATACCTCTGCTATTACTTGGACTCGAGAGTAAACAACGAGGGAATTCTTCACAGACCCTTACTGGAATGTGCTTACCTCTGTGCTCCAAAAAAACTGTCAAATTGATCATCTCCATACACTTCGTAATCACTCTTACCTTGGCTTGCTGGAAAGTTTGTGGGTTGTTAATATCCTCTTCAAACTGAAATACCACCCCCCAATGACTACCTATGCTGCGAACCGTTGTAACACTCCAAAGATTGATTGGGATGCCAAAACAATTCAACCAGACACCTCTCTTGCTCCACAAACTAACCTTTCCCCTATTCTTCAATTGAATCACACCACTACTTTCCCCACCCTTCTAGTTGTTCCTTCCCAACCTACATATGTTGTGATGATGGGAATGTTAATGGTACAATGCGACCAGCCCCCTCTCTTGCAACCACATCCTACATCCCTCTTTTACAAAGTTCTGCGCTGAAGTCCTTAAAAGCTAAAAAGCTTCTCAGCTGTACTACTAAGCTTTCATAACGCCAACCATTTCCTTCCTCATTAGCTTTTGTTATCACCTTTGCACCCACACTGGCTCCACTCCTTACTACTGCCTCCACATATTTCTTCTTAACTCCATTACCTAGCCCTTACTGTATCTGCAACCGCTAATCCATCATCCGCCCTTCCTCACCTTTGCTCTACCCCCTTGGCTCTAGATAACCAAATCTTTGAGGTTTTTGAAACTCTGCTCTTTTGCCCCTCAGTTCCTTGTTATCACACCACAAACCATCTACTTTCTGGATCGCCATCCATGCAGCCACCTCGTAATCGTATCTTACAAACCCAAATCTGGATCTTGATGCTTTCCTTCTCTTTCCTGGAATAAACACATCCTTAACTAGGCCAAACTTCCGAAATAGATTGAATAATCCTTTAGGATCTATAGAGTTTGGAATATTATCTATGAATATAGTAACTAGTATTGCCTCCTTCCGAAATCCATGCTGGCTACCCACTTTTCTCTTTTGTATCACTGGATTCCAACCTCCTTTCTCCATTCTTTTTCAACATTCTTGTTGAATCTTTGAAAACCGTTACACATCCAAAGGGATGATATTAGATGTGAATAGAAGGGATTGACCTAACCGTAATGTCTGTGTGTTTGGCTATAGATGGAGGATTGGACTACTAATTTTGTGGGTAGTTCATGTTTGGTTGACAAAAATATAAAAGGATTAATAGTTTTATGGGACTACGAATATAGTGGTGGGATTAGCTTTCTCATAGAAATGGTTGGGATTGCTAATTCAATCGCGTGAGATTAGGTGTGAAAAGACAATTTTATTCTTATATTTCAAAAAAAACAAGGCTAATTTTTATACAATGAAAATGTGTACGCAATTTTATAGATTTAATCTTACCAAACTAATACTACTACACTAGTCTACAAACAAACACATTTTATCATACATCTCCAAACTAATATCACTCATTAATAATATCCTTACTCAGACTTACCGTATTTATAATCCTATCATATCTAATCTACCAAATAAACGAGGCCTAAATATTTATAGATAAGATTCAAAATTTTAAATTCAAATCATTTAAAAAAAATCATTAAAAATTTATTCAATTATTAATTTCAAAATTTGAACAAACTAACCCAAACACCTAATTATCAAAAAGATATCTAACAAATAAGTATGACGATGGTAAGTGGTAATCACAAATATATCAACATAACGCGCTTAGCATCAGCTATTTGTCTCTATTATGATGGCAGTCACAAACGACAATTCCAATGTACTCCCTCAAGCTCATTTTATTAGTTCACTATTTCATTTTGAGGGGTTTCAAAATAATAGTCCCATTTAAAGAGTCAAAGTCAAAAAGATTTAATTTTTTAAAATTATCCCTTTTAAATAATTATAAATATATTAAAATTTTGAAAAGATAAGAACATTAGTGAAAAAGTATTTTAAAATTTAAATTCAAGTGTAATAATTACATGTCTCATTAAAAAGTTAAAATTCTTAAAAATGATCAACAAATTGAAACGGAGGAAGTGAACAGCAATTGCGACGGCGAATTGCAATTTGCACTACGATAGGTATGGATAAAAAGAGATGGAGAGGTTATTTGGTGATTTAGGAGTATTGTTCCATACCATTCATATTTAGATAAATGTTTAATTGTCTCTCCAAAAGAAACAAACAAGTAGTAAGACTCCTATTTCAATCAATAATATTGTAATTAGGACACCACTTAAATTTACCCTGACCAATGATCCGTTATAGACACTCATACACTACAAAAAAAGTCACTTTTAGCAACTAAAATATTGGTCGCCAATGACATTCTGCGACTAAAAATTTTGGTCGCCACATTTGTTGCCAAAACCCTGTCAGGAAAGGTCTTAGAGGGTTTTGCCGACTAAAAAACCTTTGGACGGCAAAAAGCAAGTCTTTAGCGACCAAAATTTTAGTCACCAATAGTTAATTATATTTCTTTAAAATTATACATTTACTGACCAATGTTTTAGTCGCCACTAATAAAGGAATTGCTGACCAACACCTTTGGTCGCCAAAAGCAACCAATTGCCGACCGACACCTTTAGTCGCCAAAAGCTTCAAACATGAAAAAAATAATAATAATAATTCGTTGTAGAACAATTTGATCCACTCTTGCGGAAACTCGATCCGCCAACCTCCCGCACCATAAACCTTATGCACCACATGATTATATATGTAACATATATTATTTATATAGTACATACATCCATATTAATATAAAAGTATATCTATAAACATAATTATTTTATTGAACATAATTTATGTAAAAAAACTATTTAGTAGCAAAATAAAAAAAGACCACTTTTGGCGACTAAACATATTTTTTAGTCGCCAATTCTATACTTTCGGCTACTAATTGTTTTTTAGTCGCTAAAAAACTTAACTTTTGCTGACCAAAGCCGGATTTGGTCGCTGAAGATGCACTTTTAGCTACCAAAATTTTGGTCACCAAAAAATTTAATTCCCACCTTAGGATTTTAGTTCTCCCGCGCTAAAAATGACCACTTTTGGCGACTAAACTTATTTTTTTGTCGCCAATTGTAGACTTTTGGCTACAAAAAATTTTTTAGTCACCAAAAAGTTTTACTTTTGGTTACTAAAGTTTTTGTAGTTGGTAAAACCCATATAATCAGCAACCAAACTTATTTTTAGTCGCTAATTGTAGACTTTTGGCTACTATATTTTTTTAGTCGCCAAAAAGTTTTACTTTGGGCTACTAAAAAATTTTAGTCACTAAAACCCATATAATTAGCGACCAAACTTAGTTTTAGTCGCCAATTGTAGACTTTTGGCTACTAAAATTTTTTAGTCGCCAAAAAGCTTTACTTTTGGCTACTAATGCTATTTTGGTTGCTGAAAGCTATACTTTCAGCGACCAAATTTTTTTTAGTCGAGAAGTTTGGTCGCCGAATGTGCTTTTTCCTATAGTGATAATTAAATTACTAAATTTTCAATCAATACTCCTATTTCTTGAGAGAAATGTCAACTAATATAGACACTCATAATTTATTTTCAGAAAGGAAAATACTATAAATTCCAAATAAATTACTAAATTTTCTATCAAACCTCTCACATGGGTGTGGGATCCACACAAATCATATGTGTGTGGGTCCCATACCCATGTGAGAGGTTTGATAGAAAATTTGGTAGTTTGTTTGCGATCCCTAACATAACTCTTTCTGAAAATAATGATGTGATGGACAAAATAGTAACAAATAATAAAGGTCTTGTTTGAAATGTTAACTAAAAAACTATTTTTATTATTTTTATTATTTTAATCAATGAAGAAAAATTATATTTAAGATAATTTGTAAATTTTTTTTGATTAAATAAATAATTATAAAAAATAATATTTAATTAATATATAAAATTTAACATTTTATCTTATTAATTATTTTAATTTTTTCTATTAACTATTTTATCTCCAACCAACATCTCAAACACCCTCAAAATATAAGATATAAATTCTCTAGCATTCAATTTTAAGACACCTTAATTTCTCCGGCATAAATGAAAACAGCTAGATGAATTTATTTCATATTTCACATTCACATTTCACAACACACCATATTTCCAATGCTAAAAGATAGTTGAATTCATTTCTCATTTCAACTAAGTGCCTTTACAATAATTTTTTCTGTTACTCTTCACATCTCTACATTTTCATCCTCTCAATCTCATAATCTCTCAGAGTATGTTTGGTATGATAGAATAAAATAAAGTGAGAATAGAATGAGTGTAACGCCCTCAAAATAACAACATAAAACCCAACAATAAAGACATGCATTGATATATAAAAGATCCACAATCTTCCATTAACAGAGTTTCATTACAAAAGTATTACATGTTAACAACAAAAGCAAATGCCCTAAGGGCTTACAGCTTTCCAAGTTAACACTTGGTTACAAAAAGTAGAGTACTAACTCATTTACACATTAAGCCCTTGGCTTGAATTTACATGTAATACATCAAAAGAAAGACAACAAAAAGTATGCCCGCCCATAGCCTCCCAAGCTATGTCCTTGGAGGTGGCATGCTACATGTACCTGAAAATGATGTTCCCATATAGGGTGAGCCACAGCCCAGTAGAAATACACTAAACCAGTTATGAATAATGACTAAAAGATTAGCAGTTGATAGGTGGCCAACACTTTACATTTTCATTCCCCATTTCCTTACAAATTCTCAATTTATAACCATGGCTCAGAACCTGGCCAACAACTCATGTGGGACAGTAACTCATGTCCAACAATTTCCCATTTCACAAAAGACTAGTACACTAGCTATATCAATACTTCCAAAGACATGCTTAAGAGCAATATCACACTTCCAAAGACAAGCATATGAGCTATGTCAACACATCACTAGATAAGCATATGAGCTATATCCTTGGAGTCCATCCCCTATCTTCTCCCAAATAACTTCCGGTTTAGAGGTCCATCCCCTATCTTCCCCTAAACCGTGGAGTACATCCCCTATCTCCTCCAACACAATACACAATGCATATAAACAATTATTATACACGTCAATCAATACATAAATTTAAAGTATTCCTTCAATCGTCACACTCAAAGACACATTTCAATGATCAGTTTTAGTTTGCCTAATCATCATGCATTGTCTACAACAATCAAGACTATCCTCCACCGATAGCCCAAAGCAGTTATTTCTATACAGAAAATAAGTGCAACAAATGGATATAAAAACCACATTTCAATTCCTCATTTCTTACAATTAATTACCCCAATTAATTAATCAATGTAATTAGGGTATTTCCCATAATTAACATTACAACCTTTAGGTTCCATTTTTCTATCACTGTTTCAACATTAATCCCATGTTTCTACACCAAACATGCCTCTAGGTTTATTATAAATAAAACCCCAACTTTTGTAAAATTACACAAAGGCCCAAAGTTTTCTCAAAATTACACAACAACTTCCAACACATCAAAATGCTAAAATTAAAAGACAAAATCCATAAAGAGGAGTAGGATATCCCTACCTCAAAAGATGAGCTCCAACGGAGATGAAGACCAAAATCAAAATGCTCCAAATCCCGAAATTTTCAGATTAAAGTGTAGCCCTCGACGATCAACACAACTTTTGTAAGGGCCAAAAGTGAGGAAACAACTCCTGCTAGATCAAATCTAAGAGAGAAGTTAAGGTTCTAGAGAGAGAGGCTCTCAAATGGTGTTCTTGGAAAAGTAGGAGAGAGAAAAGAAGGTGAAAAAGTGATTTAAAATGCCCAGCCACTCTCAGTTATACGACATGTCCGCTCGAGCGCAGAACACACCGCTCGAGCGTAAAGACACAGGAAACAAGGTCCGCTCGAGCGCAAAGAGTCCCGCTCGAGCGCTCAGACACAGAAATAAAGTTCGCCCGCTCGAGCGTGAAATCCAGTCCGCTCAAGCGTGAATCTCCCCCTCCCAGAACATTCACCAGAAATGTACCGTCCGCTCGAGCGCTAACAATCCCGCTCGAGCGCTACCCGCTCGAGCGCAGAAATCACACCTGCAGAAGTTTTGCAGGGCACGAGATACTGGAAGTATGCAATCTCCGCTCGAGCGCTCAAAGGCCCGCTCAAGCGGAAAGACCAAAATACCAAAACAGAGGGAATTAAACCAAGACTCAATCCACCCACTCGAGACAAGTCCAACACATCCTAAAGTTCAAACAAATGACATTAAAGGATGACAACAAGGTAGACACAACTACCAACTCCACGGAACCAAGTCCGGAATACAACTGTACAGTAAAGGGAATACCGGGATCGCTATAACCTCCCCCCCTTAAAGAATTTCGTCCCCGAAATTAAGAACAAGTTCTTGAAAAGCAGGTTTTTCTCCATTTTAAACAATGTTATATCACAACATTCAACCATTCGACCCATTACCGGTCATTCTATCTCTTATCAAGAGGCATTTCACAATACATATATTTCAACATGCATTTTCCTTCCATTTCAACCATTTCCAACATACATGGTTCATAATTCATATCATAAGCAATAATCATGATACATTTCCATTTCTACTATATATTCAACATATGCAATGTTATACAAACTTCCATTTGAGGCAAGTTTCCAACCACTATCATTAACCAAAACATGCTCCATGTTTTACAACTTAAGACATATATAACGGTCTTAAAGTTCAGCAATACAACAATATATATAACATATGTTCAAACATCCACAAATAGGTTCGGATATTTCTCTCGGACCTCCAACTCACGTTCCCAGGTGGCCTCCTCCACCCCGTGATGTTTCTACAAAACCTTTACCAAAGGAATGGTCTTGCCACGCAGGACTTGATCCCGCCTATCCAAGACCCGAACCGGTCTCTCCTCATACGAGGCATCCTCATCTACCTCTAAGTCGGTCCAATCCAATACATGTGATGGATCCGGCTCATACTTCCAAAGCATACTCACATGAAACACGTCATGCACTCCGGACAACTGCGGCGGCAAAGCCAAGCGATAAGCAACCTCCCCAATCCTCTCAAGGATCTCAAAGGGGCCAATAAACCGAGGGGATAGCTTCCCACTCTTCCCAAACCTCATCAAACCTCGCCTGGGTGATATCTTCAGAAAGACATGGTCACCCATTTCAAACGCCAACGGCCTCCTCCTACGGTCAGCATAGGATTTCTGACAACTCTGGGCTGTAACAAGCCTCCTACGGATAAGCTCAACTTTCTCTGTCGTCTCCCTAACCAACTCCGGACCCAACAGAGGTGCATCACCCACCTCGGTCCAACAAACTGGAGACCTACACGGTCGGCCATACAAGGCCTCAAACGGTGCCATACCGATGCTAGACTGAAAACTGTTATTGTAGGCAAACTCCACCAATGGTAAGTGCCTCTCCCACGTCCCACTGAAATCAAGGACACAACCCCGAAGCATATCCTCAAGGATCTGAATGGTACGCTCGGACTGCCCATCAGTCTGAGGATAATACGCTGTACTAAAGGTCAACTTAGTGCCCAAAGCACTCTGTAAACTCTGCCACAACCTAGCAGTAAAGCGAGGATCTCTATCTGAGACGATCGTCACTGGGACCCCGTGCAACCTCACTATGTCCCGAATATATAAGTCGGCAAGATGATCTACCGAATCTCTCACGCGCATAGGAATGAAGTGCGCCGACTTAGTCAACCGGTCTACAACCACCCAAATAGCATCACTACCCCGCTGAGTCCTCGGAAGACCTACAACGAAGTCCATAGTGACATGTTCCCACTTCCACTCTGCAATAGGCAAGGGTTGCAACAAACCCGCTGGCCTCTGATGCTCGGCCTTCACTTGCTGACAAGTAAGGCACTTAGACACGAAGATTGCCACGTCTCTCTTCATACCCCGCCACCAAAACTGGCGGCCTAAGTCCCGATACATCTTAGTACCTCCCGGATGCACCGCAAGGCGCGAATGATGAAACTCTCGGAGTACCTCCTCTCGGCAAGACTCCGGCACAAACAACCGGTCTCGGTATCTCACACTCTGGTCGGGATACACCGTCAGGCCCTTCTCAACCTTCCCACTAGAGATCTTCTCTTGGAGGGATTCTACCTCAAGGTCACCTCTCTGTGCCTCTACCACTCGAGTCACAAGTGTAGGCTGCGCAACAACAGAAAACAAGGCCGCAGCCTCAACGGATTCGCCCAGACGCAAATCAAACTCGCCAATTGCCCCCAACATCTCCCACTCCCGGATGGCTATACAAGCTACATCACTAACGGATTTCCTGCTAAGGGCATCGGCCACAACATTGGCCTTCCCTGGATGATAGTGCAACTCGAAGTCATAATCCTCAATAAACTCCATCCACCTCCTCTGCCTCAAATTCAAGTCTTTCTGTGAAAACAGATATTTCAGACTCTTATGATCCGAGAACACCTCGAATCTCTCACCATAAAGGTAGTGCCTCCAGATTTTCAAGGCAAAGATCACAGCTGCTAACTCTAGGTCATGAGTAGGGTAATTCTTCTCGTGAATTTTCAACTGACGTGAGCCATAAGCTACCACTTTCCCCTCTTGCATCAACACACAACCCAAACCCTCTCGTGAGGCATCACAATAGACTGCATAACCCAACCCTCTCTCCGGAATAATCAAGATTGGAGCGGTGGTCAATCTAACTTTCAACTCCTGAAACAACTTTTCACAAGTCTCACTCCATACAAATTTGACTCCCTTCCGAGTCAGTCTAGTCAACGGTGAAGCTAACCTGGAGAAATCTTTCACAAACCGACGGTAATACCCAGCTAATCCCAGAAAACTGCGGATCTCGAACACACTCTTAGGCTGTGCCCAATCTTGCACTGCCTCAGTCTTGGATGTATCAACAGACACCCCTTCCCCGGAAACCACATGGCCTAAGAACTTGACTTCTCCTAGCCAGAACTCACACTTCCCAAACTTGGCATACAGCCTATGGGCTCTAAGTAACTCAAGCACCACTCTCAAGTGTGCCTCGTGCTTCTCCTCTGAAGGTGAATAAATAAGAATGTCGTCCACGAAAACGACTACAAAACGATCCAAGAATTCCCGGAAGATCCGGTTCATCAAGTCCATAAAGACTGCCGGTGTGTTGGTAAGCCCAAACGGCATCACCAGAAACTCATAATGGCCATACCGCGTACGGAATGCCGTCTTCGGAATGTCCTCCTCCCTGACCCTCAACTGGTGGTAACCCGATCTCAAGTCTATCTTAGAGAAACAACGGGAACCCTTCAACTGGTCAAACAAATCATCTATACGGGGCATAGGGTACTTATTCTTAACCGTAGCCCGATTCAACTTCCGATAGTCGATACACAATCTCAAGGCACCATCTTTCTTTTTAGCAAAGAGGGCCGGTGCTCCCATGGCGAAACACTGGGGCGAATGAAGCCCTTATCTAGCAATTCCTGGAGCTGAACCTTCAACTCAATCAACTCTGCTGGGGCAAAACGATATGGTGCCATAGAAATCGGCGCCGTGTCGGGCACTAAATCAATAGAGAACTCTGTCTCTCGGTGAGGTGGCAAATCAGCAAGATCCTCGGGAAAAACATCCGAGTACTCACAAACTACCCTCGGCAACACAACCTGGGTCTCGTCACACTCACCACTCTCAAAGCTAGCAAGTAAACCACTAAGCTCACTCCGCCCTCGCGGATCATACCCCGGTGGCACAACACTACCAACCCGGTCTCCCAAGAAATGGAAACACTCCCCGCTCACGGTACAACAAGTAACCCTCTGGCGGTAGCAATCAATAACTGCCCGGTATGATGATAACCAGTCCATACCCAAAATAACATCAAAGCCCTTCATGGGCATAACTACAAATGGGAACGGAAGCCTATGATCGGCGACCTCTATATCACAACCTCGACATCCGTGTTTCAAGATCAACTCACCCCTAATAGGTGACACTACACAAATAGGAGATGCTAATAATGCTAACTCCAACTCCAACACAGATGCAAATGCAGCAGATACAAAAGAATGAGATGCACCCGTATCAATCAACACTCTAGCAACCGAGTTACAAAACAGAAAGGTACCTCTCACTACTGATGGAGCCGGTACTAGGTCCTGCGCGGTAACAGCATACACGCGCCCTGTAGGCCCCTGATCCACCTGCTCACCTCTCGGAGCATAAGACTGTTGTACTGACTGGGACGACGAAGCCCCCGGATTGGCCCTCGAGGCCTGCACAGACTGAGCTGGCTGAAATCCCTGCGTCTGTCTAGAACCAGACGCCCCTGAAGTGGCACTCAACTGTGGGCAAAACCTCTTCAGGTGCCCAGGCTGTCCACACTGATAACAAGACAAGGGCTGCCCCCTGCCCAAACTCTGACTCTGCGGTCTGGCTGAAGAAGATGCAGCTCTCTGACCTCCGCCCTTCAGTGGGCAAACCGAAGCCTTGTGACCCAGCTGGCCACACTTGTAACAAGTGAACTCTCCCTGATTGCCCCTCCCGGAGCCTGCACTCGGTACTGGGAAAGTCGATCTAGAAACTCCACCCTGAGACTGCTGAGGGTTATAACCCCTCTGTCTCCTGCCATCACCCTGGCCCTCTTGGCCCCTCTTGGAGCCTCTATGTTTCTCCTCATCCTCCTCTTGCATCATAAGCTCCATGTGAGCTGCAGCATCTACCAAATGTCTATACTCCCGAATATAAGAACCACCAACCCTCAGCTTGAGGCCACGCCTCAACTTCCGCTCAAACTCATAGCAACGGCGTTCCTCTGTCGCCACAAGTTCAGGTGCAAACCTGGACAAGCTAGTAAATGTAGCCTCAAACTCGGCCACAGTCAAACCCTCCTGTTTAAGCAGGCTAAACTGATCTCTCAGCTTTTCCCTAGCAACAGCAGATAAGAACCTCTCCTGGAAAGCATTTACAAACGCCTCCCAAGTACCACCAACACGGGCTTTCTCATATTTCCACCATTGACCCGCATCTCCCTTCAGCTGGAAGGATGCTAAGGTCACTTTCAGTGCTCCATCCTCGATGGCAAGCATCTCGAATGTCTTGCTCATTTGTTCTAACCACTCGTCTGCCTTCAGTGGCTCCTTAGGATCCCCAACAAACTCCTCCGGGTTAGACCGGAAGAACTCCCTTTTCAAGAAGGAAGGCCCTGCCTCTACTGCCTGATTCCCAGCCCTGAGAATCCCTAAAGCCCCTGCTATCTCCCGGGCCAAGGCACTCATAGCCTGCTGTCCCGCTGGTTCGGCCACATTAGCCTGACCAATTCCCTCCTGCACTGCCGGAATCTCATCCGGTATAGGGACTTCCTGTTGCCTAGGCCTACCACGCCTACCACCTCTTCCTCGTCCTGACATCTAATAAAGGAAACGAAGAACCATTAGCACATTTAACAGAAAATGTGCCGAAACTAAACACTCACGTCCTAATGCATGGACAACTGTAATTCATTCCACGTAAGCACATAAACACATAAGCACTTACGAATTTCATTTCCGGATAATGATAGTCCCGTGGCGTTACTAGAGTTCCGGTTAGAAACAGCATTGATCAAGTGCTTTTCCAACAAGACTCCCAGCAACCCAAGGATCCAATCAACATCCTAGAAATTAAATCCCATACCCAAATAATCACATAAGCATGTCATCAATTTAAACACATGGCATATGACTCTACACCTAAGTCTCTTTCAAGCGAGACAAACCCATTGTGATTCTAATCACTTCCCACGTACCCAAAGTATTCGAACCCGGTACGCTCTGATACCAAGTTGTAACGCCTTCAAAATAACAACATAAAACCCAACAATAAAGACATGCATTGATATATAAAAGATCCACAATCTTCCATTAACAGAGTTTCATTACAAAAGTATTACATGTTAACAACAAAAGCAAATGCCCTAAGGGCTTACAGCTTTCCAAGTTAACACTTGGTTACAAAAAGTAGAGTACTAACTCATTTACACATTAAGCCCTTGGCTTGAATTTACATGTAATACATCAAAAGAAAGACAACAAAAAGTATGCCCGCCCTTAGCCTCCCAAGCTATGTCCTTGGAGGTGGCATGCTACCTGTACCTGAAAATGATGTTCCCATATAGGGTGAGCCACAGCCCAGTAGAAATACACTAAACCAGTTATGAATAATGACTAAAAGATTAGCAGTTGATAGGTGGCCAACACTTTACATTTTCATTCCTCATTTCCTTACAAATTCTCAATTTATAACCATGGCTCAGAACCTGGCCAACAACTCATGTGGGACAGTAACTCATGTCCAACAATTTCCCATTTCACAAAACACCAGTACACTAGCTATATCAGTACTTCCAAAGACATGCTTAAGAGTAATATCACACTTCCAAAGACAAGCATATGAGCTATGTCAACACATCACTAGATAAGCATATGAGCTATATCCTTGGAGTCCATCCCCTATCTTCTCCCAAATAACTTCCGGTTTAGAGGTCCATCCCCTATCTTCCCCTAAACTGTGGAGTACATCCCCTATCTCCTCCAACACAACACACAATGCATATAAACAATTATTATACACGTCAATCAATACATAAATTTAAAGTATTCCTTCAATCGTCACACTCAAAGACACATTTCAATGATCAGTTTTAGTTTGCCTAATCATCATGCATTGTCTACAACAATCAAGACTATCCTCCACCGATAGCCCAAAGCAGTTATTTCTATACAGAAAATAAGTGCAACAAATGGATATAAAAACCACATTTCAATTCCTCATTTCTTACAATTAATTACCCCAATTAATTAATCAATGTAATTAGGGTATTTCCCATAATTAACATTACAACCTTTAGGTTCCATTTTTCTATCACTGTTTCAACATTAATCCCATGTTTCTACACCAAACATGCCTCTAGGTTTATTATAAATAAAACCCCAACTTTTGTAAAATTACACAAAGGCCCAAAGTTTTCTCAAAATTACACAACAACTTCCAACACATCAAAATGCTAAAATTAAAAGACAAAATCCATAAAGAGGAGTAGGATATCCCTACCTCAAAAGATGAGCTCCAACGGAGATGAAGACCAAAATCAAAATGCTCCAAATCCCGAAATTTTCAGATTAAAGTGTAGCCCTCGACGATCAACACAACTTTTGTAAGGGCCAAAAGTGAGGAAACAACTCCTGCTAGATCAAATCTAAGAGAGAAGTTAAGGTTCTAGAGAGAGAGGCTCTCAAATGGTGTTCTTGGAAAAGTAGGAGAGAGAAAAGAAGGTGAAAAAGTGATTTAAAATGCCCAGCCACTCTCAGTTATACGACATGTCCGCTCGAGCGCAGAACACACCGCTCGAGCGTAAAGACACAGGAAACAAGGTCCGCTCGATCGCAAAGAGTCCCGCTCGAGCGCTCAGACACAGAAATAAAGTTCGCCCGCTCGAGCGTGAAATCCAGTCCGCTCGAGCGTGAATCTCCCCCTCCCAGAACATTCACCAGAAATGTACCGTCCGCTCGAGCGCTAACAATCCCGCTCGAGCGCTACCCGCTCGAGCGCAGAAAACTCGCCTGCAGAAGTTTTGCAGGGCACGAGATACTGGAAGTATGCAATCTCCGCTCGAGCGCTCAAAGGCCCGCTCGAGCGGAAAGACCAAAATACCAAAACAGAGGGAATTAAACCAAGACTCAATCCACCCACTCGAGACAAGTCCAACACATCCTAAAGTTCAAACAAATGACATTAAAGGATGACAACAAGGTAGACACAACTACCAACTCCACGGAACCGAGTCCGGAATACAACTGTACAGTAAAGGGAATACCGGGATCGCTATAATGAGAGTAAGAATAAAATACAATGTTGAATGGAATAGAATGTCCATTCCCATTTCATCATATGGTTGTCAACATGGATTGACATAAAAATAGGATGATAATTCTCATTTTCATGTTTAGTTATACTTATTAAACTCATCAAATGGTATAAATTATTATTATTATTATTTTTTTAACAAGCTAGTAATAAATAAATTAAAAATTTATATAGATCATGATAATATTAACAGTTGTGAAAGTGATGGTATGAGTCGTAGTGGTGGCGGTGGCGGCGGCAGCGGCAATGGCGGCGACATCAGTAGTGGTGATAGCAATGATAGTAGGATGGTGGTAGTAAATTGCTGTGACTTTAGTGGTGGTGGCAAGGTCGTGTTGTGGTTGTGGTAGTAGTGGCAATGGTGGTAGTGGCAGCCAACAGTAGTGGTAGTAGTAGTAACATCGGTAGTATGGTGATGGTAGTATGGTGATGTGGTGGTTGTGGCAGCAACCGTGGTGGCGGTGATAGTGATGGTTGCGGTCTCAATAGGGTGGGAGTGGCAGTGGCGATAGGAGAATAGAATGGTGATAGTAGTTAAATAATAATATATTTTTTTTAAATATCAAAAAAAAAAAATTATAGTAATCTCATAATGAAATAGCATAGCTATTCCTAAGGTTGGAGGAAAGAATACGCATTCTTATATTTTGTTGAATAGTCATTCCAATAGAATGATTATTCCCATTTAAATAAAAAGTACCAAATAAAAGAAAAGGAATCTCAAACTAAAATAGACATTCCATTCCAGCCTATTCTATCATACCAAACGTACTCTTAGAAGACTAATCTTAATTTCATATGTAAATAGTCTACCATGAGAATAATAATTATACACACCAAGTAATCAAATCCTACATATATTAAGAGTTTGTTTGACATTTCCTAATAAATGTACTTATTTAAATCAAATCACTTCTCTATTTTTTTTATAGATCTTTTTATAAAAAATTAAAAAAAACACACTTATTTAAATCATTTCAAATAACTCCTAATATTTTCTCAATTGACGTCACAAAATTAATTTTTTTTAAGAGTGGCTACAAATTCATAAATTTTTATTCAAAATTTATCTAAAAATAACCACCAATAGTTACAATTCATTTCACTCATGCCCTCATCCTTTAACAAATTGATCTCCACCACACAAATCAATTCTAAACAAATTTTGATACTGTAAATATGAGTTTCTAGCTTTTTCCTTTTTTTTTAAGTGTTCCTCTCTTGTTGCTTTTGCGAAATGATATTAGTTTAAAAAAATCAAATAAAATAAACATGTTGCATCAAGTCGAATGGAAAGCATTCCACCACTTCAAAACAAACGATTCAAAAGTAACCCCTGATGGCCCTTCAATTCTAGGTGACTTTGGCGAGGACAGCCCTAGCATCGGTGGCTTCAATGGTATAATATCCGGTGCATGCGGCAGAAACATGTCCGATGGGTCCGGTGGGATGTCCAGCCCCGGTGACGAAGGCATCGAAGGCCGCAGAATGTCGAGCCTCGGTGGGTGATGGCATGGGTTGCCCTGGGAAATCCAATACCGGGTCAGGCAACGAGTCTGGATCCTTTGTCGCATTTCTCTGCCGCGGTCCCTGCGGTGCCCCAAAACGACGTTGTTTTGGGGCAAAATTTCAAAAAAAAAGAAAAAGAAAGCAAAAACAGAGAATCAAAGAAGAGAAAGGGAGGAAGAAGAACGCAGAGGAAGAGAGAGAGAGAGAGAGAGAAAGCAGTCTCAATTGAGCTTTTGAGCCCTAACCCCTCTTTAGAGACCCCTTCCTCTCCTTCTGCTTCGACTGCCGCCCCACCGTCGTGGTTTCATCTTCCTTTGCCGCCGAACAATTCTTTATCCACCACAACGACATTGCATTTACCAACCGACCCAAGTCCCTCTCAAGCAAGCACCTCAGCTACAACGGCACCACCATCGGATTCAACCCCTACAATGATCTCTGGCGCAACCTCCCCCGCGTCACTGCCTTCCAGATCTTCTCCTCCACTAGCCTCTATCACTCTTCCGACGTCTGAATCGAGGAAATTCAGTTTCTCGCTGGAAAGATGTTTCAAGCCTCGGGTGGGGAAACCCAGAAGGTGAATCTAAAATTTGTGTTCTGTGAGTTAGTTATGAATGTGATAATGAGGATCTCTGAAGATTGTGTTCAACGTTTTTCATTAGAAGATTGTGTTCTTCTCATCTCTCTCTCTTCCTTTGCTTTCTTTTTCCTCTCTTTCTCTTCTATTCTGTGTTTTTGTGTCTTTTTTTTTTTTTGAAATTTTGCCCCAAAACAACATCATTTTGGGGTGCCACAGAGACCGCCGTAGGGAAATGTGCTAGAGGATCCGGACTCGTCGAGCAACACCGGTGGTGAATTGGCCCTCTTGTGTGGCGAATTCGGATCAAATTCTAGAAAATTCGGAGTACATGGCGGTTTCGGTGGCACCAAAGGTATATCAGGTGAAGAAGGTCGTTGCTGTGGCGGTACTGGAGGAAACTCCACCGAAGTTTTTGTGGGTAAATCAAATGGGTTATGGGCTAGCATTTGATCCGAAAGAGAGATAGTGTTTGCATTGTAGGACTTCAATAGTGATGATGATGATGATATGGAAAATGGGATTATTATTTCGATAAGGTTGCTAGTTGAGATTGCAAAGAGAGTGAACAATTTTTGAGAGACTGATCAAATTATTTTTTGAGAGATTGATTAAATTCTTACTTTGCATTGAAGCATATGTATGCATTTATAATGATTTATATATGTATTATGTGTGTGTGTGGTGGAGCATGAGTACACATGAGAAAGATGTTACATGGATGTGGGTGAGTGACACGTATATATACGAGACATTTATAAGATACCTGTGTATCTCCTGCATGCAACAAATAAATTATAGCGATTTTAGTTTTTGACCCGTCACTTGTATTCCGGACTCGGGTTTGTATGGTTTTGGATAGTGATTCACATCTTGTTTCCCTTGCCTCCCTTCTATTTTGGTTGTTGGATTGTAGTTGTGCGTTTGGAACAGGTTGATTGCTTGTTTTCAAAACCTTTGTTGCCCAGATTTTTGCTCTTCCGCTCGAGCGGCCATTCTTGCGCTCAAGTGGGCTTTGTAAATTTTGCTCCTCCGCTCGAGCGGGCTTTGCGAACTCTCAGTACTTTGCAAGTCTGTAAAACTATTGGGAGAGTATTTTCTACACTCTAGCGGCATTTCTTAGGCTCGAGCACCGTTCGAGCAGGTGGGCGCTCGAGCAGCCTTTCCTACGCTCGAGCGTTGGCTTGTTGTCTGCAAAACTTCTGATTATGTGTTTTCTATGCTCGAGCAGAGAAATTCTTGCGCTCGAGCGGGTTGCTTTCATTGTGTCTTGGTGTTCGAGTGGCCTTTATTGCTCTCGAACGGAACAACTTTTTTGTGTTTGACGCTCGAGCGTCAACTCTTCCGCTCAAGTGGACGGTGCGTATATCAGATTGTGAAAATGACTTTTTACATCACTTTTTCAGATCTATTTACTTTAAAACCCTAAAGTGAGACCTTCTCTCTCCAAAATACTCCATCTCTCTACATTTTCATCTAATTTTAGTGATCTCCTCACCCTAATCCCTTTGTTAAAAAGATAGACCATCTCAAGATCTACCTTTTTTAGCCGAATAAAATTGGGTTTGAGCATCTTTGGAGTTCCACCTTTGCTTTGCTCGTCTTCTCTTCTTGAGGTAGAGATTTTCTACGCTCTCATATGATTTTTAACTTAATTATTTGTCATTGCGTAACAATGGTGGGATTTGGGAGTAATTTAAACAAAATTAGGGTTTGGGTGGAATGAAAAAGAGGGGGTTTTGGTGAATGTGAAATAAATGGGTTTGGGGTTTGAAAATGAGTTTATGGTGGTGTTTGGCAAAAAAAAAAAAGGGTTTTTTTTATTTTTTTCACTAAAAGACAGTTTTTGCAAAACCAAAAAAAACAAATACAAACAAAATATTACATCAAACCCCATAATCATTTCACTTTTTCTCTCACAAACATCACATCCAACCACAAAAAAACCTAACTATCTTCCCAAACACCAAAAAAAATTTCTCCAATAATATCCTACAACTAAAAAAACCTACATAAAAACCCACTTTCCAAACACCCACTATGTTGTGTCTCAACTGTTGATTTTGGCACTTGGTTTGATATTTAGGAAAATGGGAAATTTTGCCCTAATTGGATCAAATCATTTATTTTGTATAAATAATTGAAATTGGTGTTGTAAACATGAAATTGAGCGAGTATTGAAATAGATGGTGGAATTGAATATGTATTATCTCACACCCTTTGGAAATTTTGAACAAATTATCTGTCTTGAGATTGTATATCTGTTTAGAAATATCTGTATTGGGCTATCGGTGGAGGATAGCTTTGATTGTTGTAGAAATTGCATGTGAATTAGGTGAACTGAAACTAATCTCTTGTTAGTTGTCATTGAATATGACTATGTGTAAACACGTTGTATATGTATGATTATTTGGGAGGAGAAAGGGGATGTACTCGTGTTTAAATACATTGTATATGTATGATTGTTTGGGAGGAGAAAGGGGATGGACTCCATTATAATTAAGTTGGCCGGAGTGTCCTGAGTGAAAGTCCCGAAAATTATACATAGGTGTCGATCCCGCAGACGAAATATCCGTAAAATGGCAATTGGAAGTGTTTATGTGTTGATTGTGAAATTATTGGACCATTGAGTTGTAGTCTCATTTGGGTTTTTGAAAAATAATGAAAATTGGCTCATGTATTGAAATGAATTGAAGGAAGATGAAATGGAATATGGACTTCGTATTTTTATGACTATATAAAAATGTGAATGTTTTATCCTTAGCATTGTATATGCACACTGCACTTTTATCTTCGTTAAATCTCATATATTATGTTAGATCATTCCTATTGGGTTGTGGCTCACCCTATTTGGGAAAAATCATTTTTAAGTGCTGGTGACATGCCTCCACCAAGGCAATAGTTTAGAGGGATTTTGGGAAGCAAGAGTTGCTTTGTTTTGTTTCACTTTTTGTACAACCAATGGCTTTAATTGTACGAGTTAATCTCATTTTGTTGTAACCAAGTCAAGACTTGGAAATGTGTAAGCCTATAGGGCATTTAATTGTACTAAACTCTTTTGTATCGGTAATTCTATGAAGTGAAAGGACTATTTACTCTGATGTATGCAGTTATTAATAAATGTTTTGGGTTGCATTTTATTGTATTATTTATGGGGGCGTTACATGAATAGATTATATAAGGGTAAATTACATTTCCTCCATGTTTAGTCACTTTTTTACTTTAACACTTGCAGTTTATTTTTTTATTTATTTTGATTATTAATATTTTAAGTTTTTTTTTCCTTTATTTTTAAAGTTAATTTTTATTAAAAATTATTAAAAAAATATCACAATAACTATCACATAATATAAAAAAATATATTATTATATTAAAGTTTAACTTAATGTCAGAGGTGTGAGTTATATATAATAAAATATTTTTATATTACATGACTATTAATGTGTCATTTTCTATCTATTTTTTTAACAAAAATTAGCTTTCGGGGTAAAGTGGAAAAAACTTGAAACATGAATGACCAAAGTGAGAAAAAATAAACTTTAAGGACCAAATTGAGAAAGTAATCAAACATAAAAGGGGCAAAGTGTTATTTACCCATTATATAAACTAGCAGGTGGTACATGATATGCGTGTACAATTTTTTTTTAAAATAAAATAAAATATTTATTATATATTGTGTCTTTTTCATTCCATCCTGTTATGTTTTTGTTATTGGCAATCCTGTTTGACAAAACTCTTTTCAGTTGTAATTTTATTTGATCTTTTATTTCAGTGAGACTATAAGTATTTAGATGCAAATCTAACCTGAATTGTGACTATGCAGAGGAGTTTGTGATCTTAATCCTTTCATGTGTGTCACTTCGCTGACTAAGTACGGGGATCGAGCGGTCATTTGTGCACTCGAGCGACGAAAATGATCATCTAGTATTTTTGCAGAGCTCCTAAACTTTTGGTAAAAAAAAGTTTTAACGCTTGAGCGGTGAAAGTTGTGCTCGAGTGGTCAACCTATATGTTTCACATCGCCTGTAGTCACATCGCTTGAGCGGTGAAATGTGCACTCGAGTAGTCTTCGCGATTCGGTTTACTATAAAATGCGTTGTTTGCTGTTTCTAGGTTTTGTGCCATCCAGATTTTCAGAGAGGAACAAGATACAAATTATTTTATATTGTAGGGTGCTTTATGAGTGTTTCCTTGATGATTTAAGAGTGATCAATGGATCTGTTATAGCGATCCCAGTTTTGACCCGACTCTTGTGCTATTCCGGACTCGGGTTTAATGCTTTCATATTGTTGTTTACCTCTTCTTTTCCTTGTATCTCTATGAAATTGGCCTTTGGGTTGTTGTGGTTGCGTTTGAAACAGATTGGTTGCTTGTTATTCCTAAACCTTGTTGTCTAGGTTTTTGCTCCTCTGCTCGAGCGGCCATTCTTGCGATCAAGCGGGCTGTGTATATTTTGGCCCTTCGCTCGAGCAGCCTTTCTTGCGCTTGAGCGCCGCTCGAGCGGGATTTGCAAACTTTCAGTACTTTGCACGTTCGCAAAAGTGTTGGAGGGGTGTCTTTCATGCTCGAGTGGCATTTCCTACTCTTGAGCGGGTACGTACTCGAGCGTCCTTTCTTGACCTCGAGCGGTTTGTCTGTTGCCTGCAACAGTTCTGGAGGTGTGTGTTTTGCACTCGAGTAGGCCTTTCCTTGCACTCAAGCGGAACAACATTTTGTGTCTGACGCTCGAGCATCAACTTCTCCGCTAGAGTGGATTGCGCATATATCAGATCGCGAAAATCACTTTTTACATCACTTTTTCATATCTTTTCATCCTAAACCCTAAAGTTGAGAGCCTCTCTCTTTAAAACTCACATTCTCTCTACTTTTCCACCTAGATCTAGTGATCTATCCACCCTACTTCCTTTGATAAAAAGCTAGAACTTCTCAATATCTTTATTTTGATCTGAACAAACTTGGATTTCGGTGTTTTTGAAATTTTTCTCTTGCTTGGCTCATCTTCTCTCTTTGAGGTAGGGATTTTCTACACTTTAATATAGTTTTTAACTTAGTTATTTGTCGATTGTGTAACAATGGTGGGAATTGGGAATAGTTTGAACAAACCTAGGGTTTAGGTGAATTGAAAAGAGGGGTTTTTGGGTGAAAGTGAAATAAATGAACATGGAATTGAGAATGAAGTCATGTGGTGTCAAAATCGTTGATTTTGATACTTGGATTGATATTTTAAAAAAGAGAGATTTTTCCCTAAAGTGATTATCATAATTATTTTGCATAAATAATTGAAATTGGTATTGTAAACACGAAATTGAGTGAGTATTGAAATAGATGATGGAATCGAGTAAGTAACACTTCACATCTTTGAAAATTTTGGATAATTTATCTGTCTTGAGATTGTATATCTGTTTAGAAATATCTGTATTGGGCTGTTAGTGGAGGATAGCTTTGATTGTTGTAGAAACTGCATGTGGATTAGGTGAATTGAAACTAATATCTTGTTAGTTGTCATTGAATATGACTATGATTATATATATTATACATGTATTATTATTTGAGAGAAGAAATGGGATGTACTCCATATGTGATTATGTGTTTATATACATTGCATATGTATGATTGTTTGGGAGGAGAAAGGGGATGGACTCTATTGTTTAGTAGGAGAAAGGGAATGGACTCCATTAAAATTAAGTTAGCCAGAGTGTCCTGGGTGAAAGTCCCAAAATTTATACATGGGTGTCAATCCCGCGGATGAAATATCCGTAAAATGGCAATTGGAAGTGTTTATGTATTGATTGTGAAATTGTTGAACCATTGAGTTGTTGCCTCATTTGGTTTATTGAAAAATAATGAAGTTGGCTCATGTATTGAAATGAATTGAAGAAAACGAATGAAATGGAACATTGACTTCATATTTGATGACTAAATAAAATGTGAACGTTTTATCCCTAGCATTGTATATGCACATTGCACATATACCTTTGTTAAACCGCATATACTGTGTTAGATTATTCCTTCTGGGTTGTGGCTCACCCTATTTAGGAAAAACATTTTCAGGTATCGATGCAATGCCTCCTACAAGGCAATAGCATCGGTGGGACTTTTGTGGAGCAAGAGCTTCTATGTTTTGTTTCATTACTTGTATAGTCTAGGGCTTTAATTGTAAGAGCTAGTCTCATTTTGTTGTAACCAAGTCAAGGCTTGGAAAGGTGTAAGCCTTTAAGGCACATATTTTGTTAAACTCTTTTACTCTATTAATGTTATGAAATGGAAAGACTTAATATTCTGATTTATGCTGTCTTTTATATATGCTATTGGGTTGTATTTATTGTATAATTTTAGGGGCGTGACAACTTGGTATCAGAGCGTACCGGGTTTGAACACTTTGGGTATGTGGGAAGTGGTTAGTACCACAATGGGTTTGTCTCGCTTGTTAGAGACTTAAGTACGGATGATATGTGCTTTTATGATAACATGCTTATGTGATTATATGGGTATGAGATTTAGTTCTTAAGATGTTGATTGGGTCTACGGATTTTTGAAAGTCCTATTAGAAGAGCACTTGATCACTGTTATTTCTAATTGGAAATCTAGCAATGCTACGGTACAATCATTATCTAGGAAGGAAATTCATATGTGTTTGCATAATTAGGTGCTTATGTGGAGTGAATTATTGTTGTCCAACATATCAGGACGTGAGTGAGTTAGCTTCGGCACATTTGTAAATGTGCTAATCTCCTTCCTTACCTTTATTAGGATGTAAGGACGTGGACGTGGCGGTGGCAGGCGTGGTAGGCCTAGAAGGCACGAGATGCATATACCAGATGAAATTCGAGCACAGGAAGAAGGGGTTGGTCAGGCCAATGTGGCCGAACCAGTTGGTCAGCAGGCCATAGGCGCCTTCACCCGCAAAATGGCCAGAGCATTGAGGGAATCTATGGACATTCTCAGAGCTGAGAATCAAGTCCAGGCCCAGGTTGCTGAGGCAGGGCCATCTTTCCTAAAGAGGGAGTTTTTCTGGTCGAACCGGGATGAGTTTTTGGGCGATCCTAAGGTGCCACTGAAGGCAGATAAGTGGCTTGAACAGATAGTGAAGACGTTCGAGATGCTTGGCATCGAGGATGACCAATTGAGGGTGACCTTGGCGTCTTTCAAGCTGAAGGGGGATGCAGATTAGTGGTGGAAGTATGCGCGTGGGCGCATTGGAGGGACTTGGGAGGCTTTTGTCAGTGCTTTCCAGGACAAGTTTTTGCCTCCCACTGTTAGGGAGAAGTTGAGGGACCAGTTTTCCAAGCTGGTGCAGTTGAATACACTTGTGGCAGAGTTCGAAGCCACCTTTACTAGCTTGTCTAGGTTTTCACCCGAGCTTGTAGTGATAGAGGAGCACCGGTGTTTGGAGTTTGAGAAGAGGCTAAGGGCTGGACTCATGTTTCGAGTAACCGGGTCCATGATTAGAGACTATAGGCGGCTCGTGAAGGCAGCGGCCCATCTCGAGACTATCATGCAGGCCGAGGAGGAGAGGATGAGGGGCTCCAAAAGGAGTTAGGATGGTCAGGGGGATAGTAAGCGGCAGAGGGGTTCTAACCCTCAGTCGTCCCAGGGAGCGCAGTCGAGGTCTACTTTTCCAGTGCCGAGTTCGGGTTCTGGGAGAGGTGGTTAGGGTGATGTGACTTGTTTCAAATGTGGTCAGTTGGGCTACAAGTCTCCAGCTTGCCCGCAGAGAGGAGGAAGGTAGCGAGCAACTTCGTCTTTGGTATTTCGGACTCGGGTTTAATGCTTTCATATTGTTGTTTACCTCTTGCTTCCCTTGTATCTCTTTAAAATTGGCCTTTAGGTTGTTGTGGTTGCGTTTGGAACAAGTTGGTTTCTTGTTATTCCCAAACCTTGTTGTCTAGATTTTTGCTCCTCTGCTCGAGCGGCCATTTTTGCGCTCGAGCGGGCTGTGTATATTTTGGCCCTCCGCTCGAGCGGCTTTTCTTATGCTCGAACATTTTTGCAAACTCTCAGTACTTTGCACATTCGTAAAAGTGCTGAAGGGGTGTCTTTCACGCTCGAGCGACTATAGACACCCTATTTTTGACCGCCCTTAAGACTTGGGCACTTTGTTCCAAACACCCGATGATGAAAGTTACACTGTGCAATCTTTTGAATTCTTGGCGAAGAAATTCAGATTCAAGCTCTAATCCCAAACCTTTCACCCCATTTTGGCCAAACTATTTTAGACCTTAAAACCCTCTTTTCAAAATATTTTTCCAAATGCTTCTACAATGTTCGAGGCTTGCATTTTGTTTAAAACATTGCACTTTTAGATAAACCGAGTAGGGACAAAGTGGAAATGAAAGGAAGAGAGGTGAACTCTTGAAAAAATCTTTTAAAACTTCTTACTTATAGGTTTGGAGTTGAAGAAAATAGAAGGGGTTGGAAGAAAACTAGTTTAGGAAAGGTGAGCATCAAACTGTTGAGAAAGAACTGAGATACCTTCACAAACCAGGTCTATCTCTTTGCATACTTAGACTTTAGTTGTAAGGCCACTACCATTGGAAAGAAGACTTCCGGGCTTCATTTTGGACTCAAGAATCATCTAAAACCAAGTTTGGGTGGCAGAGATGTGGCTGTTGGAAGGTGGGCATCAATCTGGTCAAGATAGAAATGAGCAACCTTTACTAAAATATGTATATCTCTCCGACCACTTAGAATTTAGATGTGAGGCTTCCACCATTGGAAAGTAGACTTCCAGGGCTTCAATTTAGACTCCAGAATGACCTAAAACCGAGTCCGGATGAAAGAGATATGTCCATTTGAAAATGGGCCTGAAGTGCAGTCATTGAGACCCAGTCGGGTCTACGTAGAACCGGCCGTGCCTCATTGAGGCCCGGCCGGGCTTTAGTGAAAATTTTTCCATAGCTCCTTTTTGGGCCAGCGTGCATTATTGAGGCCCAACCGTGGGTTTTGAGGGCCGGCCAAGCCTTGATGGCGTCAGGTAGACAGCTGGTGGGAATTAACAAATATCTTTGTTTGAAGATATTTTTTGGACCAAAGTAGCTCAAATTCTATAAATAGAACATCTTCCTTCAGATTTTAAGGTTAGAAAAACATTCCAAGAGACTTAGGCATTGATAGAACATCTACCTTCCTCTTTGCTTCCTTTAACCTTCAAACCCTTTTTTAACTATACATACACAATACATACACCATTTGTAAGAGGAGCTAATTTGAGCCCACTAAATTAATTAGGCCCAATAGTCCAAGGTTGATGGGCCCAAATTTATTGTAAGTCTAAGATTGGTGGGCCCAGGTTTATCGCCATCAAACGGGCCGAATCGCTCTAAGCCTCGAAAGGGTTCGGATCCACGAACTTAGAGACTTACTCAGGCCCGGACTCGAAAGGGTATTGAGCAAGCCTAGAGATCCGAGGCACTCGAACTCGAAAGGATTCGGATCTACGAATCTAGAGATCCGAAGCACTTGGCTTCGAATGGATTCAAATGCAATCTAGAAGCCACTCCGTTAATGAGTCCCAGAACACTTGCGGGCTCGGAGCTTTCCGGGATCTACGTACCAGAACCATGGGTGTAATGGAGTCCGAACAAAGGACCCGATCTCGAGGACGGTGAGTGGAGATAAATTCACTCTTCGGTTAAATTAGCCTATACTCGGGTCGAGGTGGCACAATGTAGGGGGTCCCTGAGACTCGGCAATGTTTGCGGCAGGGCGTTCTCTTGAACTACCCCTGACCCTTATGCGGTAGGACGTCCTCTGGGACTACCCCTGACCCTTCGGGATGATTGGGGATCATTGGTTAGGTGTGGCTAAGAAGAAGGGTTCACCGAGGGATTGATCTCCTCTTCGAGGTTTTGCTCATCCTCGGAGAGGTCACCTCCTCGTACAAGGTGGTTAGAGAGAATATTCCCCATGTGCCTTGCACATGGGCTCCATCCTACATCATGAGGTGCCTATAAATAGCACCCACCCATAGCTTTACAAGGGATGGATTTTGGAGATTTAACCCTTGGGAAAGAACTAATTTCCCTTCTCCGTTATCAACCTTGAGAGTGAAAGTGGGAGATCCATGGGAAAGCCTTGCCATTATTCTCTCTCTAGCCACTTTGCCTTCTTCTTCACCCAATCTCTTATCTCCATCATCTCCTTTACTCACGTGTTCTTGAGTTGAGACTATTGAAGAATCTAAGCCTCTCATCATCTTCTAGAGAATTCGAAGTTGTTCTTCGAAGATCTTTGAATTTTCCAACGACGTTCTTGAACCCTCTCATACACCATTGAAGCTTGTTCTTGAAGCTTTTTGCTAGAGTTTCAAACCATATTTCATAAACTTGAGGGTGCTTTGGAATCAAGTTTGTTTAACCAAAGCTTTCTCTCTTCAAGAGGTATAAGCTTGTCACATTTTTCCTTGCTTTCATTTCTATCTTTTTCTTGTATTTATACACTGTTTTGGATCCATTCCAAGTGCTGAAACTTGGGGTTAAAGGGCTACCAAAGGTAGAGAGGTTTAACAACCTTTCTTGCACCTTATCCCATAGCTCATACCCCTTGTTTTCCTACTTTTTTCTTTGGTTTACATAATGATTTTCAGAGTTTAAAGAGGCTGAAAAATATGGTTTAAAGGTCTCAAAAGTGGAGGGGTTAGCCACATTTCCTTGATTTTGCTTACTAACTTTATATCTTTTGCTTTTGTCTATCTTTTTGTGCTCTTTAAACACACTTTTAGCCACTATTTTTGGGCTGTTTTTGGACTGTATTTGGACTGTTTTGAGGCTGAAACATGTGATTTAAAATTGAAAAAAGTGGAGGGGTTAGCCATCCCTCCTTAGGCTTTGTTCCTTAACTTTTTCTCTACTCTTTTACTTATCTTCTCTTGGTTTTAGCTACTATTTTTTTTTTTTCACTTTAGGGGGTTGTTTTAGGGCTGTCCTATTTTATTTAATTACTTCAAGCTTTGATTAGTTCATTTGTTGTCTCCTAAGTTTACTTGTATAGCTTGTTGCATGTTGTTCTAGCTTTTCTTCAACTCATTTCCATGTTCAATAACCTCATTATAATAATCAACTTGCCACTCATTTCTTTTATTTGAGAGTTGTTTCAAATGATTGATGGTTATTCAACACATGAACTAGAGTTTAGCGCTTAATGGCTTAATCTCTACGGAGATTCATTGTCAACGGTGTAATCTCTCTTTCATGTTGAAAATTACTTCCCATTTGATACTTCTCTCCTTTTAGAGGACTTAATCACCATGGACAAATGGACTAATGAATGGCAATGACTAAACAAATTGGTTTAAAATTAGATCAATGCACATAAAGAAAATGGATTTAATTGCTTAGACTTGGCCGGACGTTATGCCAAGTTTGTCGAGTTAAGAGTCATCATGCACTAATTCATGGTGTTTTGATGATTCTTGAAGCGTCTCTACCACCCTTTTTGAGTTCATTCCATGACAAGAGGGAGAGGTGGTCGTATTCATTGCATTTCATTGACTTTTGTCCAAAATTGCATCCAAGACCATCAAGCAATCATTTTGCTCATTGATGGCTTTGGAATCAATTTCAACCTTCTCTCGAGGTTTTCTCATGTCAGAGAAGGAAGGAAGGACAAACAGAGTTTGAGAATGCTTTATCTGTACTGATTTCACCTCAAAACACAAAAACAGAGCTTTGCACCAAATTGATGCACGGCCGGTCATCTGTAGACCAGGCTGGCTGTTAGTGATGCACGGCATGCCCTTGGTGTGTAGCCAGCAGTGCAATTTTGCAGAAACAGAGGCAGTGGTTAAAGGTGAAACAGAGACGACCTAAGCAGACAAAGTAGCTTTCAGGCGATGCGCATGCAACCTTCATCTATCTTCCATTATGCTCTTATTAGATGCAATTAATTGTTTCATTAGTATTTTTGTCATATTTGTGAATAAATTGTGTTGTAACATTTAATTAGCCTAATTAGTTGTCACTAATTAGTTTGTGTTGTAATATTTAATTAGCTTAGCCTAGTTTTCTTAATTAATTAGCTTAGATAGTTAGTTAATTATTCATTTAAGTGTTGTAATAATTAGTTAATTAGTTTAGCTATTTATTCAAGCTTTGTAATAATTAGCTTAATTAGCTTAGCTTAGCTTGGTTAGCTAGTTTAATCGTTTGGACTCTCCTCCGTGAGAGTATGTTGTAATAACGTGCATGTCTTCCAACCCCACGTCCTTCTCCCTTTTACTTAATTGCTTTTGATGGTTAGTTTAGGAGCATCACGTTTCAATTAGCATACCTTATGCTTACATCCATTTCATTTGTCTTACATGCATCGAGGCTCAGCTCATCATTCTAACTGCATTGTTGCTTCAATTATTTCGTTGAATACGTGTTTAACCACATGTTATCAAAATCGATCCATATGCCATGTTAAGTAACTGAGCCTATTAGTTGCATTATTGCATGCGTTGCATTAGACATTTGGCATAGTTAGGAATCATGCATATTTTTCTAACTCATATCTTCTTAGCTTAGAGTACTAGGTGAGTTTTTAACGCTTTATCATACTTGCATGAATGTGAGTGATTGCCATGACTAGCATGCTTACCATGAGGCTAAATGCTTACTTGATAAACTGCTTGAATTGCTATGGATGAAGGCTTGTTGCTTGAATTGGAACAATTCAATGAATGTACGTTTTGAACCCACTTTGTTAAGCCCACTTTGTTAAGTGGGAAATTCAAATCCTTTTCACAAAACGAATATGAAATTGAGTTGTTCAAATTCTTGCAGTTTTAGTCTATACTTGCTCGTGTGCATTACATAGTAATATTAGCCTAAATAAACCAGAACAAGAGTATATAATGTTGATAAAAAATATATCATGATTAGTAGAGGCCGATCTTTGATCGGGCGAGCAGGGGTGCTCAATTCATGACCTTCCCCTCTCGTACTTAAGTTTCCGACCCGAGACAACTTTGGTGATGACAGACACGTGGCCTTTATCATGAGTCATGGGTTTTCTAAATTTTCCCAAAATAAAATATTTAGTTGGCGACTCTGTATCTAGCAAAGCAGTCCATTTTTGATATTTTGATTCAAAATCAATTTTTCAAAAGATTTGCCAAATTTGGACTCTTTGGTGTTTATCAATTTTACATTGCACTTGTGAGATTATATTCAGAACCACAGGAGTCCGAACTGTAGGGCTTCTTTCGAGCTTTTGAAAGGGGGCGCGAAAAAGTCGAGCTACAACGGCGTTTCCTACGCTCGAGCGGGTGAGCGCTCGAGAGTCCTTTCTTGAGCTCGAGTGGTTGGTCTGTCGTCTGCAACAGTTTTGGAGATGTGTGTTTTGTGCTCGAGCGGGCCTTTTCTTGCGCTCAATCGGAACAACATTTTGTGTCTGACGCTCGAGCGTCAACTTCTCCGCTCGAGCGGACTGCGCGTATATTGGATTGCGAAAATCACTTCTTACATCACTTTTTCATATCTTTTCATCCTAAACCATAAAGTTGAGAGCATCTCTCTCTGAAACTCACATTCTCTCTACTTTTCCACCTAGATCTAGTGATTTATCCACTCTACTTCCTTTGATAAAAAGGTAAAACTTCTCAAGATCTTTATTTTGATCTGAACAAACTTGGATTTCGGTGTTTTTGAAATTTCTCTCTTGCTTGGCTCATCTTCTCTCTTTGAGGTAGGATTTTCTACACTTTAATATGGTTTTTAACTTAGTTATTTGTCAGTTGTGTAACAATGGTGGGAATTGGGAATAGTTTGAACAAACCTAGGGTTTGGGTGAATTGAAAAGAGGGGTTTTTGGGTGAAAGTGAAATAAATGAACATGGAGTTGAGAATGAAGTCATGTGGTGTCAAAATGGTTGATTTTGGTACTTGGATTGATATTTTGAAAAAATGGGATTTTGCCCTGAAATGATTATCATAATTATTTTGTATAAATAATTGAAATTGGTATTGTAAACACGAAATTGAGCGAGTATTGAGATAGATGGTGGAATCGAGTATGTAATACTTCACATCTTTGAAAATTTTGGATAATTTATCTATCTTGAGATTGTATATCTGTTTAGAAATATCTGTATTGGGCTGTGGGTGGAGAATACCTTTGATTGTCACTATAACAAAAATAGTCTTTAGAGACGAAAACTAATGACGAAAATAAATTTTGTCACGAAATACGTATCTTTTAATGATGAAAATAATATTTCGTCTCCAAATGTACCATTTTTAGAGACAAAAATAAAATTTCGTCACCAATCTAAACACATAATAAAAAAATTAGGTGACGAAATTATTTTTCGTCATTATTTATATTTTTTTGTCACCAAAGATTTTCCCACTAATTTTTTTGGATGGCGCCAAAATTTTGAGACTTTTGATGAGGAAAAAATTGGTCACCAATTATAAAATTATTAGTGACGAATATATTTTCGTCACCAATAATTTTTAATATTTTAATATCATTTAGTGAAAAAACTATTTTCGTTGTCAATAATTTTATATTTTGGTGAGGAAATAATTTTGACACCAATCTCAGAGAGAAAATTAGGCACAATGAAAAATAGGCTACTAATTTTTTAATAGAACGCTTTGGCTTCTGAACATAGAAATTTGTAAGCTGCAAAGCCTAGTAGAAGAGAGGGAGAAGAGAGAGGGTGCGAAGGAAAGACTGGTTTGAGCGGTGCGAAACTTCAACTTGGAACAGTGCTCTCCATTCGGCGGCGAGACTGGTTTGGCGGCGGCGACGATTGACGGTTCCATTCTTGAGGTATGTTCGGATTACCCCCCCTCTCTCTCTCCATCTCTTTCACATTCACTCCATTTTTGAATTTCCTCTTCAAAATTCCCTAACACACCCCGTGCTTTCCCCCTACATCTCTCTTTCTCTCTCTAGATTTTTCCCATTTCAATTGGTGTCTCCACAGGTACAAACCCTTTCTCAATTTCTGATTTGATACTCGAATTTCATTCTCTCTGAATATTTGTTTGGCTCTGTCATATCTATGTTTACTATTTTTTATTATGGTTTTATAACTGTTCTTTTGGATTCTCATGTCTTGATTTTCTTCTTGTTGGGTTGATTTGTGCTATTAGGGGCTTGTGAAAGCCAAATATTCGATTGGTGCTGTATTACCAATTCTAGGTTTGCCTTGCTTTTTAGTGGGTTTGCTTCTTTGTTCGTGTTAATCTGATCTTACCTCTGGAAAATAGGCCTAAGGACTGAAATTGGGGTTGTGGAATTTGGCCATTCACGCAGCTTCCATTGAACCATTGTTTGCTTATTTTCTGTAAAGAAGCTCGAAAGATACCTTGATGACTTCAATTTTGCTCTGAATTTGATATTTTTTTTAGTGGAATTCTTGTGATTTTGGGTTTGTTTCAATCTCGTTCTACATTGAGTTGATTAATTGATTCCCAAGAGTAGAGGATAATGCTTAGTACCTCATTTTTATTTGAATTTTAGTACTTAGTTAAGAACTCTTGCATGACCCACTAAAATACTGATTAATTTGTTGCCTACTTTATGCTTTTGGACTGCTATTATTTTAATAAATTAGAAAGAATTGCCATGATCAAAAGGGCTTCTCATTTACAGGGCTTAGCTTGGTGATTTGAGTTTCATGAGCTGCATCCCCCTCCCCCTTCACTTAGGAGTATTTATATGTATGTATGTTGTATACAATGTTTGGAGCTTAGCCAATATGTCACTAACTTGAAATGCTATATTTCATCTTTAGTTAAAAACATCATTGGGTCTCAATATGATTCATAACAATTACTGTCCATCCATGTGAGACATAATTGATTCATTATATTTCTAATGGGCATGCATTTTTTGAAAAAATATAAATATCCACAATTTGGTTTCTCAACAGGAAAATCAATATAGATCGGTTTCTAAAAAGATATAAATCTCTAGGTTTCATGAGTTTGTTCTCATAAGATGTAAAGTTTTCAGTCATTTAGGAGTTCAGAACCATTCAGACCATTTCCACTTTGAAGGAAAAAGTACCTGAATTTCATATATTAGTGATATAGTTAGATTGTATTATTTTTCCCTTGATTGGGCCTTGTAGATTCTGTGAGACTTTGAAGTTATACATTATTCTTGAAGTAGAAAGTACAAATTTGATTTGATTTGATTTGATTTTTTCATTTGGTAAACTGTACATGCTAGAAACCTCCAAGAGAAAGAGAATGGTAAGTGCAGACCAATCTCATTAGAAATTTAAATGAGTCATGATCTACTTATACCTATTTAAAATGAATCTTTCAAAAACAAAAAAAAAATTGAATCTTACATGGTGGGTAAGAACTAAACTACCTAATAATTATCCATTAGATAACCCAACCCAACTTATTTATTTTAGCTTGCTCCCTCAACCAAATTAACTTTTATCTGTTCTGTCTAACTAAACCTGACTATGACTGTCTAACCAAACCATAGAGAGAGCTGCAGCTGCAGCTGTTGTAGTATTAGCTGCTCTGTCTGTGGACTGTGATCTTGGCAGTTGGCAATTGTTGCTGCTCTGTCTGTGGACTGTGGCCTTGGCTGCAGCTAGCTGCTATGGCTGCTGCTGCTCTGCCTGTGGCCGAACTGCTACTCTGTCTTATCAAAAGATCCTATTGTTTAGAGCAAGTTCTAAACATGTCTATGCATTCCAGAATATATATACATATATTTTTTAGAGGGATATTTCCTGAAAACCACCGAGATGAGATTCTTTTTAGAATTATAACTTGATAGTTTTAATGATCAATATAATGCTATGGAAAGCCGACCAACTCAATATTAAATTTTTAATATTTTAACAGTTTCAATGTAGTGATATATCTAAGTGAACCCCCTGTTTTTATTTTTTTTCCCCTGAACCCCCTTCTCTCTATGTTGAAACTTTGGATTTGATGACTCCAAAGTTCCATCCTTTATTTGTACAGTTTTTTTTCCCCAGTAATTCTAAAATATTATGTTTTTTAATTATATTTTGTAATGATTGATTGTAATTTGTCCATGAGACCTCTTTCTTTGACCTATTAACATTTGGAATGTCCATTTATCCAATGAAAAATCTTGCTGTATCTGTAACCTTTAATTGGCATATTGCTTCTTTTGAAATGGGAATGGCAGTGTGACATATTTAAAATCTTAATATATTAGGAAGCTCTAAATACAAAACTTCTTCAACCTGCAAAGAAGTGGAACTGAAATAAAGGAGTTCCAATGAGGGAGTCATGTTTTGTATTCTTTGCTGTCAATCAAAAAGATAAGTTTCAATGGGTATATTGTTTGTTTATATGAGATATAGAAGTGAATTGAATTGGGTTTTCTATTTGTTACTAGGATAAAAACCATAAGTTCCGTGAATTTATATATATTTATTTTTTAAGCAAATTTGAAAATTAATTGAATTAGGTTTTGGATTCTTTGCTGGGGACATATGTATTATATGTATAATTACATTATCTATATTTTTTAATTGAAGTTGAATTATGTTATATAGTTGTAGAAAATGGTCCAAGGCAGAAAACAATGGCTAAAACCAGGTGATTTGAGAACTAAGAAACTAACAGAATATGAGAAACAAATAAATAAGTGAATCAAGGAGAACTGTGAAATAATGAACAATCTTGGAGTCAAGAGCATTACAAATTCTTTGGTGAGTGCGGTTCATTCCAGATACTTCATCGCAATATGAATGCTGGGTCTCCCAGGTTTGTGTAGAAATCCTTCATTTTTTAAATTTATTTCTGGGTTTAATTTAAGCAATATGGGTTCATTGATAATTTTCTATTCACATTTCTTACAACTTCTGTGATATTCAGATACTTTGTCATTGTTACATATGATTTTTTTTTTTTTTGTAATTCTTCATGATTGTGTATATGGTGATTTTGTTTGTTGGTCAACCCCAAGTTTTGGAGCAGTTTGTACTGTAAATTTGGTTTCATTACTGTTATTGAGTAATTTCAATATGCTAATGGTAGTGTTGGTAGCTGCATTCGAAATGGTTTTACTATGTTTGGTAACCTAGGAGAGAAAAGAAAAGGAATGATTATGAAAAGAAAAGAAAAGACTGATGTCTCTCCCTAAGAAAAGCTATTGATTTATCTCCTATATTGTTTAGTTAAGCTATATAAAAGAAAAGAAAAGAAAAGAAAAGAAATGATATCATGTTATATTACCAAATTAACATTTTATAGGTGAGTCTTTTTATTTCTTCTATATCTAAAAGGGTAGTTTTGGTATCATAACAAAATAGTATTTAGTTGGTTTATTTTCTCTCCACGTTTGGAGAGATTCAAATTAGGGGTTATGAGAAAAGATTTTCTCTCCATTTCTCTCCTCTTTGCTTATCCAAACTAGTGATATGGACCAAGAGAAATACATTTCTTTTCTTTTCTTCCCAAATCATCCAATCCAAATTGGCCCTAAATGTGTGAATGCATGTCATATTTCTACTAGCAATAAGTGGTGATGACTTGAGATTATGCTTATTTGTGTCGTAAGTGTGGTAGTGCTGGCAAAGTTGTTGGTAGCATACATGACTAGGGGGAGTGCATTATGTGATGATGATTGTGATGACACTTCCTAAGTGGTGTTAATAGTGGTAGGAGTACTTTCAAGAGTTATCCAGAACCTGTTTCTATGTTTTTAATGTGTTCATGAGAGGAAATTATTGTAGCTACAGAACCTAGATATGATAAGATACATGAGACACTTCGTTCATAAGGGATCACGTGGCTGTGCCCGATGAATTGAAGCTATATAGGCTATTCTTTCTATAATTTGTTCTATCCTAACAGTAAGATGCCACTGTTAAATTGAGATCTATGTTGATATTTTTTTGATAAAGCTAGTGCTCTAACTGAATGAGATACTCAATTGGTCATAGTATTTTGAATTGAATGATAATGAAATATGCATGTAACGGCCCGGGAAACACCTCAAACACCTCGAGAGGGACCAATGTAAGTTGTGGAAACTTACAGAACTAGCACGGGACTCCCGGTTTGAAAGTTAAGTCGAAAAATATACTTTTCTCACACTTGAGCCTGAAAATAGGCCTTCGGGGGCCAAAATCGTGCAAAAGTCACAAGAAGGCCTAGAGAACACCTCAAACACCTCTGGAGGGACCAATGTAAGTTGTGAAAATTTACAAAACTAGCACAGGACTCTCGATTTGAAAACTAAGTCAAAAAATGCATTTTTCTCACACTTAAGCTTGAAAATAGGCCATCGCTAGCCAAAATCGTGTAACAGTCATGAGAAGGCCCAGGGAACACCTCAAACACCTCGAGAGGGACCAATGTGAGTTGTGGAAACTTACGGAACTAACACGGGACTTCCGGTTTGAAAACTAAGTCAAAAAATACACTTTTTCACACTTAAGCTTGAAAATAGGTTATCGGAGACCAAAATCATGCAACAGCCACGAGATGGCCCGGGGAACACCTCAAACACGTCGGGAAGGACCAATTTAAGTTGTGAAAACTTACGAAACTAGTACGGGACTTCCGGTTTGAAAACGAAGTCTAACAATGCACTTTTTCACACTTAAGCTTGAAAATAGGCCATCGGAGGCCAAAATCATGCAACATCCATGAGATGACCCGGGGAACACCTCGAACACCTCAGGAGGGACCAATGTAAGTTGTTAAAACTTACAGAACTAGCACGGGGACTTCCGGTTTGAAAACTAAGTCCAAAAATGCACTTTTTCACACTTAAGCTTGAAAAATAGGCCATCAGACGCCAAAATCGTACAACAGCCATGAAACGGCCCGAGGAACACCTCAAACACGTCGGGCGGGACCAACATAAGCTATGGAAACTTACGGAACTAGCACGGGACTCCCGGTTTGAAAACTAAGTCCAAAAATATACTTTTTCACACTTAAGCTTGAAAATAAGCTATCGGAGGCCAAAATCGTGTATCAGTCATGAGATGGCCTGGATAACACCTCAAACACCTCGGAAGGGAGCAAAATAAGTTGTGGAAACTTACGGAACTAGCACGGGACTCCCCGGTTTGAAAACTAAGTCCAAAAATTCACTTTTTCATACTTAAGCTTGAAAAATAGGCCATCGGAGGCCAAAATCGTGCAATAGCCATGAGACGGCCCGAAGAACACCTCAAACACCTCGTGAGGGACCAATTTAAGTTGTGAAAACTTACGAAACTAGCATGGAACTTCCGGTTTGAAAACTAAGCCGAAAAATGCACTTTTTTCACACATAAACTTGAAAATAGGCCTTCGGGAGCCAAAATTGTGCAACAGCCACGAGACAGCCCGGTGAACACCTCAAACACCTCGGGAGGGACCAATGTGAGTTATGAAAACTTACGGAACTAGCACCGGACTCCCGGTTTGAAAACTAAGTTCAAAAATGCACTTTTTCACACTTAAGCTTGAAATTAGGCCATCGGAGACCAAAATTGTGTAATAGCCACGAGACGGCCCGTAGAACACCTCAAACACCTTGAGAGGGAACAATTTAAGTTGTGGAAACTTACGGAACTAGCACGGGACTCCCGCTTTGAAAACTAAGTCCAAAAATGCACTTTTTCACACTTAAGCTTGAAAATAGGCCATCGGAGGCCAAAATCGTGTAGCAGCCACGAGATGGCTTGGGAAACACCTCAAACACGTCGGGAGGGACCAACGTAATTTTTGGAAACTTACGAAACTAGCATGGGACTCCCGGTTTGAAAACTAAGTCCAACAATGCACTTTTTTCACACTTAAGCTTGAAAATAGGCCATCGGACGCCAAAATCGTGTAACAGTCACGAGAAGGCATGGGCAACACCTCAAACACCTCAGGAGGAACCAATGTAAGTTATTAAAACTTACGGAACTAGCACAGGACTTTCGGTTTGAAAACTAAGTCGAAAAACGCACTTTTTTCACACTTAAGCTTAAAAATAGGCCATCAGGGGCCAAAATTGTGCAACAGCCACGTGACAGCCCAGGGAACACCTCAAACACCTCGGGAGGGGCCAATGTAAGTTGTGGAAAATTACGGAGCTAGCACGGGACTCCCAGTTTGAAAACTAAGTTAAAAAAGACACTTTTTCACACATAAGCTTGAAAATAGGCATTTGCGGGCCAAAATCGTGTAACAACCACTAGACGGCCCGGGAACACCTCAAACGCCTCGGGAGGGACCAATGTGAGTTGTGGAAACTTACAGAATTAGCACGGGACTCCAGGTTTGAAAACTAAGTCTAAAAATGCACGTTTTCCAACTCTTATGCTTGAAAATAGGCCATCGGGGGGCCAAAATCGTTAAACAACCCCGAGAAGGCCCAGGGAACACCTCAATCACCTCGGAAGCAACCGTTGTAACTTCTGTAAACTTACGGAACTAGCACGGGACTCCCGTTTTGAAAACTAAGTCCAAGAATGAATTTTTGCAACACTTAAGCTTGTAAATAGGCCATCGGGGGCCAAAATCGTGTAACAGGCACGGGAAGGCTCGGGGAACACCTCAAACTCCTCAGGAGGGATCAATGTAAGTTGTGGAAACTTACGGAAGTAGCACCGGACTCCCAATTTGAAAACTAAGTCGAAAAATGCATGTTAAATTGTATATTTAATTGATAAGATAATAATTGTCTAACTTGCATTTTTTTTTTTTTTGTGTTTCATTTTTTTGCAGATTCGAGATTTGATATGGACATGTTTGGTAATTTGGAGAGTAGAAGCTAGCTCATTTTGTGTTTTTGTTCATATTACCTTACATGTATTTTGGTTGCGTTGTAAATTTTATATTTTTGTTGGTATTACAGGACATGTTTGGTAATCTGCACTTGATATTTTATTTTTGTTGATATTAGTAGACATGTTTTTTGTGAATATTAGGAGACGTGTTTGGTAATCCACATGCAGTTGATATTATATTTTTGTGAATATTAGGAGACATGTTTATAATCCGCATGTAGTTCATATTGTATTTTTGTGGATAGTGCTGAAATTCGATTGTGATGTTTATGAAAATAAATAGATTTTTGTATTGATTTGTAATAGATATTTTATTGAACATGTTATTGAAATGTGCAGGGAATTTTTACTGAAAAGAAAAATTTTAATTTGAAAATAGTACTCCCATTTTAAAAAAATTTAATTATTATTAGCAACAAAATAAAAAATGTCGCTACTAGTTTTCAAAAAAAATGACGAATAATTTTGTCACTAATGATATGGTACCAAACAAATAATTTCGTCACATTTGTTGAATATTTCGTTGTTAAATTGAAATATTTGGTGACAAAATGTTTTTTGTCATTGAAGAATTTTTGTTTCTGCTCATTTTAGTGACGAATTTTTTGTCACCTTAATCTATATCATTGGTGAGGAAAACTTTCGTCACTAAAATCTATTTGGTGACGAAATATTGCGTCTCCAAAAACAATTGAAATAAAATATTATTTAGTTTTGGTGACGAATTTGATGTTATAGAAGACGAAAAATGCAACATTTGGAGACGAAACATTTCGTCGCCAAAAATGAAAAATAGGCGACGAAACTATTTTTCGTCACTAGGTACTTTCAGCGACAACGTATAGGCGAGAAACGTGGTGACAAATTTTTTTTGTCACAGATCACTTTAGTGACGAAAATTTGATGTTTGGAGACAAAATCAGTTAGTGTGTTGTACAAATTGTATGTGGATTAGGTGAATTGAAGCTAATCTCTTGTTGGTTGTCATTGAATATGACTATGATTATATATACATTGTATATGTATGATTATTTGGGAGAAGAAAAGGGATGTACTCCATGTGTGATTATGTGTTTATATACATTGCATATGTATGATTGTTTGGGAGGAGAAAGGGGATGGACTCTATTGTTTGGGAGGAGAAAGGGGATGGACTCCGTTAAAATTAAGTTGGCCGGAGTGTCCTAGGTGAAAGTCTCGAAATTTATACATTGGTGCCGATCCTGCAGACGAAATATCCGGAAAATGGTAATTGGAAGTGTTTATGTGTTGATTGTGAAATTGTTGAACCATTGAGTTGTTGTCTCATTTGGGTTATTGAAAAATAACGAAGTTGGCTCATGTATTGAAATGAATTGAAGAAAAAGAATGAAATGGAACATGGACTTCATATTTGATGACTAAATAAAATGTGAACGTTTTATCCCTAGCATTGTATATGCACATTGTACATATACCTTTATTAAACCTCATATATCGTGTTAGATTATTCCTGCTGGGCTGTGGCTCACCATGTAACGCCCCGAAAATTGGGCATGATATATCTATCTATGTAACAAAACCCACATGATAGACAAACACATATATATAGCTAACTAATCCATACGCCCATTTCCATTAAATCCCAAATGCCAAATACATATTGTTCACATCTCAATGCCCTAGTTCTAATCCCAAACATGCATTTTATAACAAGTATGAAGTGGAAGCTAAATAAATAATAAGTGCCCTACAAGCTTACAAATTTATCCAAGAACATTCTTGGTTACACAAAATGGAGTTTCAACTCAATACAAATACAACCCTGGGCTTACAAAACAGAGTCACGCAAAATGAGAGCATTGTACTCCCAACACACATACTTCCACGCCCCTAGTTGGGTGGAATCACCGCATCTTTTCCTGCACAAAAATCCCATAGGGTGAGCATAAAGCCCAGTAGAAAATTCTTAACAAAGTATATACATTTTATACAAGTCTCAAGAGATGAAATGCACATGCCATGCTATGCCCTTTTTGAAGATAAATTACATTTTCATCTTTGGAAAACCATCATGCTCAATGATATCATGCAATTTCAATTGTTCAAAACTTAACAATTTATTTCAAGGGCGGTAAATACGTCTCTGGTAATCCCTAGGCTGGTATTTACAAGTAGACTATACGAGTACTACCAAATTGTCCTTTTTACCGGTATTAACCGGAAGGCTCAACACCTATCTGCGCGGATTTTTCGGTCTATCACCCCGGACCCGCAGGCCAACTTATTCAATATCATCTACACCACCTATCAAGACTTACCAACATATTTACCCCAAAACCATTTCATGAAAACTTATTTCTCAATATTCTTTTCTCAATGCAAGTTTTCAAATCAAATTTCAAAGCTCTTCATTATCAACTGAATTGATATGCCAATGCAATAATTAATAATACAATGCAATATTTCTTCTACTTTCAATACTTCCACACAATATTCCCATTGTGATCAAAATTCTCATTTCTCACTTCAATGCAATTTCACATGATGAATAAATACTTTTATTTCAGTTCATCCAAGGGACAACACAGTTTCCTCTTCTCAAGTATTCTCAACAATTTAGTCATTTCAAGACTATATCAACATTCTGAATAACCATTTCTAAAATGAACAACAATTCTCATAATCCACAAAATTAATCATTTATACAAATATAAATAAGAAATTTTCTAAACATCATTTATTTTGGCACACAAAAATAAATATAACAATATTACCCATGGATTTTCAATCTCTTTTTTTAAAATCCACAATTTTTAGGTTTTCTCACCAAACTACACAGCTCAAAATCTTTTGAAAGAAAACTCTCGAAAATCATCTTTTCTTCAATCAACAAAGATTAAAACTCATAAGATTATTTTAAAAGAATAAGAGACAAACCCACTTTCAAAATCGCTCAATTTCTTAAATCAAAATAAATTTTCAGAAGCTATCAAATGATGATTTCGAAAACCATCTAGATCTTGCAAAAATATATATATAACTCAAAGAAAATCCCTACCTCAAGTTTTGAAGAAGAAATGAGATGAAACTCCCAAAATCAACTGTGTTGAAACTCGATCTTCACTGCATAGAATGAAGCCCTCGAGGTGATGACCAACTTTGGTGAAGAACTTAGGTTTAAGTCCCAATGGATTTGGAGAAATCAAAGAGAGAAGGTGACTTCTAGAGAGAGAAGCTCTAGATCAGGATTTTGGAGAGTTTTAGAGAGAGAGAGAGGGGGCTGCAAGAAATGATATGAAACCCTAATTTTACGGACTGATATAACAAGGTCCACTCGCGCGTGGAAAGCCCCGCTCGAGCGTTAAATACACTTTTCCATCAGCAATTTCGAATGCATTTTGCATTTTTGCTTTCGGCGAGCTGACCGGGTAAGTTCGAGCCCCATAAGTTGACCAGGTCAAAATCGATCCCTGACCTGCCTAGTCGAAGTGGCAAAACATAAAAGAAGGGTCAAAACCGGGATCACTACAACCTTCCCCCCTTAAAGAATTTTGTCCCCGAAATTTCAAACCAAACTACCCAAACAAAGGGGGTTTCTAGTGATCAAAACCATGTATTTCATTTTCAAATCACAATACCAACTCTTAACTAAATTCCACCATGTCCACCATGGTTATCTCATTAACAATCAACCTCCCAAATACGCATAAACATGAAATTAAAAATAATGACAACTCTCAACAACCTTATGCTTAAAACAACAACGCACATATCAATGTGTGGTTAACACCTTTAAATACGTTTCCCTCACACTAGGAAATATTACAAAGAAAAGCAACTTAAGCATTTTTAAACAAATCCGGATATTTTGAGCAAACTTCCGCCTCCCGTTCCCATGTCGCTTCTTCAACCCCATGGTGTCTTCATAACACCTTTACCAACGGTATAGTTTTTCCCTGTAGCACTTGCTCCCGGGTATCTAATATTTGAACCGGTTGTTCTTCGTAAGAGGCATCCTCATCTACCTCCAAGTCAACCCAATCAAGAACATGAGAAGGGTCGGGTTCATACTTCCTAAGCATGGATACATGAAATACGTTGTGAACTCCCGAAAGTTGTGGCGGTAAAGCTAACCGGTATGCCACTTCCCCAATTCGTTCTAAGATCTCAAAAGGCCCAATGAACCTTGGAGATAATTTACCACTCTTACCAAGTCTCATCAAACCCCGCCCTAGTGAGATTTTTAGAAACACATGGTCACCAACTTCAAAAGATAAATGTCGTCTACTCTTATCGGCATAACTCTTTTGTCGGCTTTGGGCCGTAGCTAACCTCTTTCGAATGAGAACAACTTTTTCAGTTGTCTCTCTAACAATTTCCGGACCCAGTAACGTTGCATCACCCACTTCCACCCAACAAATCGGTGATCTACAAGGTCAACCATACAAGGCCTCAAATGGTGCCATCCAATACTAGCTTGGTAACTATTGTTGTAAGCAAACTCAATCAATGGTAAGTGCCTTTCCCAAGGTCCCTTAAAATCAAGGACACAAGCTCTAAGCATGTCCTCTAAAATCTGAATGGTACGTTCCGACTGTCCATCGGTTTGAGGATGATAAGCGGTGCTAAGAGTCAACTTAGTTCCCAACGCCTCCTGAAGGCTTTGCCATAACCGGGCAGTAAAACAAGGATCCCTATCCGATACAATAGTCACTGGGACTCCATGAAGTCGAACTATCTCTCTAATGTACAACTCTGCCAAGTGTTTAACTAAGTCACTGGTGCACATTGGAATGAAATGGGTAGACTTAGTCAACCTATCAACAATCACCTAAACAGCGTCATTGCCTCGTTGTGTTCTAGGAAGCCCAACTACAAAATCCATGGTAACACGCTTCCATTTCCACTCGGCTATTGGTAAGGGTTGTAACAAACCCGCTGGTCTTTGGTGTTCGGCCTTCACTTATTGACAAGTAAGGCACTTTGATACAAATAAAGCGACATCCCGTTTCATACCCCTCCACCAAAACTGACGACTAAGATCATGATACATTTTAGTGCCTCCCGGGTGTACCGCAAGGCGTGAGTGATGGAACTCCTGAAGTACTTGCTCTCTACAAGATTCTAGTACAAACAAATGGTCTGGGTAACGTACACTCAGATCCGGGTGGACGTTCAAACCTTTCTCTTCCTTTCCATTGGAAATCTTAACACGGATTGATTCCACATCACGGTCTCCTCGTTGTGCCTCTATGACCTTACTAACTAAGGTAGGTTGAGCATTCAAAGTAAACAAGGTAGAACTCTCTCCGGACTCACCCAAGTGTAAATTAAACTTGCCAATAACATCTAGCATATCCCATTCCCGAATGGCCACACTTGCCAAACTACTCACAGATTTTCGACTCAAAGCATCGGCCACCACATTGGCTTTCCCCGGATGATAGTGTAACTCAAAGTCATAATCCTCCATAAATTCCATCCACCTCCGTTGACGCAAATTCAAGTCTTTTTGAGAAAACAAATACTTTAGACTCTTATGATCGGAGAAAACCTCAAACTTCTCACCATACAAGTAATGCCTCCAAATTTTCAAAGCAAAAATCACTGCTGCTAATTCTAGATCATGGGTGGGGTAATTTTTCTCATGAGTTTTCAATTGTCGTGATCTGTAGGCCACAACTTTTCCCTCTTGCATCAAGACACAACCAAGTCCATCCCCGGACGCATCACAATAGACAGTGTAATTCAAACCCCTTTCTGAAATTATCAAAACTGGTGCGGTAGTCTAAACCTAGTCTTAAGTTCTTGGAATGACTTTTCACAAGCCTCACTCCACACAAATTTGATACCCTTTCTAGTCAATCTAGTCAAAGGTGCGGCCAGTCTAGAGAAGTCTCTTACAAATCGTCGATAATACCTCGCTAATCCCAAGAAACTCCGGATCTCAAAAACATTCTTGGGTTGTGTCCAATCGTGTACGGCATCTATCTTTGAGGAGTCTACAGTTACTCCCTCTCTAGACACTACATGCCCTAAAAACTTCACCTCGGTTAACCAAAACTCGCATTTCTCAAATTTGGCATATAATTGGTGCTCACTAAGTAAACCCAGCACTATCCGTAAGTGAGCCTCGTGTTCCTCTTCAGAGGTCGAATAAATCAAGATGTCGTCCACAAAGACGACCACAAAATGGTCCAAGTATTCCCGAAAAATTCTGTTCATTAAATCCATAAAGGAAGCAGGTGCATTGGTTAACCCAAAAGGCATTACAAGGAATTCATAGTGGCCATAACGCGTACGAAAGGCCGTTTTCTGGATGTCTTCCTCCCGGACTCTCAATTGATGGTACCCCGACCTCAAATCTATTTTTGAGAACCAACGAGACCCTCTAAGTTGGTCAAACAAATCATATATTCTGGGTAAAGGATACTTGTTCTTAACTGTAACTCTATTCAACTTGCGGTAATCAATATACAACCGCAATGACCCATCCTTCTTCTTTGCAAAGAGAGCCGGCGCTCCCCAAGGCGATGTACTAGGGCAAATGAAGCCCTTGTCTAAAAGTTCTTGGAGTTGAATCTTCAGCTCATGCAATTCGGCCGGTGCAAATCTATACGGTGACATGGAAATCGGTGCCGTGCCAGGCACTAATTCAATGGAGAACTCGATTTCCCGGTGAGGTGATAAACTAGTAAGATCTTCTGGAAAGACATCCGGGTATTCACAAACTACCCTTGGTAACTCAACACGAGCCCTGTCACTCTCACTATCCAAGAGAGTTGCAAGAAGGCCACTAAGTTTGCTCCTACTACGAGGGTCAATAATTGGTGACAAGGCTCTATTAACTCGGTTCCCCAGAAAATAGAAATGATCACTACTTGGGGTGCAAACTGTAACTCTCTGACGGTAACAATCTATCACAGCTCGGTACGAACATAACCAGTCCATGCCTAGAATGACATCAAAACTCAACATGTCTAGCAATACAAAAGAAAATGGAAGTCGATGCCCTGCAACTTCTATCTCACAATCATGACACCCCCAGTCTAAATCAATCATACCCCCAACAGGTGACTCTACTCTGTGTGGAGACGCTAACTGTGCCGCCTTTAACCCCAATGCAGAAACAAATGCAGTAGATATAAACGAATGAGATGCACTCGTGTCTATCAATACATTAGCCAAAGTATTGCACACAACAAAAATACCTCTCACAACTGAGGTTCTCGGTAACTGCTCTGGCGTGGTAACAGCATACACACGCCCCTGTGGCCCCTGATGAACTTGCTCCTCTCTCGAAGCATAGGCCTGATGTACTGACTGAGCCGAAGCGGCTTCCTGGTTAGCTCGTGAGGTCTGTGTAGAATGAGCCTGATGGTGGCTCTGTGTCTGTGTCGACCCTGCTGCGCTAGATGCGCCTCCCAACTGTGGGCAAGTTCTCTTCATATGCCTCGGTTGACCATACTGATAACAATTAAACCCTTGACTTTTATTTTGAGACTAAGATTGGCTTTGAGATCAGTTAGGTGGTGGTGGTAACATCAACTGCCCTCCTCCCTTCTGTCGGCATTCATAGGATTTGTGACCTGGTTGGCCACACCTAAAACAAGAGAAGCCACTCTGTGTACTCTTTCCCGAGCCCGAACTAGGCAAAGGAAAAGTAGATCTAGGCTGCTGTGGTTGGGACTGGGATGAGAAGTTACCCCTGCTTTTCTTATTCTGCCTATGGTCCCCCTGTGGTTCTTGGCCCCTAGACCTTGAACCCCGCTGGCTCTCCTCCTCAGCCTGTATTGTAATCTCAACATGTGTCGCCGCCTCCACAAGACGGTTATAGTTCCGGATCATATTTCTAGCAATTTTGTACAAGATTTTGGTTCTTAACTTTTTCTCAAACTCAAGACAATGACGTTCTTCCGTTGCCACTAACTCCGGTGGAAACCCGGACAAACTAGAAAAAGCCGCCTTAAACTCGGCCATAGACATGAAATTTTGTTTGAGGTCCAGAAACTCTTGCCTCAATCTCTCTCTAGCAGTGGGAGGTAAGTATTTATCTTGGAAAGCAATCACAAAAGCTTCCCATGTCGGCTCCACTGAACCCTTGGCGTACTTCCACCATTGACCCGCATCTCCTTTAAGATAGTAACTCGCTAGAGTCATCTTTAGTTCACTATCTTCAATGTGAAGCATTTCAAATGTCTTCACAATTTGTTCTAGCCACTCATCAACTTTCTTGGGCTCGTGGCCACCAAGGAACTCATCCGGTTTGGCCCGCAAAAACTCCCGAGTAAGGAAACCTGCAGCGTTCTCTCAGGCTTGGTTCTCAGTCCTTAACAAATTCATAACCCCTGCTATCCCTCGAGCTAGGGTCCCTATTGCGATGTGACCCACTGGTTCGGCCACATTAGCTTGGCTTGTCCCTTCCTCTTGTACCGGAACTCCATGAACCGGTACCTCATGCACACCCCGACGAGCTCTACCACGTCTCCCGCCTCTACCACCCCGGGTTTGACCTCTTCCTGACATCCTATAAAGGACAAAAAGAAATAATTTTGCACACTAACTCATATGTGCCTGCAATTTACTTCACACTTTCGACCTTAACAAGTCTATATATATCTGTATCATATAAACAAGTTAACTTCACTCCACATAAGCACTTAGTCATGTAAACACACACGGATTATTCTTTCACGATGAAATTTGTCTCACAAAAATCAAGAATTCTTAGTAGAATGAGTATTGATCAAGTATCCTTCTAAGAAGACCTCAAGGAATTTAACAGGCGCAAAAAACATTCCAAAAGTCCAATCTCATACCCACATAGCCACATAAGCATGTTATCACATAGTCATAAAATGCATAACATCTTCCTATCAGGCAACCTATCATGCAGCATGAACCCCATGTGGCAAAGCAACCACTTCCCACGAGTTCCAAGTATTCGAACCCGGTAGCTCTGATACCAAGTTGTAACGCCCCGAAAATTGGGCATGATATATCTATTTATGCAACAAAACCCACCTGATAGACAAACATATATATATAGCTAACTAATCTATACGCCCATTTCCATTAAATCCCAAATGCCAAATACATATTGTTCACATCTCAATGCCCCAGTTCTAATCCCAAACATGCATTTTATAACAAGTATGAAATGGAAGCCAAACAAATAATAAGTGCCCTACAGGCTTACAAATTTATCCAAGAACATTCTTGGTTACACAAAATGGAGTTTCAACTCAATACAAATACAACCCTGGGCTTACAAAACAGAGTCACGCAAAATGAAAGTATTGTACTCTCAACACACATACTTCCACGCCCCTAGTTGGGTGGAATCACCACATCTTTTCCTGCACAAAAATCCCGTAGGGTGAGCATAAAGCCCATTAGAAAATTCTTAACAAAGTATATACATTTTATACAAGTCTCAAGAGATGAAATGCACATGTCATGCTATGCCCTTTTTGAAGATAAATTACATTTTCATCTTTGGAAAACCATCATGCTCAATGATGTCATGCAATTTCAATTTTTCAAAACTTAACAATTTATTTCAAGGGCGGTAAATACGTCTCTGGTAATCCCTAGGCTAGTGTCTGCAAGTAGACTACATGAGTACTACCAAATTGTCCTTTTTACCGGTATTAACCGAAGGCTCAACACCTATCCGCGCGGATTTTTCGGTCTTTCACCCTGAACCCGCAGGCCAACTTATTCAATATCATCTACACCACCTATCAAGACTTACCAACATATTTACCCCAAAACCATTTCATGAAAACTTATTTTTCAATATTCTTTTCTCAATGCAAGTTTTCAAATCAAATTTCAAAGCTCTTCATTATCAACTGAATTGATATGCCAATGCAATAATTAATAATGCAATGCAATATTTCTTCTACTTTCAATACTTCCACACAATATTCCCATTGTGATCAAAATTCTCATTTCTCACTTCAATGCAATTTCACAAGATGAATAAATACTTTTATTTCAATTCATCCAAGGGACAACACAATTTCCTCTTCTCAAGTATTCTCAACAATTTAGTCATTTCAAGACTATATCAACATTCTGAATAACCATTTCTAAAATGTACAACAATTCTCATAATCCAGAAAATTAATCATTTATACAAATATAAATAAGAAATTTTCTAAACATCATTTATTTTGGCACACAAAAATAAATATAACAATATTACCCATGGATTTTCAATCTCTTTTTTTAAAATCTCCAATTTTTAGGTTTTCTCACCAAACTACACAGCTCAAAATCTTTCGAAAGAAAACTCTTGAAAATCATCTTTTCTTCAATCAACAAAGATCAAAACCCATAAATTATTTTAAAAGAATAAGAGACAAACCCACTTTCAAAATAGCTCAATTTCTTAAATCAAAATAAATTTTCAAAAGCTATCAAAGGATGATTTCGAAAACCATCTAGATCTCGCAAAAATATATATATATAACTCAAAGAAAATCCCTACCTCAAGTTTTGAAGAAGAAATGAGATGAAACCCCCAAAATCAACGGTGTCGAAACTCGATCTTCACTGCATAGAATGAAGCCCTCGAGGTTATGACCAACTTTGGTGAATAACTTAGGCTTAAGTCCCAATGGATTTGAATAAATCAAAGAGAGAAGGTGACTTCTAGAGAGAGAAGCTCTGGATCAGGATTTTGGAGAGTTTTAGAGAGAGAGGGGGCTGCAAAAAATGATATGAAACCCTAATTTTACAGACTAATATAACAGGGTCCGCTCGCGCATGGAATGCCCCACTCGAGCGTCAAATACACTTTTCCGTAAGCAATTTCGAATGCATTTTGCATTTTTTCTTTCGGCGAGCTGACCAGGCAGCTCAACCCCCATAAGTTGATCGGGTCAAAATCGATCCCCGACCTACCCAATCGAAGTGGCAAAACATAAAAGAAGGGTCGAAACCGGGATCACTACACACCCTATTTGGGAAAAACATTTTCAAGTATCGATGCAATGCCTCCTACAAGGCAATAGCATTGGTGGGACTTTTGCGGAGCAAGTGCTTCTATGTTTTGTTTCATTAGTTCTATAGTCTAGGGCTTTAATTGTAAGAGCTAGTCTCATTTTGTTGTAACCAAGTTGTAACCATGTCAATGCTTAGAAAGTTGTAAGCCTTTCAGGCACATATTTTGTTAAACTTTTTTACTCTATTAATGTTATGAAATGGAAAGACTTAATATTCTGATTTATGCTGTCATTTATATATGCTATTGGGTTGTATTTATTGTATAATTTTGGGGGTGTGACATCCGTGAATTTCACATCAACATCATCAAGGGTTTGTTTGTTTTCGTTTATTCACAAAAGAAAGAGTTGTTCTTCAGTAGATTTCGGGAAACTTGGGCCTGAAGCTTTGGTGGATTCCGGAGTGGCTCATCGTTGTGGATTCGACGTTGGTGTTGTGGATTCAACATTAGGCAAGACAATTCCGAGGTGAAGACGGTGGTAGAAGAGGCACATAGGGGTCGGTTCAATTCGAACGTGGATTTGCTAAGTAATTGAGAGTACATTTGTGTATTCCTTTTTTGTCTTCTTAGTAGATTGTTTTGTAGTTTTAGCCTGTGATTTTTTTTTATCATAGTTGGAGGCGCTCCAATTGTGATTTTTTCATATTAAATCGTTGTGTAGTTGTCTTTAATTGTTTGATTAGGATTATTATTTATTGTTTAAGATTGAAACAAATCATAAATCAATATCTCGGGAATTTTTAGATTTTTTCATATCCAAGGATCAACTTCCACTGCTTCTATCTATCTGAAAATGAACACTTAGCAACATAAAAATATCTATCAAAAAATAGACACTTGACACTAGACGAAGAGAATTTTAAGACACCACAAAAGGTGTTCACTTTATAATAGTACAAAAATAAAAATAATAGATAGATATAAGATATTTGTGTATTATGTAAATAATAAAATAAAATTTTATTTTTGTAAATTGTCAACAAATAAAAATTTAGAATTCAAACAATAATTATTAACCATTATTATTTACAAATTAACTTTCAAGTAATTAGGAGATTATAGGTGAATATTTAAGAAACGAGGAAAATTTTGTTATAGAGTAGACCAGGATAAGTTCATTAACATCCCCAAAGCAAAACATTGTTACAAGACTGCCTCTTGGATCAGAAACTTCAAGTATAATTGATTCAGCAGTTTTTTTATACAGTTACATATGGTGCCTGTTAATCATAAGCTAAAAATTAAACATAAGTTTCCATTAAAACATTGAAAAGTGTCTTTCTAGTTGGCTATGCTAATGTTTTAGTAGATAAAGATCTCTTAACTTGTTTCAATTATAAAATGTTATGATAGAAACAACCATAACAATTCCCAATTGAATTTTAAATCTTCAGCTACTTTTAGATTAACCCAATTCATGTTTAAAAACAAAATTAATTTGATCAAAATTAATTACAAGCCATAACCTCACTCAAAACTCATCTAATTCTGCAACCTTGGTCAACAAACATCCTTGAATAATTTACTTTGGACAGTAGACCTACACAAATAGAGAGGAATTGTGGAAAGAAAAGAATCAAAGTAAATAATTTAAGCACGGACACCTCTCCGAGGGCTCCGTACCAGTGTTAGACACGTGTCGGACACGGACACGCGTCCGACACGCATTGGACATGTGTCCGACACGCACTAGAGAGTGGCCAATTTTTTTTATATATTTTTTGAAGCCGGACACGTCCAGGACACGTTATGGACACTTTCGGGACACGCACGGGGTCAATTTTAGAATTTACAAAACATTTTTAGGGTCAATTTCATAATTTACAAAATATTTTTGGGGTCAATCTATAAAAAAACAAAAATAACTTATATTTGCCCTAAATCGATCAAAGCCCTAAATCGATCAAAGATAGCAGAGAACAAAAAGAGAGAGAGAAGGCAAAGATAACAGAGGAGAAAGAGAACCTGGTTGCTCGTCCGTCGCTCGTCATCGCTCGTCGCTGCTCGTAGCTGCTCGTAGCTCGTCGCTCGTCGTTCGTCGTCTCTCCTCGGCCGTCGCTCGTCGCTCATAAGGTACACCTTCTTCTTCCTTCCTCGGCTTCGGTCTTCTTCCTTCTTCTTCTGGTCTTCGTTCGTTCGTCAGTCGATGTCTCTCTCTCTCTCTCTCTCTCTCTCTCTCTCTCTCTCTCTACGTCTTCTCTATCTCTCTCTGTCTGAGTATAGTTTTATTTTTTATTTTGTTTTTTCGCGTCTTTTTTTTTTTTCATTTTATATTTTTTCCCCTCTGTATGCCTTATTTCAGAATATATATATATATATTTATTAATTAGTTTTGTTAATATGTCTTATATTTTCAAAATATATATATATATATTTATTAATTAGTTTTGTTAATATGTTTTATTTGAAAAAATATATATTATTAGTTTTGTTAATTTTAATAATAATGTGTGTTTATTAATTTGATTATAGGAACAAATTTGTAATTCTGAAACAATGGCTACGGGTGGTAGTTCTAATGATATACCTGATGATGATTTTGATGAGAACAAACCATTGTGGAAGTATATGACTAAATTAGCAAAGCCTGGGGAAGGAGGAGGAAATTGCCAATTACAATTTAATTTTTGTAATAATACTTTCAAAGGTTCATATACAAGAACAAGGGCACACCTATTAAAACTCCCAGGAAAGGGAATTGGTGCTTGTAAGAAAATTACAAGTCAAAAACTTTCACAATTGCAAAATGATGCTGCTGAATTGAGAATTAAAAATGCTCATCCCAAAAATGTACCACTGCCCCCTTCTAGTGTATCAATTGGTAGTAGTTATGCTTATGAATCAAAGAAAAGGAGAACATGTGCAAGTGGGAGTGAGAGTGGGAGTGGAAGTGCGCCTGGGAGTGGGAGTGTTATTGAGAAAGCATTCAACATGAAGGATAGAGAGTAATTACATTTTGAAATTGCTAGGATGTTCTACTCGGGAGGGCTACCATTTAATCTTGCAAGAAATCCTTACTATGCTAGCTCTTACACATTTGCTGCAAACCATAATATTTCTGGATATTTGCCTCCCGGTTATAATTTGTTACGAACCACATTACTTCAAAAGGAGAGGGCAAATATTGATAGATTGTTGCAACCAATTAGGGGCACATGGAAGGAAAAAGGGGTGAGCATTGTTAGTGATGGTTGGAGTGATTCTCAAAGGAGGCCTTTGATTAATTTTTTGGCGGTGAGTGAAAGTGGGCCTATGTTTATTAAGGCAGTTGATTGTTCTGGAGAAACTAAAGACAAATATTTTATTGCAAATTTGATGAAAGAAGTGATTAATGAGGTTGGGGCTAGTAATGTTGTTCAAGTCATCACGGATAATGCTCCTAATTGTAAGGCAGCTGGACGACTCATTGAAGCTCAATTCTCTCATATTCTATGGACTCCTTGTGTAGTGCACACATTAAATCTAGCTTTGAAAAATATTTGTGCGGCAAAGAATATTGAGAGGAATGAGGTCACATATGAAGAGTGTAGTTGGATTAGTGATATTGCCGGAGATGGTTTGATGATTAAGAATTTTATCTGTAATCACTCAATGCAATTGGCTATGTACAATGAATTTGTGTCATTGAAGTTGCTATCGGTTGCCGAAACACGATTTGCCTCCACAATTGTGATGCTCAAGAGGTTGAAGCTTATAAAACATGGGCTTCAAGCAATGGTAATTAGTGACAAGTGGAATTGCTATAGAGAGGATGATGTTGGGAAGGCAAAATTTGTAAAAGAAAAGATTTTGGATGGTGTGTGGTGGGACTACATTGATTATATTCTTTCCTTCACGGGTCCTATAGATGACATGCTTAGGGCTTGTGATACGGACAAACCTTGCCTTCACTTAGTGTATGATATGTGGGACACAATGATAGAGAAAGTGAAGATGACAATATATAGGCATGAAGGGAAAAGAATAGATGAGGAATCTACATTTTACAATGTGGTACATCAAATTCTTGTGGATCGTTGGAATAAAAACAATACTCCTCTCCATTGTATGACACATTCATTGAATCCAAAGTAAGTATCACATTTAAATTTGTTTTAGATATTTCATTTTAATGGACTTATCTAGTCTTTCTTGAAATAATTATTTTTTCCAATTTTGTATTGTAGATATTATAGTGATGAGTGGCTCCATGAGGATCAAAATAGAGTTCCTCCACATAGGGATGAAGAGGTGACACGTGAGAGGAACAAGTGTTTTAAGAGGTATTTTGAAGATATCACAGAGCGAACCAAGGTGATAACTGAGTTTGGAAAATTTTCGGGTTATATTGAAGCATTCTCGGAGTATGATTCCATTCATAATAAGTGGCACATGGACCCTTATACTTGGTGGTATGCATATGGTGCATATGCACCATCTCTTCAAAAACTAGCTTTGAGATTACTTGTGCAACCCGCCTCTTCATCTTGTTATGAGAGAAATTGGAGTACTTACTTCTTTATTCACTCAGTGAGAAGGAACAAAATGGTCCCTCAAAGAGCGGAGGACTTGGTGTTCATTCATAGCAATCTTCGTCTTTTATTAAGGAGGAGCTCCCAATACTTGCAAGGAGAGACAAAAATGTGGGACATTGCTGGAGATAACTTTGACTCACTTGATGATGTTGGAATGCTTGGGATAGCTAACCTCTCACTTGATGAACCGGCTATGGAGGCGGTCCTATTTACAGATGAAGGAGAAGATGGAGGTGGTGGTGGTGAAGATGTTGTAATAGTTTCCTCTACTTAAATTCACATTTTCTGATATTTATGGATTTTGTAATAGATGATAGTTGTTGGTAAATTGGATAATTTTATATTTTGTGGTTTGATTTTCATTCATTTTGTAACAAATGATGGTTGGTAGCTTCGAATGACATGTTATGTATTGATGGAATGCAATTTTATGTTATTTCAATGTTTTTTTTAATTATTTTTTAATAATGTTATGACATATAATAAATAAAATTAATTATATATATTAAACGTATCCCCAGCGTGTCGTGTCCCCTATTTTTTGAAAATTTGCGTGTCGGCGTGTCCGTGTTGTGTCTGTGTCGTGTCGCATGTCCGTGTCCGTGCTTCATAGCTACTAAGTACAAATAGCTTAAAAGTTTGTCCATTGCTTTTTTACTAACTGAGCTGCAATTACCTTTTTTTTTCTACCAAAAAAACTCATCTAGTAGGAAATTTCATTTAAATCGAGCCAAGTTATGTATGTATGATCTTTGGAATAGGAATTGTAACCTACTTGTAGACGAAATTTTAACAATTTGTTTGCTAAAGGTAGTACTACTAGGAGATGAACATGTCGATTAGAAGAGATCATGTTTCCATTTTCATTGATGAAAAACTAGCTGGATTGTGTCATACAACACATTCTCAAGCGAGGAGAGAAGAGACACTTGTCGATAATCTAGTCACGGCCATAAGACAATTGGAAGAAAAGCACGCAAATGTTATGCAGCAAAAACCATCAGCCTTGACACAGACGACTTTGTGGAAATGATGCTTCTTGACAGATGCTTCATTGTTGAATTATTTTCCAATCAGACCAGATTAGATTTTGCCGACGACGTGATTTGATCTTACTTGAAAATCAACTTCCATTCTTTATCATTGCCTAGTTGTTTGACATGACTAAGTTTCCAGGCTCGCAAGACGAAATCATTCATATGGCCATATGTTTTCTAAACTATATCATACCAAACAAAAAATTAGTAGCTCCTGTAGGAATTTAAGTCAACAACGTCAAGCATCTACTTGACCTGGTACATAATAGTTGGTGCTTTTCATGATGGCCTATCTCTGTATTTCAGTTATGCCAGAGTAAACTCTGTTTTTCTTTCACTATCCCAAAATTCATATAGCGTAGAGTATATGGGCTGTTTGGTAACAACCTATTGCAAGCTTATTGATAATCAAAATGTAAGAACTACAATTATCTCTGTGAGTTTGTTATAATATATTTAAATTATTTTTCATCTCATAACTTGTAATAAAAAAATGCACTAAACACTTCAACACATATTCTCAAATTAAATATAAATATAACCAGTTCCAATAAACTACGTCAAATATAACCATACTACCAGCTAACCTGCCTTTTCCTAATAAAAATTCCTAAAAAAACCACAATTTGAGTCTTGCAAGTTCCATGTAGAATTTAAATAAAGTATTTGGATGAAGATTTAAGTGAGAATTAGTAGAGAGAAAGGAAAATGAAGTAGAAAAGTGAAACAAAAATCTAAGCTATAATTCATTAAATTGTTTTTAAAGGGTAATAATTCAAAGTAATTATACTTTCATAAAAATGCAAATTAAAACAAGTGAGAATTGTGTATCGTGTCACAATTTCACGTACACTTTATGAAAGTATAATCATTTTGAGTTGTACCAATTTAAATGCATTTTTGGTTGGGATTCATTCCATGTCCCCCAAAAGAGAATGGAAACACAACTACGCACATACTACAGAGAAAAATATACACACATAGTGGTTTATGTGATTTGACGCAAATTGCCTACATTTACAAAAGAGAGACATTTCACTACACTAATAAAATAGATGATATAGATGAGATGATCAAAATACTCAAAACTCACATCACTACCTGAACCCCATCATCAAAGATAGTTGAGCCTTGGGAAATTAGGCCATAAACCCCTCTTACCTTCCTTTTTTTGTTAAAAGGACTTAAAAATATATATATACTTTCAAAACTCCCTCATAATTATAAAGTCTTGTATTGTGATGACCCAAACTTTTGTTTTTAAAAAATAGTCCGTGCAGAATTTAAAATTTTAGTTTTGAGTATTCGGACCATGATTTGAGAAAATAGAAAATAGTAAAAAATAAAAAATAAAAAAATGTTACAGTGAGGGAATTTTGGGGGGAAAGAGAAAGCAAAGAGAGGGTGGAATATGCATGATGATGTTTTCGGTGGTGGGAGATTTTATGATTTTTGATGGTGGAGAATGATTTATTTAAGAGAGAGATTGAGGGGGAGTGAATGATAAAATAAAGAGGAGGTGCTGGAGTGGGTTCGAAAGGTGTAAAGAATATTTTCTAGAGAGAGAGAGATGGGTCTGATTGTTCTCAATATACTATACACACTATAGATCAGGAGATAACATAGAGAGAGAAGTAGTGTGCATGAGGGGAGATGAAAGACAACACACAGGAGCTAAACAATTCATCTCTCTCGGGTGGAACAATGGAACAGAGAGCAGACACACACACATGCACAAAGGATCAACGCACGTCACTCCCACTCTGGCAGAGCAGCTGGCTGGTGGGTGATAAAAAAAAATCTGGCAGCATGCTTCTCTCTCGGCATGCACACAGCAGCAGCTGGAGGAGACAGAGGGACACAGACACAACGCACATGAGAGAGAGAGAGAGAGAGAGAGAGAGAGAGAGAGAGAGAGATGTCTGGAGAAGCAGGGTTACGGAGCCTTGAAGATACACCAACATGAGCAATGGCAACTGTTTGTTTTGTTCTGATTTCAAGCTCCTTACTAATTGAATATGCCCTTCTTCTCTTATCCAAGTACTTCAACACCAAGAGGAGGAAGTCTCTATTTCAAGCTCTTGACAAGGTCAAATCAGAATTGATGATGTTGGGGTTCATCTCTTTGTTGATGACTATTAGTGAAAGGCAAATTGCAAAAATATGTGTTCCAAAGAGTGTGGGTGAGACTTTTCTTCCATGCCGAAGCATAACAAGTGATGGGGAGGAGGGATCCAAATGTGCAGGGCAGGGAAGCTTTCTTTATTATCCAGAACAGGTGTCAGACAACTCCAATTCTTAATCTTTGTGCTAGCCTTGTTCCATGTTTTCTGTTGCTTCCTTACATTCTGCCTTGGAATGGCTAAGGTTGTTATGTTCTATCTTGCTGCTTTCGGCGCTGACTTGCAAAACAATTGCCTATTACACTCCAAATGGAACTCTGCCCCAAGAAGAAGTGTATGCTATCAATGCCCTATTTGGACAATTTCCACGAACATCAAAGCTTGATGGTGCTAGCAAATTCTCAGCTTCCGATTGCGATAACAGGTTCACCAATTTGGTGGATTGCTACTGTGACAATGCATCGTGCACAGTTACAGGACTTTATCTATCAAGTGCTGGTTTGAAGGGAGAACTACCAAAGGAAATTGGAAAACTTACTTCTCTTGATACTTTGTCCTTGGCTCATAACAAGTTTAGTAAGATTCCATCTTCATTGCAAAATTTGTCCAAACTTCCATATATTCTTCTTGAGGATAACTTTCTGGGTGGACACATACCAACTTTCTTTAGTCAAATGAAGTTGTTGACCTTTTTCTATGATCCACCTAAATCTATTAGGTTTTAGACCCATGTTCTTGAGACCAGAGTAAAGAACTTGGTGAGACAAACATTTTGATCAATAGAGATCAAAATCCGACAAAATCGAAAATTTGGATTTTTGCTTGTTTCTCCTTCTAGCTTGAGGTAGGGGTTTTTCCTACACTTCTTTATGCACTTTTACTTGATTATATGGAGCTTAGAGTTATATATAATTTAATTAAAATTTTTGAAAAATTCGTGATTTATTTGCTTAAAAGGGAAATTTTGAGAAAAATAAAGAGTTGATGTCGAAATTACGAAAGTGTAAACTTGGAATATATTTGTAAGGTTATGAAAGAGCTATGTTTTAAATTTGAACAAAAACGGACTTCGATTCGATCGGTTTTGAAATTTTTACTATTTTCTAACCAAAAGAGCATTTTTAAAGAAAATAAAGGAATTACGTTTAACTTTGAGGGCTTTTGATCAAAATAGGATGTCATGGTTGAATAATGCTTGGAGAATGAGTTTGGAAAGAAAATGATGTTTTCTTGGGCATTAACGGTATTATTTTGTTTAATGTATCTGTTGGAATAAAACCAACACAGTTAAAAATGGACCTTGAGAGGTTACCGGACGTGATTGTGATATGAAAACTAGTGTAGTTGTTCATATTTGATGAGATGTGAAATAGATTGTATTTATCAAAATTTTTGGAATTTAATTGTTTAAATATCTGTTTAGAAATATCTGTTTGGACTATCGGTGAAGGATAGCCATGATTGTTGTAAAAATGCATGAGACTTAGGTAAATTGAACCACATTCCTCATTTGTTGCATTGGACATTGCATTACATTCATTTCATTGGAAATGTACCTGGTTTTTTTTAGAAATGTTTGGAAATGCATCTGTTTGCAAAAAGATGAATACTTGGTGAATCTGGGTAGGGGGTGTGGAACCGCGCGGTTAAGTGTCAAGCCTTCCAATTTACTGGTAAAAATGACAGTGGTAGTGCATTAGGGCCTACTTGCAGACACTCAACTAGAGATTTACAGAGCCTGTATTCATGTAACAAATATGGTTTAAAATGGAAATGATTTTATATCTGTTGTTGCATCTCAACATTGCATGCTTTATAAAAAAAGAGAGAGATAAATTGGTTTATCATGAGCATGGTATGAGCATACTCCTCTTTAGTCTTGTCATGGTTCATATGTTGTGTAGTATATCTCTACTGAGTTGTGGCTTCCCTATAAGGGAAACCATTTCAGGTACAGGTGCTATGTCTCTGTTAAGGCATTGACTTGGGAGGACTCGGAGCTGAGGCTTCATTTTTGTTTTATTGTTATTTGTTGAATGTAAGCCCATGGCTGTAATTGCGTTGAGTTGAAACTCTATTTTGTGTAACCAAGAATGTTCTTCGATAAATTTGTAAGCCTGTAGGGTACTTATTATCTGGTTGGCTTCCATTTCATACCTGTTGTAAAATGTATGCTTAGGATTGGAATTGGGACATTGAGATGTGAATAGCATGTATTTGACATTTGGGATTTAATGGAAATTGATGTATGGAATAGTTAGCTATACATATGTGTTTGTCTATCAGGTGGGTTTTACAGCATAAATAGATATACCATGCCGAAATTTTTGGGACGTTACATGTATAAATGACAAAAATTGTCAGATTTATATTTTGTGTGACAAATTTACCCCTTCACACACACTCTTTATCTTTCTCCTCTTTCTCTCCATCGGTTTGTCATCTCTCTCTCAACTCTTTCTTTTTCTATCTCTTTCTAAGAGCTCTTTCCACCACCACCACCACCACCATCATCACCATCTCTACTACTACAACTACTATGACTACTATTGTTTCCACCACCTCCGTCATCTTCACCAACATTGTCTCAACCATTGATGTTGTTTGTCACCACCATTGCCACCACCGTTTCACTACTAGCATCTCAACCACCAACACCATTCGATACCACCATCGTCATCCTTAGTGTCCAACACTTCAGATCTGAGATTGATGACCTTAGATTTGAAATCTATCATCTTAGATCTATATTCTCTCCCTCTTTTTCTCTTTGTCTCCTCATCATGCTCTGTTTTTCAGATAGTAAAATTTACTCTGGTTTGAACCAAATCTAAGGCAATATATGTGCTCTCTCCATCTCTCTATTTCTCTATGTTTTTTCTCTGGTATGTCCTCTATTTTTGTTTGGCAAAATGAGAGTAAAATTCTACTCTCGTATGTGCTCTGATTTTGTTTGACAGAATGAGAGTAAATTTTTACTCTAGTATGTGCTCTATTTTTATTTGATAGAATGAGAGTAAAATTTTACTCTAGTATGTACTCTGATTTTGTTTGACAGAATGGGAGTAAAATTTTGGTCTAGTATGTGCTCTATTTTTGTTTGACAGAATGAGAGTAAGATTTTACTCTGATATGTACTCTGTTTTTGTTTGATAAAATGAGAGTAAAATTTTACCTCTAAGGCAATATATGTGCTTAATGATATAAAATTTTATATTGAATCATAATAAATTTTACTCTAATTCAGAGTAAAATTTTACTCTGAATCAGAGTAAAGTTTATTAGGATTCAAAGTAAAATTTTACTCTGAAATACATTGTGAGAATGATTTTACAGGAGAGCTAATATATATATATATATATATATGAGGGTAGTATAATAAAAGAAACAAGTTTTAAAATATTAGGGGATTTTGAAAGGATTAGACAATGAGGGATCTATCACCAAATCCCCCTTGAGCCTTTACTCATTCTGATCCTTTATGGTATTTTTTTTCTCTTACTCGTTATATGTCTATTTTCTCTCATTGTTCTCTCGCCAAAACCTATAGCTCACATGGTTACATAGCTTTAGTTATGACTTTTGTGCTTTTGATTATCATATATTATGTTGTTGGTTATGACTCATTGAGATATTAATTATGACATTATTTTTGTTATGATCTGAGTTCTTTCTTATACCTTATGATGTTTGGTTAATTCATTTATTTATTTTTTTAATTATGACTCTCATAATATTGAGTTATGCCATTTGTAATAATCAATATCACAAATGGTATAACTAGGGGTGTAACTCGGGCAGATTCAGTCGGGTTGAGAGGTTGTCCAAGCCCAACCCAAGTTGTGTTGAGACATGCCCACGCTCGAATTGTAACCCGAGGTTGCCTGCCCAAGCCCGACCCCAAGTTAAAATCGAATTGCCCAAGTTGCCCGAATTGTAAATGAATTTCATTTTGTTTTTTTTTTTGTTTTGTTTTGTTTTTTTTTTTTTTTTTTGCAGCTATATTATTAAACTATTAAAATTTGACTCTATTTACATTTTTTTTATATAGAAAATTATTAATACTATCAAAATAAATAATTTATATAATGTAAGAGAGATGCCGCTATAATAGTCATTACAATTTATGAGTGAAAATAAAAAAAATAAAAACAAAAAGTAAGATTTTATGTTATTTGTATATATAGTATATATTCAATATGATTTAATAATCTAAATTACTTTAATATCATGTAATGAGTAATAATTTATATGTATATTTAATATTTTTATATATTTATATATGTATAACTAGGGTTTCGGGTTGCTCGGGTTGTTTAACCTCTTTACCCAAGCCCGCCCAAATTTAATTCAGGCTTATGAATTTTTGTCCAACCGCGTACCGAATTTGAAAATATATTGTCCAAGCCTTAAAAAAATTTGGATTGGGTTTGAGTTGTTCGGGTTGAGCCGGCCCAAGTTGCACCCCTAAGTATAACTTGCATATGGGTGTGTATCATAGAATTTATTTATAATAGCTTACTCATAAGAAATATAATTCTCATACAATTAAGTAATCCAAACTATACTGTCCTAACTCAAAAACATGTATAAAACCAACCTAATAACTAATAATTATATAGCACTGACATAAATAACATGGGTGAACTAATTCCAACATTATTCCCTATTGCATTTCCCTTCCTTTTTCCATTCCCTACATTTTTTTATTTTTTATTTTTTATTTTTAATAAATTTATTCAAAAGTCCCATCTTAGAAAAGTATGCACCAAAAAGTTTCATGAATTTTCTTGTAGACAATTAAGTCCCATTGAATTTGAAAAGGTACATCGTGAGGTCCTTTCAATATATTTCTTGAAGATTTCAAATGTGGGTATGCTTCATTTGTGCACTATTATCTTATTAAACTTTTACAAAATGTGTCATTCTTAAAATGTGACAATGGGATGTCAATCTAAAGTGTGGACTATTGTCTTATTAAACTTTTGTCAAATATATCATTTTACTTAAAATGTGACAATGAGACATTTGTGTACTATTATCTTATTAAAATTTGGCAAATGTGTCATTCTTAAAATGTGACAATATAACATCATTCGAATATGTATACTATTGTCTTATTAACTTTTTGTCGAATGTGTCATTTTTAAAACATAAAAATGGAATATCATTCTAATGTGTAAACTATTGTCTTGTTACTTTTTCAAATGCGGGTATTGCTTCATTTGAGAAATTTTAAAATGAAATAGGACTTATGAGATTATAAGAATATTTATGGGACTTAAAGGTCCATAAATAATGGATATATGATTTATTAATAAATGTCCATTTATTTTATTTTTTTGTAAAATCCGATATCCAAACACAGTTTTAATGTAACAAAGTTTTTCTTCAACTAAATTTTTTTCGGTAGGTGATCAATAATTCATTAATAGTGAAGCAGGGAATATAAAGTTAAGAAGGGAGATGGTTGTTATATTATATATTTGAATTAAATTTATATTATAAAAAATGAATAGTTATTATCGAAATAAATATAATTCAAACATAGAGTTATTGATGTTCAATATCATCATAATTTTTTGTATTAATATTCTATTTAACGATTCCTAAAAAGTAAACAGTCCATATTACTAAAATCGGTCTCAAAATGGGAACAAAAACCACTATTGTGCGGCAATATGGGCCCATTTCGGGACCCGTTTTGATGATCCGAACCGTTCACATTTTAAAATATACATCGAGTAGAACACAACAATAAAAAATCAAGTTAACTAAATATTGTTAATCATTCCATCGAAATTCATTTGTTTCTACTAAAATAAATGACAATTGTTACTTGAAGTATAAAACAGACTATAAATGTGAGTGAATGAAAGGGTTAATGATATCCAATCAACTTGATTTTTTACAGATATATTCTACTCAGTGTACTTTAAAATGGAAATGATTCGAATTATTGAAATGGATCTCGAAATGAGCTCATATTGCCGCACAACAACCACCCCATTTCCCTAAAAAAATGAGTCTATCAAATCTAAACACTCTCTCAAATTGACATGATAACTTAAGAGAAGCCAATTTCATTGAAAAAATAGTCTATTTCTTGAACCTAAGTATCATTACCTTTAGCAATATATTCCCAAGAAAAAAAAGCAATGTGCGTTCACAATTTATGTCAATCAGTGGGGGCCCCGAAACTCTAATCTTAAAACAAAAGACACACTGTTCATTTTTGTTTCTGTAGGGACCTCCAAACTCTAATCTTCAGGTTGAAGGTTTAATGCAAATAAAAGTACTGCGTGAAACCAGAGAGAAGCTCACAATTTATTTTATTTTATTTTATTTTATTTTGTTGTCGTTGTTTTCGAAAGCAAAAGTAGAGAAGTGACATTATTCATCAAGTTCTCTTGTTACGAAAGTTCTTAGATGCTGAACCCATGGCATCTTTTTATAGTATCCGAGGTAAGTGTCTGGCCTTTTTGTTATAATTTATTATGAGTTAAAAGTTGATATTGAGGAAACAAAAGTCAAAAGCACTGATAATTAATTTTTTTTAATTTATTTAAGTTGTTTCTATCTAATAAACTATAGGCAGAAATTGCACCAAACATTTTATATAGACTATCAAATTAAAATAAACTGTAATCAACTTGTTTAGATTGTAACAAACAGGCCAATAACCGCGCTGCGAATTACACACTGATTTGCTTACCCCGGTTATTTGCACCAGTTGATGTGGATTCATCCTACTTGATTCCAAGTAAATTACCCGAAAATATCTAAGAATTTATTATTGTTTGACCATAGGACAAAAATAGATATGGATAAGATATGTAGCCCACAATTCTATTTGCAGATAAGGTATAATATAACTTTGCTTTTCAAGGAAACTTCAACTATTCTCTTCCAAAAACTTAAAATTTAAATAAAAAATTATTAAACAAAATCTTATTACCGTAACGAGTTTTCTTCAGTATGTTTAATCAATAATTCATTAATAGTGAAGCACTGAATATAAAGCTAAGAAGGGGCATACCTCTTGTACAAAACAATAGGACAACTAAAAGCAGAGCCATTAATCTGTCTTGTCTCTAGCTATTGCTGTTGCTTCAGGATTTGCTAGAGATGTTCCAGACCATGCTCACTTGCCAATTACCTTGGCTGTTCTCTCCTTACTTGAGTGAATAGTAGAACGGTGACTAAGTGGTAAATACACAAGGCTCCTACTAAAAACACAACATGCAATCTTACTCCGGACAAGCCTTACTGTTGGGCCAAGCATCCTTTATTTGAGTAAATATACCCTATTATTTATTTCCTCCAAATGTGATACAGGGATAACTTTATATACAAAATTTTTGAAGCTCTTTAGTTGGTCAGAATCCTTGCACCTTGCTCGGAGGTCAAGGGCTCGATTCCCCTTCTCAAACTATGACTGCCGATTTAGAAAAAAATAAATAAAAAGAATATTGAATCTGATTTTCTTCAAAGAGCCCACAAATGCCAAAGCATTGTGGTTTTCTACAAAAATGATCTGATTAAATCTTCTATATCCTCGAGTACCTTCACAGATAGGATGAAAAAAAAGCAACAATTTGAAACAGTACCTTCGGGAATGTCTAAGAAAAAAACAATACAATTTATTATTTGCTTATACATTAAACTGTCACTTATAATACAGTAATTGAACATACATAATGATAAAACTAACAATGTCTATAACATCAAATATTAAATACCTAACTATTCATATTTACAAGTATTTTGTATTTCTCCATTTGAGGTAGCTGAAAAATGGTTTCTCTGGAACAGGTATCCACTTCACAAGCCAACCAATCGGCCATGATACTGCAGCAAATCCAATACATACTACCCACTGCCACCAATTCAACCTCTCTGTACTTGCAAATTTCTTCAGGAATTCCACCATCACCACTTGAAGAACAATGGTAATCCCAATGATCGCCAAAAACAACTTGCTCCTATGTATTTCCTTGAAGGCATTCTTCTTCTCGAGCTTCCTTGCATTGAATTCGTTGAAAACTTGGCAAAGCACGAAAGTATTGAAGATTAGCGTGTTGTTCACATTTGTATTCACCCCAAAGATTGATTTGCCTCTGAATTGTAAGGTCAGTAGCACTGCTATCTGGTAGAATGCTTGAGCTAACAGATTCCTCCACATAATGTTGGTGATGAGTGGTTTAGTTCGACCCACGGGTGGTTTCTGCATGAGTTCTTTGGAGGGCTTTTCTGTGGCCAGAGCCAAAGCACCTAAGGTGTCCATGATCAAGTTCACCCACAATAACTGGACAGCTGTAAGTGGGACTTCACCGGCTGAAACTGCTGCGACAAAGTTGATGAAAAGGGCAGCAACATTCACAGTGAGCTGGAATTGGATGAATTTTTGAATGTTGTTGTAAACACATCTTCCCCACTTTAAGACCGTGACTACAGAACCAAAGTTATCATCTAAAATGACAATGTCTGAACTCTCTTTTGCCACTTCTGTTCCTTGAATCCCCATAGATAGACCTATATCTGCTTCCTTCAATGCCGGTGCATCATTCGTGCCATCACCAGTAACTGCCACAACATGGCCTTTCTGCTTCAAGCATTGCACCATGAGAAGTTTATCGAATGGGGAAGATCTTGCCATGACACAGATTTTATCAACTTTCTCCAATCGCTCCTCTGGCGCGTAATTGCGAAATTCCTCACCTTCTACCACTGCTCCACTAATATCCTGATTAGGCCTAAGTATCCCGCATTCAGTGGCTATAGCTCTAGCAGTGAAAACATTGTCGCCAGTGATCATTTTTATGTTCACTCCAGCATACTGACAAGCTTCCACAGCTTTCTGCACACCAGGCCGACATGGATCGTTTATACCTACCAATCCCAAAAGGGTCAAGTTGCTGTCCTTCAAATTTTTGTTCACTTTTTCGCCTTCATTCTCTTCTTCTTGAACTTGTTTATGAGCAAACGCAATGCATCGAAGGCTGCTCGCTGCCATACCTTGAATCATTTGATCAAATTTCTTCCTTTCAACATCATCCAAGACCTTGATTTCTCCAGAGACATCATAGTAATGGGAACACATTGCAAGCACCATCTCTGCAGCCCCTTTCCAATGCACGTTGATCGTATTGTCATCCTTCTTCCTCATTGAAACGCCGCTTCTTTTCTTTGTTGAATTGAAGGCTTCAACATGGAGGATTGAACAGCTCTGCTTCAGTTTCTCCATATCCATGTTTAGTTCCATGACAGCCCAAAAAAGAATTGCTTTTTCGGTGGGGCTGCCAGAGAACTCAAATTCAGATCCTGAAGTGGATTTGTAAACAGTGCCTGTCGTATTCAAACCGACACCTTGGTGGAGCAATTCAAGAACATTGTCTGAAATTGAAGTCGAATTTCTTTCCTCCATCGATTCTTGGCCAAGCCAGAACTTTGTTACCTTCATTTGGTTGAGTGTGAGGGTGCCCGTTTTGTCAGTACAAATGACGGTGGCAGAACCCATTGTTTCACATGCAGAGAGCTTTCTTACCATTGCCTGATCAGCCATCATTCTCTTCATCGAATAAGCCAAAGTAAGTGTGACAGCCAATGGCAAGCCTTCAGGAATTGCAACAACAACAATAGTTACTGCAGCAGCTACAATCCCCACAACAGAATTGATAATGTCATCAACTTTTGTCTTGCTTCCATTGAACTCTGTATTTCCATTTGCATCTTTTGTATTGCCTGTGAAATACCGAACCAACAACACCACTAGAACTAGGAAAGCAACAACCAAACCAACCTTGCCTATGGCCGAGGTTAGTTTGTTGAGCCGGGCTTGTAAAGGAGTTTGCTCATTGGTGTCGCGGCTGATTGTGCTCATCATCTCACCCCATGTCGTGCTCATGCCAACCGATGTCACAAGCATTCGGCCAAACCCATCAGCCACCTTGGTACCCGAAAACAAGAATGGATTTTTAGTAAGATTCACTTCGACGTGCTCATTTTCGCCTGTCATGCTCGATTCATCAACTTGTAGCGAGTGCCCATCTATGAACAGGCCGTCAGCTGGAACCTGATCTCCAATTTTTAAGCAAACAACATCTCCAACAACAATTTCAAAAATCGAAACTTGTTGCCGCCTTCCATTTCTCACAACATCAATTGGAATATTGTTGCTAACTTTAGATAACTTGAGAAATTGCCTATTCTGCTTGAAATTACTTCCTGTTGAGACTGCTATGACAAGAAAGACAGCGAAAAATATGCTGCCTCCATCGTACCACCCTTCTTTCGGCCCATTTTCTTTGATGCCGAAGCCAAGTGAAAGAGCTGCACATACTAAAAGGATTATAATAGTAGGATCTTTCAAAGCCTCCCACACAAAACGATAAAAACGTTTCGTGGGAGGCCTTTGATATGTGTTACTGCCAAAAGCTTCGTGTCTGCGCAAAATATCTTCTTCGTGATCTCCATTTATTCCAAGCTCCAAATTGGTTTTGAGATCAGAAGCTAGACCATGAACTCCATGATGTTTTTCAACAAGCTGGTTTAGATTTTTCTTCTTGACAAGTTGGGTGAGGCTTGACTTATCAATGTTGGTGAAACAGGGGTGTGGTGGTTCGAAAACATCGATTACAACGACTGGGTTAGATGGAACAGGGGAGACCTTTCTCTTGTTCTTGGCTTTCAAGCAAGAAGAGAAGGCCCTTGAACAGAAGATTTTAGTAAATGCCAAGTGCCATCTATGTTTGTTGGGCTTATCAAGGCAGGTGGGTAGTTTGAGGACAGAGTCATGCGAGCTTGTTTCAAATAATGTAAACATGCTTTGAAAAACAAAACTATAAAAGAAAATAAAATAAAAATATAGATTTGTTTCAAAAAGCAGAATGATATATGGTACGGTGTACGGAGGCAAGTCTAATACTTACAACCTTATTATGACAATGAGAGATGAAATAAAAGAATAATATCGTGCAGAAACTAATGTAGCATGAAATTATTAGCTCACTTATGATACCGAAGAAGATCAAAGGTTGGCTCGGTGAAAGACACGTTCTCAAGCGAGTTCAAGCCTTATATGAAGATTGCTGGTAATGGTAATGGCGTATTTGAAACAATATTTATAGAGCGTTGTATCCGCGTGGCCGTAATTACGTATGAGTTCACTTTGAAAAATGAAATATTTAACTGTAAGAAGCAACAAAACACCTTCCGGGCATGAGGATGGAAATTTCTGCCTTATCCATGTGTGGTCCAGGCCCAAGCCCGGCCCACGGACATATAATGTTTTTCAAGCACTAAATAATTTTTATTTTTATAGACTTTTATTAGAAATAATTTGACAAGTGTATGTTCAATTATTTTTATAAATAGAGATTTGTTAAGGGGAATTATATTTTATAAGGATCTTGCAAACTATTACTCTCAGACCGAGTATTGATAAAAGTGTAAATAATGACCCCAAAAAAAAAAAAAATTAGGATTTCAATACACATTTCTTACAAAGAAAATATTATTTTTGCCCACTAAATTATCACTCAAAAATCAGTTTAACCTATATTCTTTTAATAATATCAATTTTGCACATAAAATATTTGATTTTAGATCAATTTTACTCTTGTTAACTGTTGTTTATAATCAAATAGAAGTTACTGACGTGGTAATGAAATTTTGTTTGAAATTTTATTTTGCCACTCAAACTATCTCTAAAATATCAATTAGACTTCTTAATTTCATTTTGTTTGGGTTCTAATTGATATTTTAGGATAGTTTGGGAGGTAAAATAAAAATTCAAATGAAGATTGAGTGTCACATCGGCAACTACTGTTTGATTATAGAAGACAATTGATGGTAGGGATAAAATTGAACAAAATCAAATAATTTAGATATAAAATTAATATTACTAAAAGAATAGTACTTAAATTGATTTTTAAATAATAGTTTGAGAGGCAAAATAATATTTTCTTTCTTATATAAGAAATGTAATTGTCATAGTATTATTTTATTTTTATATATTTTTTACCTACATATCAAGGTTACCCATATGTTTTTTTTTTTTTTCTTCAAACAAATAGATATGCAGATAGGCTACTCTATAGCACCCACAGTGCATGCATCTACAGGGAACTTGATAAGACTACCTCAACAGCTAAAGCAGTAGCTACGGCTACAACCTGTGGCTCATCAGATGCAGCTCAAGTTAGTTAGCAGTTAGAGTTTTTTAGGGTTGATTTGTTAGTTAGAAATTTGTTGTACTAATCTGTATACATATCCAACTGTATTTGATCATAAGTAAAGAACAATGAAAGTTTCAATTGTTCATCATGGTAATCGAGCATAATTAAAGCTCCTATGAGCATAGTTTCGATCCACATATGGCTATTTCATCATCTTTTTCTTCTTTACTTGCAAATCTCAATCTCTTGATTTCCAATTTGAATTCATTCATCACAGTTAAACTCAATTCCACCAATTTCCTAATATGGCAAAGTCAATTTCAAAATATTTTACAAGCTACTGATCTGTTAGATTTTGCAATCAGATTAGTTCCATGTCCTCCATTGATGATCACATAATGATCTTGAAGTTTTGAATCCAGATCGAGCAAACTGGAACAAGATTGATGCTCATCTGCTCAGTTGTATCACTACTACTTTTACACCTACAATTTTTTCTTCTGTTCTTCATCTGCAACATAGCTTCGAGGTATGGACTGCTTTTTGCAAACGTTTCACCATGATATCTCGTTCTCACATCCATCAAATGAAAAATCGACTGACTCATTTGACCAAAGATTCCAAATTAGTTGAAGAGTATTTGAATCAAATCGAAGAACTTGCTGATCAATTGGCTCTCGTTTCATCACCTATGGATAACGAAGAATTGGTATTGCTTACTTTGAATGGCTTACCAGATGAGTTTGATGCTCTTAAAACTACTATACGTGCACGAATTGAACCTATTTCCATGGTAGAATTAACTTCTCTTCTGTGTTCTGAGTCTCCACATATAGAATTAATTTCTCTTTCTTCTCTTTGCAAATGTTTCACCATGGCATCTCGTTCTCACATCCATCAAATGAAAAATCGATTGACTCATTTGACCAAAGATTCCAAATCAGTTGAAGAGTATTTGAATCAAATCAAAAAACTTGCAAATCAATTGGTTCTCGTTTCATCACCTATGGATGACGAAGATCTAGTATTGCTTACTTTGAATGGCTTACCAGATGAGTTTGATGCTCTTAAAACTACTGTACGTACACGAATTGAACCTATTTCCATGGTAGAATTAACTTCTCTTATGTGTTCTAAGTCTCTACATATAGAATCCAAATAAAGAAAAATGCAATCACAAGAAAACACAGTTGCCTATGTTTCAATGAGAGACTTAGTTGGCGGATCTTCTTCTTCAAGAGGACGATCCTCTTTTCGAAGTCAAAGAGGAGGATTTTAAGGCACTTTTCGTGCTGGTGGAAAATAGATCTCTCAAGGCAGAGGGAGGATCTATTCATGACTTGCCATAATTTGTTAGATTTGTGGCAATGGCAACCACATGACTCTTGAATGTTGGCATAGACTAGATGCCAATTTTCATCAGACTTCGCATCCGAATTCTTCTTTCCAACACTCTTCTTCCCAGTCATCTCAGGTCATCTCTTCTAGTTATCTTTAACCAAGAGCTTATGTTGTTTCTGTTCCTACTCCTTCTTCATCTAAGGCTGCTCCCTGGTATCTTGATTCTGCTGCCTCTGATCACATTACTCATGATGTCTCCAATCTAAACGTGTCTCAGTCCTATAATGGCCCCGATCAAATCACAGTTGGCAATGGTACTTCTATTCCTATTCATCACACAAGTAAAGGTCTCCTTCATACTTCTCATTTTTGTTTTAAGCTCAATAAACTTCTACATGCTCCTATCTCATCTAATCTTCTCTCTGTTCATCAACTCATAAAGGATAACAATTGCACTATTACTTTTGATTATTCTTCCTTTATGGTTCAGGTCAAGAACACCAAGGCCATTTTACACAAAGAGCTATAATGGTCATGGCCTATATCACTTTCCATATTTGTTGTCCTCTCCTCACCATCCTGCTGCTATGCATGCTCCTCATTCACCATCTACTGTTTTCTTGACAACTACCACTGCATGTGCTTCTGAAAATACTTAGCACAAGCGATTGGGCAATCCATCTCAGTTAAAGGTGACTACTTTAAAGAAGCACTTGTCTTTTACATTCAATAAAACAAATTCTACTACTTCTCCTTGTACACATTGTAGTGTGGCTAAGAGTCATAGACTCCCCTTTAAACTATCAAATTCTACTATGAATAGCCTTTTCTCTTTAATTCATAGTGATGTATGGGGCCATTTCATTCTACTACATCAGAATGCAAGTATTATGTGCTTTTTATTAATGATTATAGTAGATTTACTTGGCTTTATCCTCTTTGTTATAAAAGTGAATTTTTCTCAAAATTCTTAGAGTTTAAAGCATATGTTAAGACTCAATTTTCTACTAAACTTCAAGTGTTAAGGACTAATGGTGGCACTGAATCTGTGAACTCATCCATGACTAAATTTTTAAAAGCTCAAGGCATTGTGCATCAACTCTCTTGCCCATATACTCCACCACAAAATGGTGTCTCTGAAAGAAAACATAGACATATTGTTGAAACAACCATTGCTTTGCTTCACCATTCTTCTGTTCCAACTAAATTCTGGTTTGATGCAGTTGTTACTACCATTCATCTTATCAATAGAATGCCTAGTGCAAAATTGTCTCACAAATCTCTTTTTGAGCTTCTCTATCATGTCTTACCTGATTACTCCTTTTTAAAGGTCTTTGGATGCCTATGCTTTCCTTGGTTAAGACCTTATACTCATTCTAAATTGCAGCCTCGGTCATCTTTATGTCTTTTTCTTGGATATCACCCCTCTTATAAAAGCTACAGATGTTTGTATATGACCACAGGCCAAGTCTATTTCTAGACATGTAGAGTTTCCTGAAAATATTTTTGTATTCTCCTCTCATCCTTCTGCTCCTGGTCAGTCTTTATCAAGTCTTTACTCTTTCTTTTGGCCTACACCTACTACTGCTCAATCTCCATCAAGGTCTTCCTCTTCTACTTATCTGCTGGTTAACCTCTCTCTATGCTCATACCTCAGTTTTGTCCAACATCAGCTTCTCCGCTTTATTTCTCTGCAGACCCTCAGGTCTGTTCTCCTGCAAGCCTACCTGTTGTCCCTCAATCTAGGCCTCTATCTCAACCTATTGCAATTCTACATCCTATTTTAGCATTCTCTCTTCCAAATTCTCTGATTCCTTCACCTATTGATCAGCCATCTACACTCTCTCCTCATTCTCACTCTATTCCTATTCACTATCTTTTTATTGTTTTACCTTATCTACCTTCTTTAACTTCACTTCTACTTCTTCTACTAATCTCTATCCGATGCTCTCCAAATCTAATGCACTACTCATCAACAAGCTCTTACCTCTCCCCTTTGGAATTCTGCCATGCTTGAAGAATATAATGCCTTACCTGCTCAAGGCACTTGGTCCCTTGTCCCTCTTTCTTCTACTAAGCAGGCTATTGGCTGCAAGTGGGTTTTTCGAATCAAATGAAATAGTGATGGCTCAATTTCTAGATATAAAGCCTGATTGATTGCTAAGGGTTTTTTACAACATGTGGGAATTGACTACACGGAGACATTTAGCCTTGTGGCTAAATATCCCACCATCAAGATTTTGCTTTGTATAGCTTTACGTCATCATTGGCCATTGAAGCAACTTGATATTAGTAATGCTTTCTTACATGGCACTTTAGATGGAAAAAGTGTATATTCATTAACCACCTGGCTTTGTTAGCTCTTCTTCTCCTCATCATGTGTGCAAGTTACAAAAGGCTCTTTATGGACTCAAACAGGCTCCCCGAGCATGGTATTCTACTTCTTGCAGATTCTTGTTATCTCAAGGGTTTGTTAATAGTCATTGTGATAACTCTATCTTTATTCACAAGACTTCCCTGCCATTACAGTCATTCTTGTGTATGTGGATGATATTTTGCTCACTGGTAGTAGCCCATCTCATATTCAAACTCTCATTCAATAGATGTACTCTGCCTTTGCAATGAAGGAATTAAGCAATATTTCTTATTTTTTAGGCATCTCTATTCAATCTGTGGGTGATTCTTCTTTTTTGTCTCAGTCTAAATATGCCTCTGACATTCTTCTTAAGGCAGGGATGACCTTTTGTAAACCCTGTAATACTTCCATTTCCATGAAACTTGTACTCACTTCTGCCGCTTTTATACCCTTTGCTCAGCCTCAATTATACAGAAACTTAGTTTGAGTTTTACAATATCTCATTATAACTCGTCCAGATCTATCCTTAGCTGTGAACCAAGCCTGTCAACACATGCATGAACCTACTAATGCTTACTTTGCTCTGCTCAAGAGGATTCTTCGGTTTGTTTAAGGTTCTCTCTCTCATGGCTTGACTTTTCGTCCTAGCTCTTTTGAGCTCAATGTTTTTTCTGATTCTAATTGGGCTGGTGACTCTGTTGATCAAAAATCAACTTCAGGCTATTTTCCTTGGATCTAGTATCATCTCTTGGTCTACTAAAAAGCAACCTACGGTATCTCGATCTAGTACTGAAGCAGAGTATCGCTCTCTTTCTCATGCTACTGCTGAACTGAGGTAGTTGCAAATGTTACTTCATGATCTTTCTCTTTCCCCTATCACTTCTCTTATTCTTTGGTGTGACAACTTATCCGTAATTGCTTTAGCATCTAATCCTATGTTTCACACAAGGTCCAAACACATTGAAGTTGATTATCATTTCATCTGTGAAAAAATTGCAGCCAAGACCTCTGTCTGAACAAATTGCAAGATGTCTTCACAAAACCTCTGTCTGCTGCTCGGTTTCAATACCTTCAATCCAAGCTGCTAGTCCACTCTCCTCCCATTAGCTTGTAGGGGGATGATAAGACTACCTCAGCGGCTAAAGCAGCAGCTACGGCTACAACCTGTGCAGCTCAAGTTCAGCTCAAGTTAGTTAGCAGTTGGAGTTTTGCTAGGACTGATTTGTTAGTTAGAAGTTTCTTGCATTGATCTGTATAAATATCCAATTGTATTTGATCATAAGTAAAGAACAATGAAAGTTTCAATTGTTCATCAAAACCCCACTGCACTTACGTCGGGGCCGAAGTAGGGATGGCAATATGGACCCGGCCCGACGGGGATCCGGACCATCCCACCTCAATAAATAGGGTTTTTCTAGAAAATTATTGTCCATAGGGCCGGGGTTGGTATTGAAAAATACATCCTCGATGATTTTCAGGCCGGGGACGGGGATAGGTTCTTTTGTCCCAGCCTAGCCTCGCCCCAAAATTTCCCCAAAGCTTCCCCGCCTATATACCTCTATTTTAGTTGTATTATATAAATATCTCTCTTACTCTCTGACTCTCTTATCTTGTCTCTCTCAACTCTCTTACTCTCTCGTTCTCAACTCTCTCACTCTCTCTCTCTCTCTCTCTCTCTCTCTCTCTCTTTCAACTCTCTCACTCTCACAGTCACCGACACGGCGACACCACCACCACTAGCACCGCTGGCCCCAACCCCCCTCTCTCTTCTCCTCACCTCGGTTTCTCCTTCTATCTCTCTCTCTCTCTCCACTTCATCTTTCTCTATTCTTTATAGCCACTGTTACTACAGCCATAGAAGGTTCGTTTCTCTCTCTCTCTCACCACCATTGAACCCACCGCCACAGCCACCATCGATCTCGCCATAGAGCCTGGTCACTAGCATCGCTCAGATTTATGCCAGATGATGGAGTTGTACTCAGATCTGTTAGATCTGTTAGATCTGTTCTCTCTCTCTCTCTATCTCTCTGATCTGATGATGATTGTTAGATCTATATTGTTCATGATGATTGTTAAATCTCTGATCTGTTACTCAAATTTAATTTAAATCTGTATTGTTAAAAATATTCATTTAATCTGTGTTAATTATATACATATTGATTTGTTGAAGATGATGAAACATACTGATATTGAAATAATGAACAAAATTGATTTGTTGATTTGTGATATATATTGATTAATCGGTGATATATATTGATTCGTTGCTCTTGTGTTAAACAAAATTAAAAAAAAAAAAAAAAAAAAAAAAAAGCTCGGGGTTTTGTCAAAGTTGGGAAAACCTGATCCCCGTTAGGGGATGAGGACAGGAGGGTGATGGGTTCCCCCGCCGGGGATCGGGGGCGGAGGCAGGGATTTTTTAATCTTCGTGGATCGGGGACAAGGAGTGTAGGCCTCGGCCCCGTTGCCATTCCTAGGCCGAAGCTAAGGCCCTTTGTGTGCTCTATGTGCTAAAAAGTATGTTTAACCTCAACAAGAGACTATGAAGACTCAAACCCAAGTTTTGAACAAAGAATTTGAAGGTCTTATCACTAAACCAACCCCCTATTGGTCTATATGTCCTATTCATTTCCCTTTCAAAGCAATTATTATGTCATTTTGATATAATTATCCCTTCTTTTTTTTCTTTTTCTTTTTTTCCCTTCTTTTGTGAATTATTTCTCCATTGAATGATGAAAAATATTGTATTTGTATGATTGTCGCTCTAGCACCTCTTATCTCCACAACCCACCTTGCTCCACAATCTCCGATTATAGAAACTTTTGTAAGAATTGGGAAACAATGATGAGGTTGTATAGGGTTAACCATATGGATGCTGCCTCGTGGTGAGCTTGTTTGTTTTTGTCTTCTTTTTTTTTTATCAGTGAAAGTCTAGTAGTGTGTCTAGGGGTGTAATTTTGGCAAGGCCAGACATGGCCTATTCAGGCTCGATTTGGCCCGCCTTCGGGCCTCGCAGGCTCTCGCCCAAAATCAGGCTGGGCCGAACTGACCCACTTGCACAAAATCTCGGCCTAGGCCCTAGGGAAATTTGAGACTCAGGTTGGTGTTGGGCTGAGCCCGAATTTTTTTTTTATTATGATTTTTTCACTAAAATAGCTTTAAAATAACGTTAGGCCATGAGTGGGTCGAGCTTTGGGTGGGCTTGGATCAAGCCTCGAGTCTAGCTCGCGAGCTAGGTCGGGCCAGGAAATACACAGCTTAGGCCCAAACCTAGGGGTTTGAGCTGGGCTCTAGCTCAAACCTGGTCGGGCCTAAACGGGATAGGCTATGGATGGACTTCAGACTGGCAGGCCATTTTTACACCCCTAAGTGTGTCTAGTCTCGCCTTTCAAACACTTATGTCTTACCTTCATGCCATTAAGCCACAATGCCTTGGGCCTAATGGTGTGATTGTTATCGGGAGGCTTTTGAGAGAAAGAAAATGAGGTGAGGGACGAGATAAAGGGCTGGAGGAAGGGAAGGAGGAAAATGAGAGGGTGGTCAAAGGTGACTCAACCATTAGGCTACTTAGACTATCGTTTAAGGTCTATAAAAAAATTTCAAAAAGTTATAATTGAAGGCCTCAAAATTTTCAAAAGCTTAATTAATTGAGGTTTCATTTTGATGTTTAGCTCAAAGCCTCTAAAAACTTTAAACTACTGCTGGTGGCGATGGTCAATGATGGAGCGTATTAGTAGGGATGTGTGCAGTGCAATTCGGGCAGTTTGAGAGTAAAATTATAAATTGAATGACAGATTAGCGGATTGGTGGATTAGCAAATTGCGGTTTGAGCAGTTTTAGGCGGATTGACGGATTGAAGAATATTCTAACCAATTATCAAGCCTTTGCTTAACATATAACTCTATTTTGCATAATATTTTTTCATATTTATAACACAAACTAATTTTACATAATATTTTTCATATATATAACTTCTAATTTGTAATAAATTTCACATCTTAAATCTTTGTCACACTCATTTTTACTTTGACATTTCATTATAGATTAAAAAATATATATGTATTAACTATAGCAGAGCGAAGCGGTTTCAAAGGCGGATTATAAATTTTAAAATTTAAACCACGGTTAGCGGATAGAGCGATGCAAATTGATGCAGATTAGTGCACTTTTAGAGAATTTGGTAGTATTTTGCAAAACCCTACATATTAGGGAGAGGTAAGGGGACAACAATAGAGACAATGTGAAAGGGATAGGGAAAAAGAGGAGAGAGAAGCATGAAGGAGAAGAGTGTAGCAAAATGGGTCCCATTTTGGGCGAAGCTCAAATTGGCATTCAAATCCTCTATATGTTGAAGTGATCCTTTAGGGCACGACACTTGTCCCACTAATGTAACCAGGGCTGAGTTCACTCCCTTGTTTTGGTGAGGGAAAAAAAATTGTAATTTCTTCATTTTGCAGTTCAAAAAGAAAGAGAGAGAAAGAGAAGGGGTTGAGGAAGAACCTCACAGCGTTGCCTGTCATCTCGTCGCCCACTGCCCCACCATGTTTGTTTAGTGATTAAGTGTTTGATAGTGCCATGTTTGTTTGGTGATTTTTACCTTCATGTTTTGTGGCATTAGTCAATATTTGAGGCGTTGGTTCTATTAATAGGACATGTGTCGCACCCTAAAGGATCACTCTAGAAGATCACTTCACCAGTTCACTTTATAGGATTCAAACGCCTCAAATTGACTAACGTGCCTCTTTTCAAATTGACTAACGTGCCTCCATTTATGCCGTGTCCTTTTACTTGTATAGAGACACATATAAGTATATTTCCTTCCACCTTTTCTCTTATGCTCTATTTGACAAAAAGTATTTTATGTAACATATATGTCATGCGTGTTATTCAACTCATTATTTGTGATGGTATAAATGTAGGTCTAGAAAGATATTAAGTGTTCAGTCACAATAAACTTTGATATCACTTTTTTTCACAAGACAAATGGAATGGTATACCATTTTAATCTAGTCACATGACCGGTTATATAAAATATTTTTGGTAAATTATATCGGTAGTTCTTATATTTTGTCTCTTATCTTAGTTTGATTCCTATACTTTTCAATTGATTCAATTTTGATTTGTGATTTTAGACTTTGTATCAATCTAGTCTAATTGATAAATCTATTAGAGTTTTTGATGGAAAATAATCTTTTGAGTTAGTTGAGGACTCATTAATTTAAATAAATTTATAATTTTACCTCTAAAAATATGACACATGCTGTTTATTATGTGCGTATTTCTTATAAAAAAAAATACTAAGAATTGTAATCAATTTAATCAAATTGAGACAAAATCATAATTTCAATGTCAAAATCAAGCTGGCAGTACCCCAAAAAACCCCAATATCTATACGAGAGCTTCTCTCTCTAACATTTTCTTTTCCTAGGGTTTCATTCTTGCAGCCGTCGGCGGTGGGGGAGGGGGTGTTTCGGCGGCCTCCGGCCTCCTCTCCCCCTCCCCGTACCCCTCCTTTCTCTCTCTTTCACTTGCTTTGCTACAACTAACTTGGAAGCTCTAGCTTTCCACCCTCTACCTCCTCTGTGAGGTGTTTCCTCCCTCCCCTTCATCAAATCCGGGCGCGGCTTCACGGATCTGCCCTCCCCTCCGCCCCCCCCTTCAGCCGGTTTCTCCGCCCTCTTCCCCACCGCCTCCACCTGTCGTCACCGCTCCAGCCGTCCTCAGCGCCCTTCTCCACCGCCTCTGCATCGCCGGCCGTCTCCACCGCCGAATCCGCCTCCGCCGCCTCTGCATCGCCGGTCGACTCCACCGCTGGATCCGCCGAAGCCGCTGATGGTTTTGATAGGGTGTGGGTGTTTTTGTTTTGTTTGTTTTCTTTTTCCTATTTCTTTTGGTTTGTGTTGGTTTTTTGGGTTTGTGTGGTTTTGTTGGAGCACTCTTTGTGTTGTTATCTATGTTTTTTTCCAGACAACTCTAGCGCCAGATTTATTTGGCTCTGCTTCGCAGTATGAGTTCAAGCACTGATGTGCGTCTGGAAACATTTCATAGTTTTCACTTTGATTGTGTTTGCTCTGGGTGGTTGGTCTTGTAAGTGCCGTTTGGCTTCCCTTAATGGAATTTTCCTCCGATCAAAAAAAAAAAATGTCAAAATCAAGCTAATTAAATAAAAATGACATAAGAACCAAGTATATAAACAATAATTTATCTATGTTTTTCATTTTCCGTGTAATCCGTTATATAACTTTCGAGGAAAGGAAATAGATAGACACGCTGAAGAGCCATTCAAACTCTCTTTTAGTATTCGAGGAGAGGAGTCGTTGCTTTTGTTTATCAAAATCTTAATTCTGAAGCATATCTACACACGATATTCCCACGTAAGAATAAATGATCCAAATGGAGAATGATGTTTCAGCCAAAATGGGAATCCAAGATTGACAGATGTGAATGATTTTAATTTGTTTTTATACATTTGAATTATTTTAATTTGTTTATGCAGGGGCCCAAAAAAATTATACAAATCACAACTAGGGTTGTAAAATCGGCTCACCCGAAGTTCATCGATGGCCCTATGCAACCTAGCTCGATTAAGTCGGGCCCAGCCCGGGCCTAAGCCTAGCTTGAGATCCTAAGCCCGGGCCACTAGGTCCAGCCCGAGCCCGGCCCATTAGTCCTCCCAAGGCCTGGCCCACCTTGCTTGCCCGAGGCCCATTGTCATTTCCAAGCTATTGTGGTGGAAAAAAAATAAAATTTTGATAAAAAAAAATAAAAATAAAAAATAGTCAGGCCCAGCCCAAGTTGACCTAGACTTAGGCCTAGCTCGCCTGAGGCCTGAGTACCCCTAGACCTGGGCCACGATTTTGCACGAATGGGCTGGCTCGACTTGACCCAATTTTTTACAAGAGCTCCCTAAACCGGATGGCAGTCTGGCCCGAGCCGAGCTCAGGTGGGCTGGGCTGGGCTGGGCGTGGCAATTTGTATCCCTAATCACAATAAGCCATATTAATCAACTTCGGCCTAAAATTCCGTTATCATTTTAATTCATTAAGATACTGTGTGGTTTATTAGAATGGATTGCACTAAAATGATTATTCTTTAAAAATATAAGTAAATTACACTTTGTTTCTTTTATGTCTGAATATTTTTTACTTTGGACTTTAAATTGTTTTTTTTTTTTTTTTCACTTTAGCCTTTCACGTTTCAAGTTTTTTTTCTTCAATTTACTCCTACAAGTATATCCAAAATTAAACAAAAAAATGATACATTAATAGTTACATGACATAAAAATATTTTATTACACATAATTCACAAATTTGACGCAAATTTAAACTTTAATATAATAATACATTTTTTTATATCATGTGGCGGTTAATGTGACATTTTTTTGTCTAATCTTAAATAGAAATTAATGATAAATGGTTAAAAGTGTGTAACTATTTGACTTTTTTAATCATTAATACATTTTTATTAAATCGATTTTCTCATCTTATTTTTAATAATTTAATTTTTTTGTTCTGCAGAATAACTTGGAATTAAAATAAAAATTTAGGTTAATTTACAATTATGATAAAAGAATTGAAAAAAGAAAAGAAAGCTAATTAGATAGATGATGATGAATGGGACAGAAGCTTATTGGATGGATGATGCATGGGGCAGCCTTCACCGCCTCAAAATTTCGGCGCCTCATCCTTACCTCTCAACGAAGTAATCTCACTCAATTTATATTTTTGGAATTCTATAAGCCTTCAGTTCGCAAGATGATTAAGATTAATTTAACTCACTAAAAATAAAATAAATTAAAAAATTAATAAAATGAAATATTGCATTTGAATCATGATTATTTTACTTTTTGTTATAAAATTATTACAAAATAAAAAATTCATCACAAACAGAAATTTTTTAATTAAATTAAAATAGTCAAAATATGAAAAAACCAGGTTAAAAAAGTTCTTCCCAAATGAAACTTAAATAGCTGGACAAAGACATAGACGAAACCAGAATTTTATTATCAAAGGGACCAAAAGAAAAATAATTATTTTTTACCATATATACAAACACATATATGTACAATATGATATATAAATTATATATATAGATAGAAAAAAAAAATTTAAAAATCCTAAAAACAATCTCTAATAGGATGAAAAAAAAATTTTGATACAAAATACAAAGAGAATGCAAGGTGGAAAAAGAATAAGATATGTATTTTTTATTCTGGGGGCCATTTTGGATATAAAATGCTCTATCTATTTTTAAAGTATTATGGCAAATAGTATTTTTCACCGAAATAGAGAGGCCATGAACCCTCATAGTCTTCTTTTAATTCGGTCCTTGGACACGGAGATGAGGAAAAACATTCAAAAATTATTTCTCAATACATATGTAACTCCTCGAAAATTGGGTAGGGTATATCTATTTATGCTACAAAACTCACTTGATAGACAAACACATATATATAGCTAACTATTTCATACATCAATTTCCATTAAGTCTCAAATGCCAAATACATGTTATTCACATCTCAATGCCTCAGTTCCAATCCCAAGCATACATTTTGCAACAAGTATGAAATGAAAGCCAAACAAATAATAACTGCTCTACAAGCTTACAAATTTATCCAAAAACATTCTTGGTTACACAAAATGGGGTTTTAACTCAATGCAAATACAACCTGGGCTTGCATTCAACAAACAACAATAAAAAAAAAAAAAAATAGAGCCTCAGCTCCGAGTCCTCCCAAGTCAATGCCTTGGCGGAGGCATAGCACTTGTACCTAAAATGGTTTCCCTTATAAGGTGAGCCACAGCCCAGTAGAGATATACTACACAACATATGGACTATGACAAGACTAAAGAGGAGTATGCTCATGCCATGCTCATGATAAAATAATTTATCTCTCTTTTTATAAAGCATGCAATGCTGAGATGCAACAACATATATAAAACCATTTCCATTTTAAACCATATCTGTTACATAAATACAGGTTCTGTGAATCTCTAGACGAGTGTCTGCAAGTAGGCCCTAATGCACTATCCTTATCATTTTTACCAGTAAACTGGAAGGCTCAACACCTAACCGTGCGGTTCTATACCCTTTACCTAGATTCACCAAGTATTCATCTTTTCGCAAATAGATACATTTCCAAACATTTCTCAAAACACAGATACATTTCCAATGAAATGAATGTAATGCAATGTCCAATACAACAAATGAGAAAATGTGGTTCAATTTACCTAGTCTCATATATTTCTACAACAATCATGGCTATCCTCCACCGATAGCCCAAACAGATATTTCTAAACAGATATTTAAACAATTAAATTCCAAAAATTTTGATAAATACAATCTATTCCACATCTCATCAAATATGAACAACTACACTAGTTTTCATATCACAATCACATTCGGTAACCTCTCAAGTTCCATTTCTAACCGTGTCGGTTTTATTCCAACAAATACATTAAGCAAAATAATACCGTTAATGCCCAAGAAAATATCATTTTCTTTCCGAACTCATTCTCCAATCATTATTCAACTATGACATCCTACTTTGATCAAAAGCCCCAAAAGTTAAACATAATTCCTTTATTTTCTTTAAAAATGCTCTTTTGGTCGCAAACCGGTAAAAATTTCAAAACCGATCGAATCAAAGTCCGTTTTTCTTCAAATTTAAAACATAACTCTTTCATAACCTTACAAACATATTCCAAGTTTACACTTTCACAATTTGGGCATCAACTCTTTATTTTTCTCAAAATTTGTCTTTTAAGCAAATAAATCACAAAATTTTCAAAAATTCTAATTAAATTATATACAACTCTAAGCTCCATATAATCAAGTAAAAATACATAAAGAAGTGTAGGAAAAATCCCTACTTCGAGCCAAGAAGCTTTCAAATTTTTCGGCAACAGAAATTAAATTTTTTTGCAGCCAAACGACGCCTTTTCCGCCTTCTACGTTTTAATCCAAAGCACTAGGGGTCAAAAATGACTTATACTAGATCAAACCCAAGAAAAACTAACTTGGAACCTCTTTTCCCTTGTTTCCTTAGGGCAAGAACTCCAAGAATTTCCAAAAGTTGAACAAAATATCTATTTGGTTACTATTTATAGATATATATTTTTTTTTAACTAAACAAATATCTAACCATATATATATACACCTATATATATATCAATTAAAAATACATTTTAACATTTTTAATGACAAAAGTAAATATAATATTTTTTCACCACAAAATATATTTCATTTAATGGTACACACCATAAATATTCACAACTCTTTTATGGTAGTTAAATAATAATAATAAAACCACAACACTATTACATGGTTACTAACGGGTCACAATTCAATCAATTGGGTCCAAAATAAATAGAGTTTAATAATTTAAAATAAATCCGCAACTGATTATATCTCAAATCATGGCCCAAACCACTACAAGAAAAAACACCTTTGGCGATTAAATTTTTAGTCGCCAAAGGTCCTGTTTTTAGTCGCCAAATGTTGAAATTCGGCTTTTCCCGACTAAAAATGTTCGTCGCCCATTTTGTCGCCAATATATGGTCGCAGATGCCTTTGGCGACTAAAAAACAGTTAGTCGCCAATTCTATGGTCTTCAGCGACTAAAGTTTTTGTCGCCAATACTCAATTTCGTTTTTGGGAATTTTACCTTTGGCGACTAAACGGTTTGTCGCCAATAGTTAATTTTTTATTTTATTATTTATACCTTTGGCGACTAAAGTATTTAGTCGCTGAAAGCATTTTCAAAAAAATTTTTTTTTTTTGCCTTTTGCTGCTGCTCAGTTTCGAACTGGTGACCTCCAAGTTCCCAACTTTGTCAAACTTTAGCAACACTCTCTTCCCCACTATGCCACTACAACCTCACGCGAATATTAATGCAACATATATTATTTATATACTATTTATGCCGGTATTAATACAAACTATATATAAATAATTATTTTTATTTAATGTATTTTATGTAAAAAAATAAAGTATTTACTAAAAAAAAAATATTAGAGCACTTTTGGCGACTAAAATTCAGATTTAGTCGCCAATTCTATGCCATTTTGCTACTAAATGCTGCTTTGTCGCAAAAAAAGATTAATTTCCGCCCCAAAAAAAAACTTCCGGCGACTAACCTCATTTTCCGTCGCCAAAACATCCACTTTTGCCCACTAAGTCCACTTTTAGCTACAAAAAATATGTTTGTCGATAAAGGCCCTATATTCGGCGACCAAAGTATTTTTTAGTCGCCAAAACCTATAGTTTTGGCGACTAAATGGTTTTAGTCGGCAAAAACTGTTCCTTTTAGCTACTAACATTTTTTCAGTCGCTAAAACTACTATATTTGGCGACTAAACTGACTTTTAGTCGCTAAAGGCCCTATATTCGGCGACTAAATTGCTTTAGTTGGCAAAAGTGCTCAGGTTTGGCGACTAAACTGATTTTAGTCGCCATTTGTACTACTTTCAGCGACGAATATGCTTATTTTAGTCGCCAATTGTGCATTTTCTTGTAGTGAACACCCAAAACTTAATTTTAAATTCTGCTATAAATTAAACTAAATACCAATCAGTCCGTGAATTTTCATAAAATAAATACTCATCATTAAATTCTGAAATTTTTATCCAACATGCTAAACTCATATGGGAACAACATATAAACATTTCATAATTTTTCTAAGATCGGGCACTATTTTTAAAAAATACAAACCTAACTGTTTTTGCACAGAATTTACAGAAGAATCAAATTAGAAAATTTGCTCAATTAAATTATGTGCTAGCTATTAAAAAAAAAAAATTTGGGTCATTACAACATATTACTTATGGGTTGTAAGGGGATGATCTAAATAAGTGTACTTATTTAATAAGTACATTTATTTGGGTCACATTATCTCTCTATTTTTCTGTACATCTTTTCTTAAAAAGTCAAAAAGTGTACTCAATAAGCAAACCCCAAACAGAGTGTTAATCATGATTTTCAATGTTAGATTATTTTGATTTATTGGTTTTATGTTTGAAAAAAAAAAAAAAATTTGTGTTTTGTGTAATCTCTTGTCCTATCGTAGATTTTGGGTGCGATAGAAGTTTGACATTTTTTAGAAATCAAATAATTAGATTTTTATAGTATAATCAATCAGTCAAAATAATCAATCTTTTAGAATTAACTTTTATATAAAATAATCATTTTTATATTCCAATTGAGAACACCATTGTGTAATTAAGTTAAACATTGAATATCAAATAGAGCATAAGTTCTTATCTTTTCACTAAATTTATCGGATGATACTGGGATACTAATTTAATGTCGGGTTCCTTGTGTATCCATTGTTCGGGTTCATTGCAAAGAGGAAAACATCATTTCAACTAGCTTCTTGGAATTTATATGAATTGTTTATATTTTGTTTTATTATTATTTTGAAAGTATGCATTATCTTATTTAAATTGTAAAAGATAATTATCTGGAAGTTGAATGGTGAGCGATTTTGATTTCTATTTTTAATTTACAAGAAGTTACATCAAATAAGTCTGAAGTCCAAGATAATCCACAATAACTCAATTTGGCTAAAGTTTTTAACCATCCGTAACAAGTGGTTATTTCATGTTAACAGAGCAAGACGAGATCGTCTCAAGTAAATTGTGATTGATGAAAATGGTTGAACTCATGATTTTACGTTGAGAATAGGAAAGACAGCAAGGATATAGGAGGCATAACATTTAGTGAGTGACTTGAATCACATGAGGGGCAGCACTAACTAAGGTATACCAAAAAAATCTTTAAAAAATTCATTAAATACAAAAGGTATAATTTTTTTTTTTTTTTTTGTATTTATTAAAATTTTAAAGATTTATATACAAATATTTTATTTTTAAAATATATTTAAATTAGATACATTTAAAAAAAATTGACTGAAATATTAAAAAAGTTGAAAACTCAACCAAATATGTTGAAATATAATTCAAAATGACATACTTCATAGTCATACTCCATAGGCCCCATCTCGTAAGCATACTGAAGAACACACGGTATCTGTAGGAGAATTTTCAACTTTGAGAGAGCACCAACACAAAAAAGAATACAGTTTTATTACGAACACAAAAATTAAACATCAAAATAAATATTAAATATATATAAATGAGCAAAATTTTATAGAATTTATTGAAGAGACACACTATAATTTTATTGGTCCATATATATTATGTATTTAATTCTATAATTGATTTTTATATTCCTAATAAATAAAGAAGAATAAGACACCTTATGAGATAAAAAGCTTCAATTAGAAGAGAAGAATCAATCCCTGACAACATGAAGTTAGTTGGAATTGGTTCACCAACTGACCTTGAATATAATCTTTAAGGTAATTTCCTAAAAATGTTATGGAAAGACAATTGAAAAACATATATACTTGCATTAGAAATTAAGGTCTCTTTTGACAACACAATATTTTAGTTTGAAAGTTAAAAAGTTACTAAAAAAAATTAAAAAATCAACAATATATACCAAAAAGTCAAATATTCCATTTTCTCTCTATTTTTTGCACATTTTTTCGTAAAAAACCAAAAAGTCATTCCAAACATATTAATTTTTTTACCTTATATTTTAATTAAAAAATAAAAAATTATTAAAATAGTCTGTTCCCAAACGAAACCTTAATAAAAGTATGAAACAAACCACTCAAATTCCATTAGCAATGGGCTGGTAATTTGCAATGGGCTGGTAATTTTTTCCATGGAATATTGATTCTGAACAACTGCATGGAAAAAAGGTTCATGGTTGGATTTTTAGTAGAAGCTGTTTAAACGTGTATCATAATCAAATTTAATTTTCTTATAAACTGATGTAGCGTTTATCATGTTAGTTTACTGAGCGCTATAATGAGAAGATGGTTAAAAGTTAACTTTTTTGGATTTTATAGCTTTTTTTGAAAAAAATGTGTAAAAAATGTAAGAAATGATATGACCCAAAATAGATTAAAAGCTCGAATATGGCTTTTAACTATATTTCCAAAATAACCCTAAGTCTCACTTCTTTTTTTTCTTGTACTATGATAGAATGGAAATAGGTAAGAATGCTGCACTTAACATCATGCCAAATAAGAGATCGCTTTATTTATCAAGACAACTCTTGGTCTTTAGTGAGTCCCAATTCTTATATATATATATATTTCTTTTTTTGTCAATCGGTGAAAATTATTTACACTATAGAGACAATTACATCTAGACAATCATAATTTAACAACTATAGAAGTCCAACAACAAACCCCATAATGCGGTCAGATCCATTTCTTCTTCTTCTCCTCCTTTTTTTTGGTCAGTCATTAAGAAATTATTTATAATATGAAGATAATTACATCCAAACAATCATAACCCAACAACCAACCCATAATGGGCTAAGACTCATTTATTCTTCTTCTTCCTTTTGTTTGTTTTGTTTCCCCCCCCCCCCCTCCCCCTCCCCTTTTGTCAATTGTTGAAAAATTATTTATAATATAAAGATAATTATCTCTCGAAGTCTCAACAGCCAATCCCATAAGAGCATCTGCATCAGGCTTACTATATTAGTTTTGGAGCTATATTAGCCAGACAAGATCCAAATGAATCCTTGAATCAGGCTAGTTACAACAAAATAAATTTTGATATTGTTACAGTGCATCACTTGATGTAGTGGTCGACCATCTAATAAATGTAAAAACTAAGCAATTTTCACCAAGTGGTCGACCACCTAATATCTCTCAAAACTAGGCAAGTTTCACCAAGTGGTCGACCGGATCGACCACTTAATATCTCTCAAAACTAGGCAATTTTCACCAAGTGATCAACCATCCAATCATCTAGCCAGTCGACCACCTAATATCTCTCAAAAGTAGGCAATTTTCACTAAGTGGCCGGTTACCTGGTCATCAATCCGATCGACCACCCAATAAGAAATAAATATTTTATAAAGTTAAATTTTAAAGTAGAGAACCTGATGAAGTGTGTAAAAAAATATTGATTAAAATGCAAAAGTAAATTTTTAATTATAATTTGATTCAAATTTACTGAGTCTGATGAGATGCTCTAATGGGCTGCGATCCATATTTGTATAACATTTTTTTTATCAGCGAAAGTCACGTGAATAGAGCAGGCAAATACTAGGAAAATAATTGGAAATGAGTTTTGAGAGATAGTATTGATGGAATAATATAGTTAGACAATACAAGAAATATAAAAGTCATGTTTTAGTCGACGAAGGTTTTTAGCGACTAAAAGTTTTGGTCGCCATATTAGTTGGTGACCAAGTGTCAGGAAAGGTTTTTGGCGACTAAAAAAATTTTAGTCACCAAAAGAAGTAAAGGAAAATTATCTACAACAGTTTTAGCAACTAAAATTTGTTGTCGCCAAAAGTTGAGAATTATTATTTACAACTAAAATTGTAGTTGCCAAATAATTTTTTTTATGTCATGTTATTGTTTTTTAACTTCTAAATATTTTAGTTGCCTAAAGTTTGATTTTTTCTTTTTGTTACTAAACTTTTAGTCCCGAAAGTTTGATTTGTTTTTGGCCACTATCCCTTTAGTCGCCAAAAATGACTTGTTGAGGTTATTTTTGTTTAGCTACTAAATAATTTAGTCACCTAATGTTTGATTGTTTTTGGCTACTAAACTCTTAGTAGCCTAAAGTTTGAATTGTTTTTACCTACTAAACCTTTAGTCGCCAAAACATTTTTGTAGGTTGTTTTCAATTTTGTAGGTACTAAACATTTTAGTCGCATAAAGTGTGATTTATTTTTTTTGACTACTAAACTTTTAGTTGCCAAAAATATTTTTAAATTATATACTTCCTTTACACCTATGAATTGTTTAGTCGCCAAAAACAAAAAATTATGCTTTTTCTCCAAATTCTAATTTGTTTACAGCCTGTATGTATTCCGTACAACCTGTGCTACATATATGAACAAAGCAATACATATATTATCAATCATTTCACAATACATCTACATCCATTTCACTTCTAACCATCCAAAAATGTGTAACTGTAAATGTAAAATTCCATACAAACCATAGTTCAACCTGTACAATATAATCCAAACTAAAATAATAATTTCATACAAAACATAACTGCAAAAGTTACAAAAATCAAGCCCTCTGTGGGCAAAAAAAATGTATATACTACTATGCGAAATGACCATTTGTCGTAGCAAAAGGAGTTGTATATACCACACCAGTAATTATCAAGTCGATGCCAAAAAATATTTGTACGAGTAATAATAATCCACACAAAAGTGGAGGATGACAAAGTTATCAAGACTATACAAAAGTCGAAATTGTCCTCCATACACAAAAAATGAGTATTTACAAATCCACGCCAAAAGCCATCTACAACCAAAAAAAAAATGCACACATCAGTATTCAGAAATGAATACTTCAATGTAGCTATGTATTCATGTTTTTTGAATAACATACCGTGACTAAGAAAATTTAGTAGCCAAAACTTGAGACAACGCCGACTAATTTAAACTTTAGTCGCCAATTGTACAACTTTAGGCGACTAAATTCTTTTTGGTCGCCAAAAGTGTAAATTGTTTTAGTGAGTTTTGGTGGTTGATTTATATTAAAATAACACAAAAAGTCTCGGATTGATTTATATTAAAATATAAGTAAAATCACTTGTGTTTGACAATTAAAAAAAGTTAATAAAATATGTATTTGTGTATAATATTTTTCAAAGTAGATAAGTGTTTGATTTTTTTTCTCCAATATAATGAGTCAGCAAAAGGTAGTTAATTTAGTACAAGGTCAATTGGGACTGCACATGTATATCATGTTTTTATACTAACATTACCATAATAATAAAGTGTAATCGATTGTTGAATTGCTTATTATTTTATTTCATATAAATGAATTAGAATCAAACACGAGACCTTGTGCTCCTTCCATCTAACATTTTAGATTCAAAATTTCTTATGTGCAATTAATTTGTGTGGGTCAGTTTACACAGGATTTTGTTCCGGTTTTAATTAAACCCCCTAGTAAATGGTAAAATTAGTTCTAGAATTAATCGTTCTAGTGGACTAGATATCGAGTTATTCAAAAAAAAAAAAAAAAAAAAAAAATTTAAACACAGTCATCTTACATGAGTGAAATTTATCCCATCTCATGTGAAATGATTACATCCTTTTATCCTATCGAATTTTGTGTGCATATACATTTTTATTTTTAATTATTTGATTTGTAATCACCAATAATTCAAGAGATTACATAATGTGAAAGAAATTAACTATACACATTTAATTTCTATTTTAACTTTTTATACACACATTTATAATTATTGATATAATACATCTTATATAACCTCTACTAATATTCAATGGCAATGAATGTGCATGAGATGATACATTAAATTTAGTATAAAAAATTAGTAAATGTCATTAAACCTAAAGACCTACTTGCTTAATAGGTTATATTTCAAAGCCCAAATTAATAGAAATAACCAAAAATTGAACCAATTAAATTATTAGAATACCTCACGATCTATTCGAATTGAAGACAATCGTAAATATTTTTTTAGTGTATTTTTTTATAATTTGATTAGAAGTTGAATTTCTGATACATTTTGTACATGCACAACTAATTTAGCTGAATTTGTTGGATTTTAATTTTACACGTGCACACAACATTACTTTAATTGATTTTTTTTTTTTTTTTTTTGTCCATTAGATTTTCGTTGGCTTCTTATTTTACTATAAATATCTAATTACTATTTTTTTTTTTATCAGTATTCATATGTTATTATTATTTTTTTAAATATATATATCCAATATGAATTGGTATCCAAATCCTACTCTCCTGCTATGAACATTCTCAGCTATTAAGCGATAATTCTAAAACATAGAATCTTGTTGACTACAATTTTAAAATTACATGTAATTTGCATTTTTCTTTTCAAAATAATAATAATAATAATATAAATTAAGATTTTTCATATTAATAAAAAAAAAATTGAAGTCACCATTGACTACCTAATATTTTTGGATAAATTTAAGTATCCATAATCTTTGCCATGAAATGTACCATGAAAGATCATGTATGGTCTAGATTTAAACTTGGATTAAATTAGACCACCATATATTAATTGTTTTGAGTAAAATTTTGATAAAATTTTCTAATTTTTGTTTGTCAATAGATTATTTTAAACAAAAAAAAATCAATATATATATTATCACATCATTTATTTGTAAAATGTCAGAAAATTACTGACATAACCAATTCTCAAACCAACCAGAGTATCGGTTCATATTTTTCCTCTAATCTACCTCTCTCTGACTGGTCAAAAATGAGATAAACAAACAAGAGAAGACAGACTTTGACAGTTGACCGTTGCCAATGGAAGCTTGATGAGTTCATACAACCAACGTAACCTTGATGACCTCAGTTTACATATTATACAATAATTTATACAAATTTTAAAATTGAGAATTAATTGGAAAATAATAAACAGTATTTGTTGGCACAATAAATAAATAATTTTATTATTAGTTATTATCTATATAATTGCAAGAGATGTGGCACTTTCCTACTCATTTGGAGGTTATGAGAAGTTATGAATCATTAAACACATGTGAAAAGATGATGAAGGACAAAGTGGAGAATATGGAGCATGAATTGAAGGTTAAAGGAAGTTATAGAGACACAGAGACAAAGTGGAAGATCATGGAGTGTGAAGTGTGGGAGATGAAAGGATATGGTAGTTATTAGGTAGTTTTTTTCCTACAAATGTTTGTCTATAAATAGTCATTCATGGTTACATTGTTGTACGGACATAAAAAATACTGTATTTGATGATAAAGAAATCCAACGAAGAAAATGATCAGCACCACCACGCGATCGTTATCTGCAAGACAAAACACCCACAGCTGTAGCCAGGGGCCCTCCAATGGCCAAGTCAGTCCTCCAATATTATCAAAATATTTAATGGACTAATTCATAAAGAGAAATCGCATACCTTAAACCATGAGGTGTCGCCTATTTATAATATCCAGTGACTTACCTCGCAAGTAATTTGAATGTTCTAGAAGTCCTATCCCAAACAATCTTTAGTTGTTTGAGACTTCTATATTAATAAGATTTCATATCCTGATGAGCTTTGCATAACATAAAACACTAATGCAGCGTTTGATAAGAATTTGACAGCTGTCATACATGTGATAATCCATAACCATGTCATGTGGCAATGCTTAGACCGACATAATTCTTGTGGTTATTTTTATTCCCTCTCAATTGCCCACAAGCTTTCATTCTCTTTGAACCTAGTGAAAGAATGGAAGCTTTCTGTTGTTCTGATAAAAATAGCTGTGTTATATTGCCTAGCTAGAACCATACACGGGTGCTAGGGCTTATTCCAAAATGCCTAACCTTGTTAGGACTTATTCCGAAAATGCCTAGCCTTGTTGAAACTTATTCCAAGAATGCCTAACCTCGTTAGGACTTATTCCGAAAATGCCTTGTCAGGACTTATTCCAAGAATGCCTAAACTTGTTAGGACTTATTCCGAAAATGCCTAACCGTGCTGGGATTTATTCCAAAAATGCCTAACCTTGTTAGAATTTATTCCGAAAATGCCTTGTTATGACTTATTCCAAGAATGCCTAACCTCTTTAGGACTTATTCTGAAAACACCTAATCTTATTAGGGCTTATTCCAAAAATGCCTAATCTTGTTAGAAAATAGCAAAACACCAACTTGCTTATTGGCAAGCAAAACCCGTTTGGCAAGGAATCCCACTGTTGGACAAATCACCAACCTACTCTACAAATTTTTTTAAAATTGGTCAAACCTGCCAACCCACTTTGCCAAGCAAAACCCGCTCAACAAAGATTTTTCAAGTTGGTCAAACCTGCCAACCTACTTTGCTGAGCAAAACCCGCTTTATAAAGATTTTTAAAGTTGGTCAAACTTGCCAACCTACTTCACTAAGTAAAACCCGCTCGACAAAGATTTTTTAAGTTGGTCAAACCTGCCAACCTACTTTGCTCGACAAAGATTTTCAAAATTGATCAAACTTGCCAATCTGCTTTACCAAGCAAAAACCGCTCGACAAATATTTTTTAAGTTGGTCAAACCTGCCAACCTACTTTGCTCGACAAAGATTTTCAAAATTAGTCAAACCTGCCAATTTACTTCACCAAGAAAAACCTGCTTGATAAAGATTTTTCAAGTTGGTCAAATCTGTCAACCTTCTTTGGCTGAGATAACCAACTCGGACAAAGAGTGCAAAAATTTGTTGGTCAAACCTGCTAACCTTCTTTGGCCGAGATAACTAACATGGACAAGGAGTGCAAAAATTTGTTAGTTAGACATGCCAACTTTCTTTGGCCGAGAAAACCAACTGGGACAAAGAGTACAAAAATTTGTTGATCAAACCTGCCAACCTTCTTTGGCCAAGATAACCAACTCGGACAAAGAGTGCAAAAAGGAGTTGGTTAAACCTGCCAACCCACTTTGCCCCCAGTTGTGCAAAGATTTTTCAAAGTTGGTCAAACCCATCAACCAACTTTGCCCTTAATCGTGCAAAGATTTTTCAAAGTTGGTGAAACCTGCCAACCCACTTTGCCCCCAATTGTGCAAGGATTTTTCAAAATTGTAATCAAGGGGTAGCGCAATTCAACTTGCCCACGTGATCCATAAAGTGCGGACTGCATCTCAGCATATTTGACCAAATAGTGGTCTCTATCCACGTTCGGTATATAAAAATTCTTTGTGGCCAGAGTAATAATACATAAAATTCATGCTCTATAGATAACCAAAATCCGGCACAATACATAACATAATATCTTCATGTGCGAAGTAATAATGCATAAAATCCTTACTCCGTAGATAAAAATCCAATATAATGATTAATCTTCCATATCTTCATGGTCGGAATAATAGTATACAAACTTCGTGCTATAATAAAATATCTTTATGCATAAAAATCCATGCATTCTCAAAATTTAATTAAGAACCTGTTTGTTAACACAAGATTTGTCCATATCGATTTACGCTGAGCCCATCACATGGATTTTGAATTTGAATTCAATATTCTATTGATTTCTTGAAATTGATCGCAGGGAGTCCTCTTAGAACCTTATTCCACATGCAAGTATAGAAAAGTTGCATAACCAATTTAATTATTGCTACTTATCTGTTCATCTTTTGCAAAGCTAATATTTGCAAATTCAAAGCTCCACTCCAGTCTTTGTTGTTCAAAGAGGATGACTTTCATCTTGAATTAGAGTACCAAGATAGGTCTTCAAGTTGTTGAACATGTGATTAGCCCTTCTTAGCAGGATTAAAATCCGAGGTTTTCATTCAATTATTTACACAAATACCCATGTAAAAGAAGCATATAAAGAAAATAATGCAGTAGTTTGATATTATCCCACAAATATCAATTCCACTAAAAGAACTGCAGTGAGCACCAAGCCGATATAATCTACTCTGGTACCATGAATGCAAAAGCCTTGTGTAGCCAAACTCTTATAATTGACAAAAGATTTGATTTGGCAGGAGATACCCAATTCATGAATATTTCATAATAGAATTAATACACTTCGAGAAGTGCAATCATGCACACCCAATAGCTTGTATAGAGAAAAACAAACGAGGATAATCTCCTCCAGAACCACACGGGATATAATAATATATAAATATAATCTTCTTCGTTGGATTCAATCGTTCCCACAGAAGACGCCAATTATACGGACGTAAAAAATACCATATTTGATGATAAAGAAATCCAACGAAAAAGATGATCAGCACCACCACGTGATCGTTATCTGCAGGACAAAACACCCCCAACTATAGTCGGGGTTCCTCCGATGCCCAAGTAAATCCTCCAATATTATCAAAATATTTAATGAACTAATTCATAAAGAGAAATTACATATCTCAACCCAAGAGGGTGTTACTTATTTATAATATCCAATGACTTACCTCACAAGTAATTTGAATGTTTCAGAAGTCCTATCCCAAACAATCTTTAGTTGTTTAAAACTTCTATATCGATAAGATTTTATATCCTGATGAGTTTTGCATAACATAAAACACTAATGCAGTGTTTGATAAGAATTTGACAACTGTCATACATGTGATAATCCATAACCATGCCACGTGGCAATGCCTAGACCCACATAATTCTTGTGGTTATTTTTATTCCCTCTCAATTGTAAAAGACATCCAACTCAAATCAAAGACAATTGATTTCTATTTTTTCTTGTCAATTATATTTCTTTGTCATTTATATTTCCTACACTTTATTTTCAACACTTCTTTTTCAAAGCATAGGAGTAGAGGTAATTTTATGCACTTCCTTTTCAGAGCATAGGAGTAGAGGTAATTAATTGTTACTTTGATTGTTCACTCAATCACCCTAATTGTTCACTCAATCATCTTTCTCCGTCTCTCTCCTTCTTTTAATTTTTCTTCTCTACACTTGGCAATTTTGAAGTCTTCTTCATTGAGGCAAAAGAACCGTCAACACAATCATTTGATAATTGGCTTGAATTTAATCTGTAAGGATTTTTCAATTCTTGCAGGCACGCTCGCATTTATGGTATTTTGCTTCGTAGGAAAAATAAACCAACAAATTTTTGGCACGCCCAATGAGACATCAAGTGTAAGAAATGAAAAATGAATTGGATTCATCTATTCCAAATAGCCTAAATGAAATCTTTTGGTGTAAACAAAAAATTTTGGATCTTCAAGAAGAGATCCATTTTCTTGTTGAAACAAACTTCTATCCATTAAAATATTATTTGGTGGAAGAAAAAAGACAAGATTTAATTGGAGAAATTCATAAACTTGATAAGGAAGTTTGCCAATGGAATGATGAGTTGTCAACTCTCACTACCAAGTCTTTAATCGAGGCTTTAATGGCCGAAATTGGTGAATTTTTTCATAATTCTTTCATTGTCGAAAATGCAAAAAGAAAGAGTTCATTTCATCAATGACTCGGGGGTTAACAAACACATTTTTAAAGAGCCAACTTATGAAAATCACATGGCCAAAAAGCCCAAACATGGTTAAAACCGATGTTCCATATAAGGCTCGGGGGGTTAAAAAACTCATTCTTAAAAAATCAAGCCATGGAAATAACATATTTATGAAGGATTTTCATAAGCCATTAATGGCTAAAATAAAAAAAACAACCCTGTTTATCAATGAATAATGAAAGTTATTTGGCCAAAGAACATCTTCTTAGACCAAACGTGATCAAAGATGATGATCAACCCATTGTTGATGGATTTAAAATATTTGACATTGTTGAAAATGTCAAAGCATTTGAATTTCCAAGGCTATATTATTCCATGACTTTCAATGTTCAAAACCAATTTTGGATTTGTGGGCTACATCAAAATTTAATTTTAATAAAATGGCTAATAAAACAATCATCTTTAAGCATTGTTCGTTTAAAGCTTCTAAAATATGCCATGACCACCTTCGAAGCAAGGTTTTGGTTCTTTTTTTAACGAAATTAAATCATGTTAAAAGAACCTTCGAATCCCTTCGAATATATTAATTAATTTCCAAATATGATCTAAATTGACGCACAACTCTTCATGAATTTGAGGTTCCCCATTTTGAAAGAGTTGCGGGAGATAATGATGGCACCATAAATAAGTAATTTTATTATTAGTTATTATCATTAAACACATTAAACACACATGAAAAGATGATGATTCGTAACTCTCCTACTCATTTGGAGGTTATGAGAAGTTACGAATCATTAAACACACCTGAAAAGATGATGGATGATAAAGTGGAGAACATGGAACATGAATTGGAGGTTAAAGGAAGTTATGGAGACATACAGATGAAGTGGAAGATCATGGAGTGTGAAATGTGGGAGATATAAGGATATGGTAGTTATTAGGTAGTTTTTTCCTACAAATATTTGTCTATAAATAGCCATTCATGGCTACATTGTAGAGGACATTCAACTCAAATCAATTTTTCTTGTCATTTGTATTTCCTGTACTTTATTTTCAACACTTCCTTTTCGAAGCATACGGGTAGAGGTAATTTTATGCACTTCCTTTTCAAAGTATAGGAGTAGAGGTAATTAATTGTGTTAGGTTTTTATTCTTGGTAACCCCGTTTGACAAAACTCCTTTAAGTTGTATTTGTTTTCGCACTATTTATTTCAGTGAGACTATGAGTGTTTAGATGCGAATCCAACCAGAATTGTGCCTTGCAGAGAAGTTTTGTGATGTTAATTCTTTCAAGATTGCCACTTTGCTGATTATGACGGGGATCGAGCTGCCCGGTCAGCTCACGGGGGTCCAAGGGGGTAGTGCCCCTTGGCGGGTTCGAGGCAGCGCCACGGCGGGGTCGAAGGGCAGTGCCCTTGAAGCAAAATGCAAAAATGCATTCCAAATTGCCTGTCCGCTCGAGCGGACATTCCCCCGCTCGAGCGGAGAATGCTGGGTTTCAGAAGTGTGTTTGCTTGCAAAAATACTGGATGTTGTTTTTTCCCGCTCGAGCGAAACTTTCCGCGCTCGAGCGTAGGTCCGCTCGAGCGGCCATTTTGACGCTCGAGCGGAGATCGCGGGACAGTTTTCTATAAATGCGTGTTTCAGTCCAAATCTAGGATTACGCCTCCAGATCTTCTTCTTGGGTTCTAGGGTTTATATCTGGGGCTATTTTGCTAGTTTTCATTGATGTTTCATTGAGTATTCAACTCATGGTTTAAGAAGTATACATCAAAGGATTGTTTGTTTATTCTACACAAAAGAGAGAGTTGTTCTTCGGTGGATTCTGAAGAATTCGAGCCTGAAGCTTTGGTGGATTCTGGAGTGGCTCATCGTCAAGATAATTCCGAGGTGAAGACGGGGTTGGAAGAGGCACATAGGGGTTGGTTCAATTCGGGCGTGGATTCGCTAGGTAATTAAGAGTATACATGTGTAATTCATTTATATTTTCTTAGTGGATTGTTTTGTGGCTGTTGCCCGTGGTTTTTTATCACAATTGGAGGTGCTCCAACTGTGGTTTTTCCACGTAAAATCGTTGTGTCAATTTGTCTTGATTGTTTGATTGGGATTGTTGTTTACTGCTTAAAATTGATATTTAATCACAAATCAACATCTAGGGGATTTCTAGATTTTTCAAATTGTTACTTTGATTGTTCACTCAATTACCCCGATTGTTTACTCAATCATCTTTCTCCTTCTTCCTCATTCTTTTAATTTTTCTTTTCTCTACACTTGGCAATTTTGAAGTCTTCTTCATTGAGGCAAAAGAACCGTTAACACAATCGCTTGATAATTAACTTGAATTTAATCTGTAAGGATTTTCAATCCTTACTGGCACGCTCGCATTTATGGTATTTTCCTTCGTAGGAAAAATAAGCCAACAGTATTACTATGAATTCAAAAATTTTACCTTGAATTTATTAAGAAGCATTAATTTAAGGTTTATGGGTTAAGTCTAATCTAAAGGGTATTAAATACTCAGTGCATGATATTGTTGCTAATCTGAAGCAGGTCAGAAGTTGTTTGTAAGCCAATGGAGGAGGGTGCTGGTGTATTAGTCCTGATATGAGGATGTCCTTGTTGTGTGGCTGATTGGTCTTTTTTTTTTATTTTTTTTTTATGTATCTCTGTTTGTGGATTGGTGTCTCGCCAATTTGTGGGTTTAGTGCTAGCAGATGATTGCACTTCTTCTTTGGTGCCAACCTAGTTGGGATCATGGTGTGTTAGCTATGATGTTTTTTGTACTTCCCTCCTTTATTGATGTAAATTGATGCTTGTACTTGCATGTTTTCATCAATAAAGTTTCTCTTTTTCTTTGCTAATCAAAAAAAAATATTTAGACCCTACACTATATCGTCACCCTCACAAACATACTACCCAGAAAATTTAGATAAATTGTTTTTGGATAGTAGACTTTCTCAATGAAAAAAACAAACAAGCAAAACTTGAGTGAAATTGTAATGATACACATCTCCAAGGGAATTAGTTAAAGGCAAAACTTCATATGTCTATTCCTTATATAAAAATAAATAAAACAAATTATAAGAGAGATTTTATTTTATCCCATATAATTTACTTCATATGTAACATGCTTCTCTATATTTTAAAAATAAAGGTAGCGTTTGGCTATGTGTTGGAATTGTGATTTCAATCAAAACTTTTTTCAAAACTCATAACTGAACAAATTTTTTCAAAATTCAAAACTCAATTCAAAAACTATTCTCAAAACTCATAACCAAATACACAATCCAAGACTATTTTCAAAACTCTATTTTCAAACTCTTACTTCATGTGTAATATGCTTCTTTATATTTTAAAATTATAGATGTAAAGCCAAATAGTCTATGGATTAAAATGTAACGTCTGACATTACGTCTAAGTTAACAAGTAGTGTAAAATATGTGTCTTGACATTAGAGGTTATGTGTTCATATCAAATGTCAAAGGAAAATCACAAGTGGAATAAAATATAAGAAGGTAAAAAGAACTTTGAGTCTCGAATATATGGCAAAAATATCCGTGATTTATTTATATACAAAGATATTTCAATTTTTTCACTTAAACAGTTCACAGCACAGATGGTGTATTTTAGTCTATAAATCACAGTGAGTTATGTGTTTATTTTTAAATGTCAAGGAAACAAATCTACAACTCATTTGAGTTGCTTATAGCTTTTTATTATTATTATTATTTTTATTTATTCTGAGAGTCAATTTCAGATTGTTTGATGCAACTTCTACTTATTGTTTATTATACAGAAATAATTTAAATAAACTAAAAATAATAATTATTTGAAAGTTAAGAGGATGAGTGCCTTTAAATTCTACTTTATGATTATCAATTTTTAATGGGCAAATTATACTTTGCACTCCTGTACTTTATCCAAATTTCACTTTACCTCTTGACTTTTTATTTGTCTCATTTAGCTCTTTACATTTCAAGTCAAGTTACAATTAGATTTAATCAAAAATAATCGTTTCAAAAGTTGACGGAAAAACTAAAGTGTAGAGGCTCAAGTGAAATTTTAGTGAAATTAAAAGGGTGTTGAAAATTAAAGTAAAAGGATTAAAGTAAGATTTTGATAAAAATATATGAATGCCAAGTGTAATTAATATTACTACGTGACTATTCTCCTGGCATTATGCAAATAGACTAAAGTGTTACTTGATTTAAAATTTAAAAGATTATTTAAGACAATTAAAATATCAAGAAATAAAGTAATTTATATGTGAAGTATAATTTTTTTATTTTTAATAAATTATACCAAATAAGTGAATTTTTTTGGCGTCTGAGTAATGGTGTATGGGTTGCACTCCATACGTACCATGGTATGAAGAAGAGATTATTTCATTTTTATCCCTATACTTTGTCACGATTTTCAATGACCCCCCAAGATTACTCTTGTTTTCACGAGTACCTCCATACTATTTAAGTTACTATCAGATTTCAAACGGAAAAAGTTTAAAAAATTACATTTTGATCCCAAATTTCAAAAGAAAGATGCAGACCTATCCTTTCTTACTAGCAAACCACCACCAGCAACCACTACTTCAAGACCTTCTATCTCCTTCATCATAACTCCGTTTCGCCTCATTTTTACGTCGTTGGATTCAACTCACGGTCTAGTTTTTGTATCACATCTCACACATGTTGTTCTTCCTCTTTTTGCATGCTATCGGAGCTCCGAAAGTTGATAAAAAAAATAAGACTTTTCTTCTTGTTTTCGAATTTTCTTCGAGCCATCTTTCAGACTTCATATCTTTCTTGATTCTTGACGGTTCTACTTCATTCTTTCACCATTCTCTTCACCTCACTTCCTACTTCACCCTACACTACCTCGCTTTCTCACTTCCTCATGTAATGAGTGGTTTTGGTATGCTAAAAATTGTCCGAAAACTAATTTCAAAAATTTCAAAGCATTCATCTTTTGTTTCTTTCTTCTCCATCTTCCTCATTCTTCTTCTTCTTCTTCTTCTTCTTCTTCTTCTTCTTCTTCACTTATAACATGATATGGAACATGGTTCTAAGTGGTGACGGAACTAGTGATGGTAGTGGTGGCGATAATAGAGTTCGGTGGCATGAAGTTAGTGGTTCGGGTAGTGATCTTCTTCTTCTTCTTCTTCTTCTTCAATTATATGCATACATATCATCTTTCCTACTAGAATTTTCTCATTCTATTTGAATGGGACATCATGCCTGTAACGCCCCAAATTTCTAGTCCAAATGATAACACAACAATCATGGCTCTTTCAAGGAAAACCGAATATAAATCTTCAAATTCTAGGTTTTCTCACCAAAACTACACAACTCAAATCTTTTGAAAGAAAACTTTCCAAAATCATATTTTGTTCAATCAACAAAGATCAAAACCCATAAGATCATTTTAAAAGAACAAGAGACAAACCCACTTTCAAAATCGCTCAACTTCTTGAATCAACAATCAATTTTCAAAATTATCGAAAGATGATTTCGAAAATCATATAGATCTTGCAAATATATATATAACTCTAAGAAAATCCCTACCTCAAGTTTTGAAGAAGAAATAAGATGAAACCCCAAAATTTACGGAGTCGAAACTCGATCTCCACTGCACACAACGAAGCCCTCGAGAAGTTATACAACTTTGATGAAGAACTTCGGTCTAACTCCCAACGGATTTGGAGGAATCAAAGAGAGAATATGACTTCTAGAGAGAGAAACTCTGGATCTGGAAATTTTGGAGAGTTTTAGAGAGAGAGAGAACTGAAAAAGTGGTCTGAAATCTCCCCTTACGGACTGATATAAAATGGTTCACTCGAGCGTGAAATACAGTTTCCTATAAGCAATTTCGAATGCATTTTGCATTTTTGCTTCGGCGAGCTAACCGGGCAGCTAGACCCCTATAAATTGACCGGGTCAAAATCGAGATCGCTACAACCTTCCCTCCTTAAAGAATTTCGTCCCCGAAAATTCAAATTAAACTACCTAAACAATGGGGGGTTTCTAGCCATCAAAACCATGCTATTTCATTTTAAAATCACAATATTAACTCTTAATCAAAATTTTTTTTTTTTTTTTTTTGCCATTTCCATCATGGTTATCTCATTAACAACAACCGTCCACATTAACCTAAACATGAAGCAAAGAAATAACAATCCGTAACTACTTCATGCTTAACATAACAACATACATAACAACATGTGGTCAACAATTTTAAAACATTTTCCTCATACACTAGGGAATATTACAAGGAAAAACAACTTAAGCATTTTCAAACAAGTCCGAATACTTAGAACGGACTTCCGCCTCCCGTTCCCACGTCGCTTCTTCAACCCCATAGTGTCTCCACAACACCTTTACCAATGGTATAGTTTTGCCCCGTAGCACTTGCTCCCGAGTATGTAATATTTGAACCGGTCGTTCTTCGTAAGAGGCATCCTCATCTACCTCCAAGTCAATCCAATCAAGCACATGAGAAGGGTCGGGTTCGTACTTCCTAAGCATAGCTACATAAAATACATTGTGAACTCCCGAAAGTTGTGACGGTAAAGCTAACCGGTATGCCACTTCCCCAATTTGCTCTAAGATCTCAAAAGGACCAATGAACCTTGGGGATAATTTGCCACTTTTACCAAATCTCATCAAACCCCGCCTTGGTAAGATTTTTAGAAACACAAGGTTACCAACTTCAAATGATAAAGGTCGTCTCCTCTTATCGGCATAACTCTTTTGTCGGCTATGGGCCTTAACTAACCTCTTCCGAATGAGAACAACTTTCACGGTTGTCTCTCTAACAATTTCTGGACCCAGTAACAGTGCATCACCCACTTCGGCCCAACAAACTAGTGATCTACAAGGTCGGCCATACAAGGCCTCAAATGGTGGCATCCCAATACTAGCTTGGTAACTATTGTTGTAAGCAAACTCAATCAATGGTAAGTGCCTTTCCCAAGGCCCCTTAAAATCAAGGACACAAGCTCTAAGCATGTCCTCCAAAATCTGAATAGTGCGTTCCGACTGTCCATCGGTTTGAGGATGATAAGCGGTGCTAAGAGTCAACTTAGTTCCCAACGCCTCTTGAAGGCTTTGCCATAACCGAGTAGTAAAAAAAGGATCCCTATCCGACACAATAGTCACAAGGACTCCATGAAGTCGAACTATCTTTCTAATGTACAACTCTGCCAAGCGTTCAATTAAGTTGCTGGTGCACATCGGAATGAAATGGGTAGACTTAGTCAACCTATCAACAATCACCCAAACGGCGTCATTGCCTCGTTGTGTTCTAGGAAGTCCAACTACAAAATCCATGGTAACACACTCCCATTTCCATTTGGTTATCGATAAGGGTTGTAACAAACTCCCTGGTCTTTGGTGTTCGGCCTTCACTTGTTGACAAGTAAGACACTTCGACACAAATAAAGCGACATCCCGCTTCATGCCCCTCCACCAAAACTGATGACTAAGATCATGATACATTTTAGTGCCTCCTGGGTGTACCGCAAGGCGTGAGTGATGGAACTCCCAAAGTACTTCCTCTCTACAAGATTCTAGTACAAACAAACGGTCTAGGTAACGTACACTCAGATCCGAGTGAACGTTCAAACCTTTCTCTTCCTTCCCATTAGAAATCTTAACACGGATTGATTCCACATCACGGTCTCCTCGTTGTGCCTCTATGACCTTACTAACCATGATAGGTTGAACATTCAAAGTAAACAAGGTAGCACTCTCTCCGGACTCACCCAAGTGCAAATCAAACTTGCCAATAACATCTAGCATATCCCATTCCGAAATGGCCATACTTGCCAAGCTACTCACAGATTTTCGACTCAAAGCATTGGCCATCACATTGGCCTTCCCCGGATGATAGTGTAACTCAAAGTCATAATCCTCCATAAATTCCATCCACCTCCGTTGTCGTAAATTCAAGTATTTTTGAGAAAACAAATACTTTAGACTCTTATGATCGGAGAAAACCTCAAACTTCTCACCATACAAGTAATGCCTCCAAATTTTCAAAGCAAAAATCACCGCTGGTTATTCTAGATCATGGATGGGGTAATTTTTCTCATGAGTTTTCAATTGTCGTGAACCGTAGGCCACAACTTTTCCCTCTTGCATCAAGACACAACCAAGTCCATCCCCAGACGCATCACAATAGACATGTAATTCAAACCCCTTTCCAGAATTATCAAAACCAGTGCGATAGTCAATCTAGTCTTAAGCTCTTGGAATGACTTTTCACAAGCCTCACTCCACACAAATTTGATACCCTTTCTAGTCAACCTAGTCAAAGGTGCAGCTAGTCTAGAGAAGTCCCTTACAAAACGTCGATAATACCCTGCTAATCCAAAGAAACTCTGGATTTCAAAAACATTCTTGGGTTGTTCCCAATCCTGTAGAGTCCACAGTCACTTCCTTTCTAGACACTACATGCCCCAAAAACTTCACCTCTGTTAACAAAAAGTCGTATTTTTCAAATTTGGCATACAATTGGTGCTCACTATGTAAACCAAGCACTACCCACAAGTGAGTCTCGTGTTCCTCTTCAGAGGTTAAATAAATCAAGATGTCATCCACAAAGATGACCACAAAACGGTCCAAGTATTCTCGAAAAATTTTGTTCATCAAATCCATAAAGGAAGCCGGTGCATTGGTCAACCCAAAAGGCATTACAAGGAATTCATAGTGGCCATAACGAGTACGAAAGACCGCCTTCTGAGTGTCCTCCTCCTAAACTCTCAACTGATGGTACCCCGACCTCAAATCTATTTTTGAGAAGCAATGAGACCCTCTAAGTTGGTCAAACAAATCATCTATTCTGCGTAGAGGATACTTGTTCTTAACTATAACTCTATTCAACTAGCGGTAATCAATATACAACTACAATGACCCATCTTTCTTCTTCGCAAAGAGAGCTGGCACTCCCCAAGGCGATGTACTAGGGTGAATGAAGCCCTTGTCTAAAAGTTCTTGGAGTTGAATCTTCAACTCATGCAATTCAGCGGGTGCAAATCTATACGGTGACATGGAAATCGGTGCTGTGCCAGGCACTAATTCAATGGAGAACTTGATCTCCTGGTGAGGTGGTAAACTAGTAAGATCTTCTGGAAAGACATCTGGGTATTCACAAACTACCCTTGGTAACTCAATACGAGCCTCGTCATCTCACTATCCAAGAGAGTTGCAAGAAGGCCACTAAGCTTGCTCCTACTATGAGGGTCAACAACTGGCGACAAGGTTTTATTAACTCGGTTCTCCAGAAAATAGAAACGATCACAACCCGAAGTGTACACCGTAACTGTCTGATGGTAACAATCAATCACAGCTTGATAAGAACACAACAAGTCCATGCCTAAAATGACATCAAAACTCGACATATCTAGCAATACAAAAGCAAATAGAAGTTGACACTCGGCAACTTCTATTTCACCACGACAACTCAGGTCTAAATCAACTGTACCCCCAACAAGTGACTCTGCTCTGAGTGGAGGCACTAATCGTGCTACCTCTAACCCCAGTGCAGAAGCAAATGCAGTAGATATAAATGAATGAGACGCTGTAACAATGCCCGCGGGGGACCTCGCTACAGTTCGGACTCCCTTTTTGTTTGTTGCGGTTCTTAATCTGAACCAAAGAGTCCAACTCTGGCAAATCGTTTTGAGAAAAATAGATTTTTGAAAAGAAGTGCCAAACATGGACTGCTTTGCCAGATACAGAGTCGCCACCTAAATATTTTATAATGGGAAATTTAGGAAACCCTGACTCGGTGCCAAAGGCCACGTGTCCGTCATCACCAAAGTTGCCTCGGCTCGGGAACTTGGGTACGATTGGGGAAGGTCAGCTATGAGCACCCCCTCTCGCCCAGTCCGAAAACCGGCCTCTACTAACCATGATATCCGTTTTTGAAAACGTTATGTGTTCTTATTCCGGTTAATTAGCCTAGAATTACTACGTTATGTGCACAGCAAACAAGTATAGACCAAATCGCCTAAATTGGAACAAAACATCGCGTGTTCGTCTTGAAAATGGTTTGCTACTCGCAAGTAGGCTAAAATGCAGGTTTTGCCACCCTCAAGTGGGCTTTTGAAAAGATGGTTTTGCCACTAACTAGTAGGCTTAAAACTCACAGTTTTAATGCACTATCCCAATTCAGGCAATTCGACCTCCATCCACAGGCATTCAAGCAGTTATATCACATAAGCAGCTAGCCTCATGGTAATCATGCTATTTATGGCAACACTCACACACATGCAAGGATGCTAAAGCATAAAAACTCACCTAGTACTCCAAGCCAAAACAGAAACCAGTTAGTAATCATATGCATGATCCTAGTTCATGTTAAGTGACTAATGCAACACAAGCAAGAGTGTAATCTAGACAGGCTCGGTTATCCTAAACATGGCATATGGAATGCTACAAGTAACAAGTATTCAATTTGGAAATTGAAATACAATGCAGTTAGCGTGATGTACCGAGCCCGGTGCATGTAAGACAAATGTATGGATGCACGCATGCATAGCATGAGGTATGCTAAAATAAACGTGCCCTAATCTACCATCATAAGCAGGTAAATAAAAGGGAAGGAAGAAGTGGGGGTTGGAAAACATGCACACCACTCACCCACACTTATTACAGATTTGCCCTCGCTCGGAGGGACCAAAAGAATATACAGTCCCAAATAATACAGTCCGAATACAGAATAAATTATTACAAAATTTCTAATTTAATTAACAAATTAAATGCAAAAGGGAAAAGGCCGCAGCCCCGCCTCGGGATGCGCGAATGATTCATGTTTGACTTGTCTTGCCCGGAAACTTACTGCCATAGCACTGTTGCCTCTGTTTACACTGCTTAGCTTCTCTGAAAATTGCACAAGTCTCAGGACAGGTTCTTTGCACACTGTGGAACACCACCGGCTGGGAGGGATGGCCACCGGCCATGGGAAATGACCACCGGCCACAAATTAATCCATCGGCAAACAATGGATGGCCGGTCGGCACTATATGCAGCCGACCGGCCAAAACTTCCTGCAGAACCTGCAATTGATAGCAGCAGAGGGCAAGCAGTGTATGGCATGGAATTTTCAAGCAAATGTGTGCACCAACACATCCCTTATCATGTTTTTGACTCAAAGGGGTATGTTCCTTGATTCTTGGACCACCAATCGCGCATTTTGATGCGTGATGGCCCAAGAAACCAAGTATGCATTTTGATTTCAAATGTCATACAAACCAAATAAACACATAAAGCCCAACCTCTATCACTTGATCAAGAGGCAAGGCATGCATGCCAAATGCCACCTAAGCATGCAATCTAAACATGCGACATGAACATGCAAGCAAGTAATGTACACTAGACACATGACCTAAGCAAACAAGCATGCAAGGCATGAAACAAGGCAATAACATTTGAGTAACATGTCAAGCATGGATTTAAACTAATTTGGGCAGCTCTATACTAGGCCCAAAACAGTGGCTAAATGTCATGGAAATGAAGGCTAGTGTACACACAAACATGCATGCATATAAGGTCCAACACTTAGGCATATTAAAGCAACTTTTAAGCACACTTAAAAGGCACAAACATGGATATATGGCATGCATATTAAACTCTGAAAACATGCAAGAATATGGTGCCAAACCAATTAAACCAAGCAATCAAAGCATGTAAACAAGCCCAAAGCTTGAGACCAATCAAATGGCTCAAACCATGGCCATGCCAACCAAACCCCAAAGGGCCAAGGGGACCCCAAACAGCCCCAATGTGGTTCTAAACAAGACCAAAGACACACCTAGATGGCATCTAAATGGTCTAAACATACAAGCATACAAAAGAGGCCAAACATGGAGCATAAGATGACAACCTTATAGAGCATTAAAGAGACATCAAATGCAAGCATATAGGCACACCATGAGGACTGAAATGGCATGACAAATGGTTCCAAACCACTGAAACAAAGCAAGGATGGCATGCTAGAGGGGTCAATGCTTGAGGTATACAAGAGAGGTTGCATGGTAGCTATACAAAGCAAAGCATGGATGACTCAAATGACCCAAAATAGTCCTTAAGCATGTCAAAACAAGCATAAAAGCTTCACAAAGCTAAGCCAAAACAAGTAAGCATAGTGGTCCAAATGCTAGATACATGTTAAGGCAATTTCATGGCATTACAAGACAAGTATGCTAAGCATGCATGGTGTGTCTAAACCAAGTAAAAACAGAAGTAATACATGGCAAAATACTACCAAATAGCACTTAAGACATGGCCAACATGCACTTAAAAATGATGCTCACACATGAGGCTAAAATGGGACTTTTTGAAGACAACAAGAAGAGGGGATGGCCCTCTCCTTCTTAGGACCTTAAACCACCATCCCCACCACTGAAATCCCTCAAGATTTCAGTGGTGAGGAGGCCCAAACAAGGTGGTCCCGAAGTTCACCAAAAATAGCACAAAATGGGGCCAAACAAGGACTAAGAGGGGGTAAACGACCCCAAACACAAAAGTGTCCTTAATGAAGTATCTTAAACACAAAAAAAACAGAACTTTTTTATGTTATACACAAAGCTCAAAACCGCAAGCAAGACAGGCTAAAATCTGATGCAAAAACGGGGAATAAAAGAGGGTTAGATGCTCACCCTTGTAGACCAACGGGGACAGCAGCTTTTGGTCCAAAAAACCAGCTCCTTAGCCTCTGAAAATGGCCTCCAAGGAGCTTAGATGGATGATGGAGAGGTGTGGTTGAGAGTTGGTGTGCAAAGGGGCCAAGAACCACTCACTTTGGAGCACTCTAACACATACAAATGTAGAGAGAGATATAGAGAGAGAGTGATATATATTCTATATATATCAGATTTTCTAACCCTTGAAATGGGTGGAGAGGCCCTCTTTATATAGACAAGGTAATGGCTCAAAGCTTCTAAGAGAAGCTAACACAAAAAGGGTCAAGGGGGTTAAGCTTCTTGGAGAAGCTTGGACCAAAAGGGCCAAGAAGGCCAAGCTTCTTGGAGAAGCTAGACAAAAGAGCCATGCTTCTTGGAGAAGCTAGGCAAAAGGTTCAAGAGGTGCAAGCTTCTCTTGGAAGCTAGAAAGGTGCAAGCTTCTCCAAGAAGCTAACAAGGTTCAAGCTTCTTGGAGAAGCTAAAAAAGATTCAAGCTTCTTGGAGAAGCTAAAAAAAGGGTCAAGCTTCTTGGAGAAGCTAAAAAGGTTCAAGTTTCTTAGAGAAGTTAAAAAGGGTCAAGCTTCTTCAAGAAGCTAAAGACCAAGGGTTCAAAAGGTTCAAGCTTCTTGGAGAAGCTAAACCAAGAGTTCAAAAGGTTCAAGCTTCCTCAAGAAGCTAGAACCAAGGGTTCAAAAAGGTCAAGCTTCCTCAAGAAGCTAAAACAGGGGGTTCAAAAGGTTCAAACTCCCCTCAAGAAGAGGTCTCGGCCAACCAAATAGGTCACCGGCACAATAAAGTGCCGGTTGGCTAAACATAATGCCGACCGGCCATTATTTTTAAGAAACAATGGCCGGTGGCAAACATGTGCAGCCGGTGATGATAGGGGAGGGCCGATGAGGTGTGAGGATGGCCAACAAGCCATTCCCTGCCCTTCAAGGCAAAAACACAAGTGTTTGGTGCCAAAACCGAACACGAAGCAGTCGAGTCAAGGGGTCCTGAGGTGAGGCGCGCTGCCAAGGCCTCCGGGAACTCGAGACGAACACAAACATGGATAATCACCGAGTGTTCAAACGGTGACGTCCAAGTCTTGAGGACGGTCAAAAATGGGGTGTCTACAGACGCACTTGTGTCTATCAATACATTAGCCAAAGAATTACACACAACAAAAATACCTCTCATAACTGAGGATTCTAGCAACTGCTATGGCACGGTAACAGCATACACACGCCCCTGTGGCCCCTGATTAACTTGCTCCCCTCTCGGAGCATAGGCCTGTTGTACTGACTGAGCCGAAGTGGCTCCCTGATTAACTCGCGAAGCTTGCACTGATTGAGCCTACTGGTGGCTTTGAGTATGCCTCGACCTTGATGCGCTAGATGCGCCTCCCAACTGTGGGCAAGTTCTTGTCGTATGCCCTAGCTGACCACACTGATAACAATTAAACCCTTGACCTTTATTCTGAGACTGAAACTGACTTTGAGATCGGTTAGGTGGTGGTAACATTAACTGCCCTCCTCCCTTCTGTGGGCATGAGAAGGCTTTGTGACCCGGTTGGCCACACTTGAAACACGAGAAGCTACTTGATGCACTTTTTCCCGGACTAGGCAAAGGAAAAGTGGATCTAGACTACTGTGGTTGGGACTGGGATGGATAGGTGTTCCTGCTCTTCTTGTTCTGCCTATAGTCTTCTTGAGCTCCTAAACCTTGAACTCCAAAGCCTCTCCTCCTCGGCTTGTATGGAAATTTGTACGTGTCCTCTGTCTCCACAAGACGGTCATATTCCCGAATCATATTTTCGACAAGCTTGAACATAATTTTTGTTTCAATTTCTTTTCAAATTCAATCAACGGTGCTCTTCCGTTGCCACCCAACTCTGGTGCAAATTTGGACAAACTAGAGAAGACCCCCTCAAACTCGACCACAGGCATGTTGAGTTGTTTGAGGTCTTTAAACTCTTACCTCAATCTCTCCCTAGCAGTGGGGGGTATGTACATATCTTGGAAAGTAACCACAAAGGCTTCCCATGTCGGCTCTAACTCTACCTTTGGCATATTTCCACCATTGACCCACATCTCCCTTAAGGTAGTAACTCGCTAGAGTCACTCTTAGTTCATTATCTTCGATGTGAAGCATCTCAAATGTCTTCACAGTTTGTTCGAGCCACTCATCCACTTTCTTGGCCTCGGGGCCACCATGGAACTCATCCGGTTTGGCCCACAAGAACTCTCTAGTAAGGAAACTCGCCCTTGACTCCGCGGTGTTCTCTTGGGCTTGATTCTCCACCCTCAACAAGTTCATAGACTCTCTTAAAGCCCTTGCCATTTCTCGAGCTAGGGCCCCCATTGCGGTTTGACCCGCTTATCCCACCTGCTCGGCTACATTAGCTTGCCTGCTTGCTCAGCCATATTAGCTTGACCGAACCCTTCTTCTTGCATCGGAACCCTATGAACCGATACCTCATGCATACCTCGGCGAGCCCCACCATGCCTCCCGCCTGTACCACCACGGACTTGACCCCTTCCTGACATCCTAATAAAGGATACAAAAGAAATAATTGAGCACATTAACTCATATGTGCTCGTAACTTGACTCATACGTTCAACTACAACAATTCCATATCTTTCTCTACCATATACACAATTCAATTTCACTGCACATAAGCACTTAGTCATGTAAACACATATGAACTGTTCTTTTACGATGAAATCCGTCCCATGAAAAAACCAAGAATTTTGAGTAGAACGAGTATTGATCAAGTACCCTTCTAATGAGACCTCAAGGAATTTAACAAGCGCAAACAACATCCCAAAAGTCCAGTCCCATACCCATTTAGTCACATAAGCATGTTATCACATAGTCACAAAATGCATAACACTTCCTAAGCATGCTAAATGAATCCATTGTGGTTAAACAACTATTTCCCACGAGCTCCAAGTATTCAAACCCAGTAGCTCTGATACCAAGTTGCAGCGCCCCAAATTTCTAGCCCAAATGATAATACAACAATCATGGCTCTTTCAAGGAAAACCAAATATAAATCTCCAAATTCTAGGTTTTCTCACCAAAACTATACAACTCAAATCTTTTGAAAGAAAACTTTCCAAAATCATCTTTTCTTCAATTAACAAAGATCAAAACCCATAAGATCATTTTAAAAGAACAAGAGACAAACCCACTTAAATCGCTCAACTTCTTAAATCAACAATCAATTTTCAAAACTATCAAAAGATGATTTCGAAAATCATATAGAACTTGCAAATATATATATATAACTCTAAGAAAATCCCTACCTCAAGTTTTGAAGAAGAAATAAGATGAAACCCCAAAATTTATGGTGTCGAAACTCGATCTCCACCGCACACAACGAAACCCTCAAGAAGTTACACAACTTTGATGAAGAACTTCAGTCTAACTCCCAATGGATTTAGAGGAATCAAAGAGAGAAGATGACTTCTAGAGAGAGAAGCTCTAGATCTAGAAATTTTGGAGAGTTTTAGAGAGAGAGAGAGAGAGAGAGAACTAAAAAGTGATATGAAATCTCCCCTTACGGACTGATATAACATGGTCCGCTCGAGCATGAAATACACTTTCTCATAAGCAATTTCAAATGCATTTTGCATTTTTGCTTTGGAGAGCTGACCAGGCAACTCGACCACCATAAGTTGACCGTCTCAAAATCGGGATTGCTACAGTGCCCATTCAGACTTGGATCGTAAATGAGATGCAAACCTTAACTGTTTTGCCAAGAACAAAAGAAATTTGCATTGTTAAGAAAAATCTCATAGCAAATAACTGATTTTGTATTAGAAGAAAGGTTTTGTTGTTATAGCCATTGATGTTGAATTACAAATTAATGAGTGCCTATTAATTTCTCTAGTTGCTATGACTGCTCTATCATGATATGAATCTAAACATGTCAAATAAGAGTTTTTCTCTCAGTTGAATATCCTCTAGGCTGTCTCTCCGAAATTACAAGCATTCAACCGAAAGAAATCTTTGTGGGGACTAAACTTCCTTGATGCATGAGGACTAATACCAACAATGCCTTCTCCACTTATCCCACGACACAAAGTGCTCGAATGACATTGTTGAATGTGATATTCTTCGAGTTATATACAATCTCAACCATCAACTTCACCAACATCACCACCCGAACCACCAACTTCACCGCCACCGAACTCCATTACCGCCACTATGAGCATTTCATCACCACCACCTTACAACACCAAACCCATATTTTTCACAACCAAGTTCCATTACCACCCACCACCATGAACATTACCATCACCACCACCTTACAACACCAAACCCACCGCCATCGTCGGACCGCCACCACTGCCATCACAAGTTTCGTTACCACCTAGAACCATGTTCCATATCATGTTATATGTGAAGAAGAAGAAGAATGAAGAAGATGGAGAAAAAAGAAACAAAAGATGAATGTTTTGAAATTTTCAAAATTAGTCTTCGGATAACTTTCGACATACAAAACTGCCAATTACATAAAGAAGTGAGAAAGCGAGGCAGTGTAGGGTGAAGTAGGAAGTGAGGTGAAGAGAATGGTGAAAGAATGAAGTAAAACCATCAAGAATCAAGAAAGATATGAAGTCCAGAAGATGGCTTGAAGAAAAGTCGAAAACGAGAAGAAAAGTCTTTTTTTTTTTAATCAAATTTTGGAGCTTTGATAGCATGCAAAAAGAGGACCAACGAGACGTGTGCGATGTGATACGAAAAACTAAAACCGTGAGTTGAATCCAACAATGTAAAAATGAGGCAAAACAAAATTATGACAAAAGAGATAGAAGGGCTTGAAGTGGTGGTTACTGGTGGTGGTTTGCTGGTAGAAAAGGGTGGGTCTGCATCTTTCTTTTGAAATTTGGGGCCAAAATGTAATTTGTTTAACTTTTTCCATTTCAAATCTAACGACAAGGGCAAAACTAATAGTAACTTAAATAGTATAGAGGCATGCATGAAAATAAAAGTAGTCTGGGGAGGTCATTGAAAATCGTGACAAAGTATAGGGGGTAAAAATGAATAATCTCTATGAAGAATTGAAGACTTTGGCTGTGAAATTGATTTGGAAAAATTATATATTAGTGAATTTTTTATAAAATAAAAGTTTATAAATTTAATTATTAATATTTATAATTTTATTATATCAAAAAAATTTGTAAAAAATACATTGATTTTTAATTCTTCCTAGGTTTTTTTTAACGGTGTAATGGTCCCACAATGCAAGAGGGCGCTACAAGCACCTCTATCAAACTATTTATTTTTAATTTTTAATTTTAAAAAAATAAGAGTGTGTTTAATAACTTGATTCAATACTTAAAACTAAATATATTAAGTGATAATTAATTAAGCCCGCTTGATAATCATAATTAATATCACTTAAAAATTTAAGTACCTCTTAAAATGTACACTAAAACTTAAGAAAATATTAACTCATATAAAACTTACTTAATTTTGACCGAATTTATAAATATTAAATATAGGTATTGATTATACATTATTATAAACTT